>OZ012706.1:28020731-28375614 GCA_963942595.1 Cylloceria caligata
TACAAGCGACTGTGTTCTTAGTTTTCATACCCCGTGTGCTGCTGGAAAAATTGCCTTCGATATTTTGAACTACTAAAACGATTTTCGCTGCGACCTTTCGGTAATGGATCAGTCATCTCAAGTGGTGCGTACTCCACCATTAGCCGAATGATGAGTGGGCTCCAACGCTTCCAAAAACGCTTCAAAAAACGGTAATACTTGACAATCTGATATGTCAATTACAGTCGACAAATAATGCATCAAATCGTTACTTCACCAATACAAGCACCACGCTGCAAAACATCTTCGTAACGATGTCTCACATCTTGCTGCTGCTCACGAAGTCCTGTCAGGCCGTGTTTGTTTATTCGAGGCCACCACCAATATTGTGGCTGACGGAATAAATGAAAATTTCACGAAATAAGTAATGAAAATCTCACGAAATAAATCATGAAAATCTCACACTTGAAACTCCACTTGAAACTCCAGAATCGTATAGCGCAGACGCTCAAGTCACTTTCACTGCTATTCCTGTAGCCGTTGCTGACTCACCAGCTATTATTGTTGAAACGATATTTGCAGCTCTCGACATCCCTTAGTTAAAGAGTGACGTCTCAGAAATTAAAAATTTGCCGAGGAAGTCTACAGATGCCGTGTGCATTCTGGAATCACTCTCAAGTCTTTTATGGTGCGTGATTACATTATTCGCAAGAAACGCGAAAAAGAGACTAAATGGTCAACCAGGTTTTACTAGGCAAATGTACAACCTGCTCCGTTTCACAAAACCAAGGGCCGCTGCGTCGAGCTTCAAATATGTCTGGATGAGATATGGTACTATATGTAACCGCAAAGTTGATTAGGCACATATTATTCAGATCATTCAAAGGCAGATATTGCATAGCTGGACGGACTTCAAACGGGAACCATCGACGACGGCCGTGCTGTCAATGCGTCCACCAATACTAACGAACGAGGAGCTTCACCACCTCATTTAAAAATTGCGCAACTTAATGCTACGTCGTTATTGCATCATATTTATTTGATAATAGCCCATATTTCTTCTTCATGCACACCATTCCATTTCAATATCGGAAACATGGCTCAATTCTGCAGTACCTGACACATTTATACGCATGAATGGATATTTATTTATTCCGAGTGATAGTAAACGACGAGGGAGAGTCGCATGCTTGGTGCCGAATTACTTACGGTTAAGCTACTAGCTGCTTCACCTAGTCAATTCTCTAACTCTCCAGAATGTATTATACTCGAATACGGTGTCCAAATAGCGAGTCCTTATTATTTTCATCCTTGTACAGAAGACCGAAAGGGTTATTATTTGGTGATTTCATTGACTCGTTGACTTGTCTATCATTCTCCTATAAAAACATAATAATAAGGGGCGATCTAAACTGTAATTTACTTAGTTTTAACTATGAAGCGACGTTCCTTCGCGAACACTTCCTAACTGAATCATTGCACATACTTGAATCGAAAGCTACCCATCTTATCTTCCCGTCGGACTCCTTACTCGATGTTTTTATAATAGATTGCCTCACGAAGCAACTTACATATAGAAAATTTGATATTCCGTTCATTGCTCCGCATGAATTGATTGAGTTGGACTATGGGATTCGTATAACACCTGTTGTTGATCGCATTATCTCTCGCCGGAATTTTAAACGGTTCAACGACCAGGTCTTTCTAACCATGCTCTCTACGAAATTCGAGTCAAACGACAAACTTTTTCAAGGTCATTGTTCTTCCCATAACGACATCGACGTATTAGTCGAGTCTCTTTGCCATAAACTTGTCTCAATTGTGGACAGCCAAGCTCCCAAACAGACTTTTCATGTCAATAAGCAGTGCGCGCCGTGGTTCTTTGAAATCTTTAAATTACGTATCAGGAAACGCAATACTCTCTATAAAAAAGCCAAACGCACTGGGAGTATACTAGCACTGGTTATATTTAGACACTACGGAGGTGAACTAAGCCGTGACTTGAGGCAAGCGTCAAATATCTATTACCTTGGAAAGCTGCCTGGTATAAGCAACATTAACAAGCTATGGAACAGAGTTAGTAAACTTAGGTCTAGTCAAACCTGCCCAACATTTGCCTTTTTAGAGTGATAAATCTTAAGCGACAATATTGTAGACCAAGTTTTATGATGGAAATTTTCGGTAGTTCGCAACCCGGTTAGTGTCAGCGCCACCTAGATCCCCGTGTTATCGATATCAGAAAGATCTCTAACAATCGAATCCTTAATTATTTTTTGTCAACTCTGCTTGCCTCACTCATTCATTAAGAATTAATGAGGCAACCAGACCTGACGATTTTTAACTTCTAAAGCCTTTTATTTCTCTTCGCAAAATACTGTGAATAAATATTTTACCGAAGTAACTAATTCTTCTCCTGCTTGACCACGAGACGATCTTACTAGTATGATTCAGTTACCTTGTGGTCGACCGTTGTTTGAGTTCTCACCTATGACGTATGATAAAGTAGCTTAACATGTAACAAATTTATCGCCATTATCACATGCCGAAGGACCAGGCGGCATCTCACATTTGGCTATTCGTTAGGCACACTCTAACTTATCTCAATCCACAATCACTGCGTTATGCATTTTTCCCATCTCCCTGGAAAATCAATCCTCCAGTATCTCTGTCAGACTATACACTCATACCTAATGTGTGCGAGCTGTCAAAAATCGTTGAAAGAAGTATACATCGTCAAATCACTAAACACATCATTACAAATAAGATTCTTGATCCACGGCAATCTGGTTACAGAACTGGTTTCAGTACACTGACTGCACTCTTACGTATATATCACGATGTCAGGAAAAATGTAAATGAAAGGCGGTTTACGATTCTTATTTTATTCGATTTCAGCAAGGCTTTTGACTTAGTCTTGCACAAATTACAAAATGTATCCTCCTCCAGTGTTTTAATCATCATGATCTACATCACCATCGTTATAGCCAAATGGTATAGTTAACCTGTGCGTAATATGGCGACGTTTATGGCATACGACTCGGCAAATTTCATATATTGTGCGGGTGATAATTTAAAGATTGATAAAATTTGATTTTATTATTCATAATAGTTGCCTTCGAGGGCGATACAACGATTATAGCGGTCATACAATTTTTCGATACCATTTTTATAGTACGATTTGTCTTTAGCTTCAAAATAGGCTTCAGTTTCGGCGATTACCTCTTCATCGGCACTAAATTTCTTTCCGGCGAGCATTCTCTTGAGGTCTGAGAACAGAAAAAAGTCCCTGGGGGCCAGATCTGGAGAAGACGGTGGATGCGGAAGCAATTCGAAGCCCAATTCATGCAATTTTGCCATCGTTTTCATTGATTTGTGACACGGTGCATTGTCTTGATGAAACAGCACTTTCTTCTTCTTCAAATGGGGTTGTTTTTCCGCGATTTCGTCCTTTAAACGTTCCAATAACGTTACGTAATAGTCGCTGTTGATGGTGTTTCCCTTTTTAAGTTAGTCGATGAATATTATACCATGCGCATCCCAAAATACTGATGCCATAACCTTGCCAGCCGACTGTTGCGCCTTTCCTCGCTTTGGAGTCGGTTCATCACATGCAGTCTACTCGGCTGACTGTCGATTGGACTCCGGTGTGAAATGATGGAGCCATGTTTCATCCATTGTCACATATCGACGCAAAAATTCGGGTTTATTACGATAGAACAGCTCCAAACACTGCTCAGAATCATCAATTCGTTATTGTTTTTGGTTGATTGTGAGCTCGCGTGGCACCCACTTTGAACAGAGCTTTCGCATACCCAAATATTCTTTCACGATATGTCCAACACGTTCCTTTGATATCTTTAGGGTCTCAGCTATCTCGAATAACTTCACTTTACGGTTATCCAAAATTATTTTGTGGACTTTTTTGATGTTTTCATCGGTAACAGCCTCTTTGGGGCGTCTACTGCGTGCACCGTCCTCGGTGCTCATTTCGCCTCGTTTAAATTTAGCAAACCACTTCTCAACGGTTGATTTTCCTGGTGCAGAGTCCAAATAATGTTTATCAAACCAAGCCTT
Source organism: Cylloceria caligata (assembly GCA_963942595.1). Lineage (NCBI taxonomy): Eukaryota > Metazoa > Arthropoda > Insecta > Hymenoptera > Ichneumonidae > Cylloceria > Cylloceria caligata. The sequence goes on from OZ012706.1 coordinate 28,024,785, forward strand.
GGCTTCAACAGTATTTTTCTTCGCCAAAAAGCAATGCTTTATTAACACACGAAATTCCTTTTTATCCATTTTTTGAAACTAACAAAAGTTGCTTCACTCAAAATGCTATATCTCACAAACTAATAGTGCGACAGCTGTTAAATTTATACACGTGTCTTTTGAAGGTTAGGGCTAACTAAAAATCATATGGATTTGATACTAGTAGCGCCATCTATGTGTCAGCCTGCGAACTTTTCAGCCCACCTGATATAGACGGTACAGCGTACGTAAAGCATTGAAAATCTGTAGAGGCTGCGCGCGTATGATTAAAACTACAGATAAAAAGATGCATGTATGTAGTATATCGTTTTGTATTACATGCAGGCAAACTCGACGGACTACGCATGTGTCTTTTATAGCACCTCCTAATAAACCAGAGGCGCCAAAGGAGACTAAAAAAGACAAGCCTTCCACGAGATTTTTGTTTTATTATTTTGAGACGCAACTATACGAACAATTTATGTGTTACACAATGCGTCTATATGACATGTCTAGATATCACAGATATAGAGACCGATTGTGCTGACTGTCGTTAACGTATTCGGGTTTATCGATGATCCTGTTGGGGAGCTCTTGAAATTGGCATTATCGCATAAATTTAAAAAGACCATCTGCATTGCTCATAATGCAGGAGGTTTCGACGTACAGTTTATTCTACGGTATTTAATCGAAGTGCAAAAAATACAGTTACCCTTTCTGATTATAAATGGTACGAAGATTGTCTCGATGAAGATTGGCGATGTCGTTTTGCTCGATAGTTTAACTATTCACCCATGGCTCTAAGCACTTTACCTAAGGCCTTCGGTTTCGCGGATGAAGTGACAAAAGGTATATTTCCGCATTTATTCAACACACCGGAATATCAGAATTACACAGGTCCTCTGCCTGCTCTGCATTTTTACTCACCCGATATCATGTTCTTAGTGGATCGCGAGCGATTTTTAAAATGTTATGAGGAAGAATCGAGTCGTGTCGATTATAAATTTGATTTTGCGATGGAATTTGAGCAATATTGTCGTAGAGATGTTACGGTTTTGAGACGCGCGTGTCTAGCTTTTCGAGAGTTACTTACACGTTGCAGAAGCGTGTGCCCCTTTACAGAAGCCTGCACGATAGCATCAGCATGTATGAGAGTATTTCGAAATAATTTTGTACAGAAATATCGCATTGCGGTGTTACCAACAGGGCGGTACCTCTGGGGCGATAAGCATTCGCGCAAAGCCGTCGTATAGCTCGTATGGCTCAAGCGTGAGCGCAACTGCGTTATGGGGTGTAAGGGTTTTAGCGTGAAAAAAACACTTTCTTTGCGAATTTTTTTTAGAAATATGGATTGGGCAAAGTTATCGAAACCTTTTGTACATTAATAAGTATGATTTCAACAACACTCATAAGGAAAGATACTTTGGTGTCCCCCTCCGATTTTAATGCAACTCACGTATGTTGTAGAGCATCGAAAACTATCTATCTAACTATGATAAAAGACACGTATTTTTTTTATCGGCGGAAAAACATTTTTAAGGAGTGAAATCGCCCTTCAAAATTAGCATGTCGAGGGATGATTTTGCAGTTTCACCCAGAAGGCGTCAACCGATTTTAATGAAACAAAAACCAAAATACTCCTCATTGAAGACAATCAAAATTCCACGCTAAGTTGAAGAAAAAAATTTATTTGCAGGGGTGAACAACCCCCTGATTTTTCAATTTTCCACCCTACACAAAAAACTAATCAACTAAATTAAACAGAACATGTACCATTTGGAAGGGCAAGTTAAAATAAAGTTGACGTATTTTTGCACATTAACAGGAAAATGAGTTTACGGGGGTAAACTACCCCTTATCCATTAGTACGTATATTTGTGCGTACATTCTTGTTTCTCGTTATTTGAATATCTGAATTGATTCTAAACATTCTTGTTAGCCGAAGTTAACGGGGGGAACTTCGCATGATGCTTTATTTATTATGAAGGGGGTGATCGGCTGGTACTTACAAGAAGGTCAGTTTGGTGTTCCCCTCCGATTTTGATGAAACTCACGTATGTTGTAGAGCATCGAAAACTAAAAGGCACGTATTTTTTTTTATCGGCGGAAAAACATTTTTAAGGGGTGAATTCGCCCTTCCACATTAACTGACGCTCGTCTCTCTTTTTAAAATATTATACAGTGTATAATATACACATATAAAATATATATTTACGGCTTTAGTTACCTATCTCTACTAAATAGCAATTTTTCGAAACAGAACAATAGGCCAGAACGATCCCCAAGCGAATAAACTAAAGGGTGTCCCAGCAAGAGCGCCGGATTTGAATTTGCCGCCATTTTGTTAATATGATTTGTACGGTGATGTTTTTCACATTTGTCACGTACAGACCACGCGATTTAAGAATATGAAGAAGTATTCAAACCAACAACGTTTAATTATTGTAAAAACACATTACAAAAATGGTGAAAGTTTTGCGAAAACAGTTCGCCAATTACGTCAAGTTTTCGGTCGCAATAATGCGCCAAATGAATCGAGAGTGAGGCGTTTAATTATAAAATTTGAGACCAAATTTACGCTGATGGATCAGAAGATCATTGTTCGTCGTCGTCCTTGTCGGTCACTCGAAAATATAGCCACAGTAACGGAATCTGTGGCAGAGAATCCAGGAACTTCTATTCGGCACCGTGGTCAACAATTAAACATTTCCAGTAGCACTATGCAACGAATTTTGGTAAAAGATCTGCATTTGCAAGCGTACAAGGTTCAATTGGTGCAAGAAATCAAGCCAAGGGACCATGCGCAGCGCCGTGAATTTGCTGATTGGGTGTTGGAACATCATCAAATTAATGCGGATTTTTCGAAAAAAATCATTTTTTCAGATGAGGCACGCTTTCAACTCGACGGATACGTAAATAAACAAAACTGTCGGATTTGGGGTGCTGAAAATCCTCGTGTGATACTCAAACAACCAATGCATCCACCGCGAGTAACTGTTTGGTGTGCATTTTGGGCTGGCGGAGTAATTGGGCCGTATTTCTTTGAAATCGCGGCTGGAAATGCGCTAACTGTTACGGGGGTGCGGTATCGCGAAATGTTAACGGAGGTTTTGTGGCCCGAATTGGATGTAATTGATGTAGAGGACATGTTTTTCCAACAAGACGGTGTGCTGTGCCGCGGAATATTTGACTTCGTATCTCGTATATTCGGGAATATTCCATAGCAAAGTAACATTGGAATTCGTTCAAGACAGGAAAGTCCAATGCCCGATCGTACGATCGACACCAAGAACACCGACGTAGCATGAGGTGACTCGCTTGGCGTTCGACGATAGGCTAACGCTAAAATTGCGAATGAAGGGATTTTCGTGAAGATAGTTAACAACTGCTTTACGAAAAGGCAGTATTAAATTAGACTCAAGATAGAACGGGTTGGTTCCTCGTCAAATACTCAAAACAACATATTATTGTACATTCTTACATTGACTTTTAAATAGACAACGGAAAGTTACCGTTGTCTAGAATAAAAACTTCCTTTTATATAAATTCGCGTTTTCATCGATAACTCGAGATTCATCTCCTTATCGGCAAACGATCCCAAAAATTATAACTTTTTAATATTATACCGAATACCGAATAATCAAATTACCCGGTACCGGCATAACAATTTGGTGGCAGCGGTTTGATCTGCTGAAGTTAAGTGATACGTGATTTATTTGGACAAATGTGTTTTGGACAAAGTTAAGAGTGACTCTGAAGTGACGACTACGACTCGTGCAAAAGACGCCAGTGTAGTTCGTGAGAACCCGACTAATCTAACGCGAAGACGCGAAGTGAACGTCGGTGCGGAGCGACATATCGGTCTACCGTTTAAAAATCCCGATTGACGGTGTGACGTCAAGTCGAGGAAAAAACGCACAAAGTGTGCAACCAAGTACTCGAAGCAGCTACTTCAGAAGAAGCCGTCGTGCAACTATTGGCGACGCACTAAGGACGAACCCAGGAACCAGCGAAGAAGCAGGCCAACAGTGTCAAGAAAGACGTCAAGGACCATCAACAGAAAGGAGCTGCAGGACACCAAATCGACAGCACCCGAGAACATCGCCATGGAGAGGACCATCTACCAGATCATCCTTCTGTAAGTGGCGGTTACGTTATACTAATACATATTGCCGATATAAACCAAAGCCAATTAGAACAGATATTTGAAAATTCCAAATATATATATATATTCCATTAGAGATATTTCTGTCGAGATTTTGTGGGTATATTTTAGAGTTTTGTTCGCCGCGGAATTAGCAACATGCCGATATTTAGGGGAGCGAAACCGAAACGTAGAGTCAATTCGTGAGAAACTACGATGCCAGGCGAAGGGGTAAACTCCACAGCCGGATTAGCTGCTGCCGTAGGGGAAATCGCGTACGAAGTGCGCAGCGCGTCAACAGAGCTCTCGCCGCCGGGTCGAATCCCCGTCGACAGGCAAGAGGCCGTCGCAGGCAGACTGGACGCTGAGTTCGGCGTAAACCCACTCAGGGGTGCGGCGTTTCGCGATAGCAATAGTATAGGTAGCGACGGAGTGTCCAATATGGCTACTGGCGGACGAACACCTGAACGCCTAGACGAGGACATGGACGAGCGGGAATTCGAAAGCTTGCAAACGATAGATCTCGTAGGTTTCCCGACAGCTACCGGTACGACAGCACGGTCGGTGACTTCAAGAGTACAAGATTGGTTAGAGGCAATCGACTGAAGCCACCGTGATTTGGTAAGAGCTCGACGGCAGTACGAAAGGCTGCAGCGCGAGCATGAGCAAAATCAACGCGAACTCGATCGCGAACTCCAGGGGGCTGAAACACCATCAGCAAGACAAAACTTGGCGGATACGTTAAACGAGGTAGGTGCGGACGAATCCGAGCTCATCCGGTCCCTAAGAGAGTAAATAGCTGAGTTCCAGCAAAGATTAGGAGCAGCAGGGATGGAAGACCATCTGCCCCCCATACAGCCCTCGAGTCGCACGCGGTTCGAGGAGACGCAGAGGCCCTCAAATATGCTCAGCCTCAGCCCCGGAATAAAAATGGTAAAAACGTTCGACGGCAAAGACGCAAAGGCATTGCCGCTCTTCTTAAAGTCCTGCGAGACGATTTTTCGCAGGGTAGCCGAGGAGGGGCATGACACCCTCCTTGAATTCATCGTCATGAGCAAATTAGAAGGTGCGGCAGTAAGACAACTGCAGCACAAAACCATCAGTACTATGGCGCAACTCAGGAGCGAGTTGGAAGCGTTGTACGGACAACGGAATCCCTGGCCGCGTTCCAAATGGAGTTCAGCTCCCTCCGGCAGGGACATAACGAAGACATCGCCGCCTACGCGGCAAGAACGGAGAGGGTTACGGTAGACATCGCCGAAATACTCTGCGAACCATTGACGACAGAGGATCAGAAGATAACCGTCGAGAGTGTCATCCGACGAAGCGCACAGGCCAACTTCGTTGCATGACTCTGTGGCAGGGGTCATAGAGATAATCAATATGGTGCAGCCAAGGGGGGGGGGGGGGGTGGAGCATTAAGCCACCCCAGAAGGTCCCAAGGCGCATCACCCCGGCAGGGAGAAAATTGTTTCACCTGCGGAAAAACTGGACACATGGCTCGAGACTGCACCCGGGATACGGGACGAGTAAGCCTACCAGTACCCAGTGAAAACAAATCAATCCACAACGTGGAAATAACCTGCAATTACTGCCAGAAGAAAGGCCACATGTGGAAGGACTGCCGGAAGAGACTGTCGCAGAGTAAAAGCGAGCCAACGCAGCCGCCCCGACACACAGTAGACGCAGAGCCCGAAATCGTGGCAGTAAATACAAATAACCTCCGATCGGAATGAAAATTGGTATGCAGGGGTTTTTAAGGTCGCTGATTACGAATCTGAAAGCTAAATTATTGTAAACAAAATGGCCGATCCAATATGGCGGACATGGATGTTAAAAAGGTGTCCGATCTTGACAAAAATTGGTATGTGCGGGTTTTTAGGGTCGCTTATTACGAATCCGAAAGCCAAATTATTGTAAACAAAATGGCCGATCCAATATGGCGGACATGAATGTTAAAAAGGTGTCCGATCTTGACAAAAACTGCTATATGTGGGTTTTGAGGGTCGCTCATTACGAATCCGAAAGCCAAATTATTGTAAACAAAATGGCTGATCCAATATGGCGGACAAGTATGTTAAAAAGGTGTCCGATCTTGACAAAAACTGCTATATGTGGGTTTTGAGGGTCGCTCATTACGAATCCGAAAGCCAAATTATTGTAAACAAAATGGCTGATCCAATATGGCGGACAAGTATGTTAAAAAAAATTTAAAATTTTCAAAAAAACTCCCTCCTGCCGTACCACTCAAAAAAGGATGAAATAATTTACTTATTTAGTATGACGTTTTCGTATACAATGATATATAACTTGCATTAGTTATTTGAATTTTAATTATTATAATTGAATTGAACAAAATTGATATACGCGGGTTGTGAAAGTGACTGATTGCGAATCAGAAAGCCAAACAATTTCGAACAAAATGGCCGATCCAATATGGCGGACATAAATGGTAAAAAGGTGTCAGATCTTGAAGAAAATTGATATACGCGGGTTGTGAAAGTGACTGATTACGAATCAGAAAGCCAAACAATTTTGAACAAAATGGCCGATCCAATATGGCGGACATAGATGGAAAAAGGTGTCAGATCTTGACAAAAATTGGTATACGCGGGTTTTTAGGGTCACTGATCACGAATCCGACAGACAAATTATGGTACACAAAACGTATCCTGTTAAATGGATGAGATATAATATAAAATATAATAATCATAATAAAAAAAACGTGAGCCGTGCCTTCTACGGAATTAATATTTTTATTTTCAAAATACATTATTCTCGAAATCGTGTAATCGAATTTAATTTTTAGTCGAATGGAACATCGGATTCGGAGTCGCCGTCGCCGTCGTCGATGTCGGAACCATCTACCGAGCTTGTATCGTCCACAAGACCCGATTCGATGTTATTTGTGACGAAACCTCGATGTGCTGCAGCATTGATAGTTGTAGCGAGCAGCATCGCAACAGCTTCCGGCGACAAACTTTTTAGTGGTTTCTTCGGTAGTTGCCGGATGCTAGATATGTACGGGTCTGAAGAAATTAGCAGCCGGTGGAAAACATCTTGCATTGTTTTTATCCTGGAAGTTTTTCGCGAGAAGTTTTCTCGGTATCGTTTAATATCTTTATTTCGAGCTTCCTGAGCGTCTTCGGATAATTCGCCGATTGGTAAAAGCGCATGAGCTATTATCAGTGAACCGTGAATTAATAGCTTGTGTACCGAAGTAGGCATGTGGTACCAAGGGTATAATGCAACGATAGTTCTTGCCGTTTCAATAGTATACTGCTCAAATAGTTCACAATTTATCTTGTGGCCACACGAGATAACTTGTAGGATAACGTAGAAACGGTTAATTACTTTTTCGTTGACCCCGGTTATCAAAGCAGAAACCTTCCAATTCTCAAAAAATCGCCGAGCTGTGTTGCCATCATTGCTGCTGCCGTATCCAGGCTTCGGACGATCAATGCTTAGACCCAATTCGCTCTTGAATTCGCGTTGAATCCTCTTCTTGGTTTCTTCGGTAATTTTTTTTTCTTCGGAACTTCGTGCTTGCCATTTTTTAATGCCGAGTTTGTACGACAAATGTATGCAATACTCGAAGCACCGTATCCACACATGCAGTGTCGACAACCCGAACTTCAAATTCGTTTCAACGACCTCCTTTTGCAACATAACGTCGATGGCATTAAAATCTTTGCTGGTTGCTCCACACAAATAGCACCGTTGAGCAGATTTCGTCGATGACACAGCATTGCAAACTTTACCATCTATCATGGTGAACGCCAACTTGTACGTTATGGAGATATCTTTTCCACTTACTACAGTTTGGAGTGGACTAAGCGACTTTATTTGTGCTTCGACAATTCCAACTTCATTTAGTGTGGACTCTGTATCTTCGTGCAGAAACTGTAGTCTAAGCGGCCTACAAAATCGTGGAGACGAGGGCCTAGGGTTCTTCCAAACCATGATTTCTGCTTTTGTTTGTTGATCAATGCAGATGAGTTGTAATGGCACAACCGAAGTAAAAAACACATGCGCATCTGATTTGCTATCATCAGTAAAAGTCTGCTTATATTCACTTTGCCCAGAGCTTCCATCGCAACCCCATTTGCAAATTAAATCCATATTACGAGCATTACCGTTAGTCAAGGTTTCAACGACTTCTGTTTGGACGAGTAAAATACGTTTAACTGTATGATCTAATAATGCCTGCAATTCGACTTCTGCACTCGTCTCTGTAATGGTAATTGCGTCAGACCGAGGATAACAACGCTTTTTTGCTTCCACCACTTTTTCGTAAGACGGATATAGACGACAGTTATGTGCCAACGATATTTTTCTCATCGTTAGGTAAGCTCCCTTTGACAATTTACATTCGATCAAAGCGGAAAGTGCAGCCTCTTCCGATAAAGAGGTTTCACCCGTTACTGCATAAGCTTTTCGATACTTAGAAGCTCTTAAAGGACTCGTCATTGTTACGTCCTTGACAACTTTCAAAGCGTCTAATTGTCCCGAAGCGCGAAGGCTCATTTGAGTAGCGTATGCTAATTCTTCCGGGGTTGAGGATTTACGAATATCTTCGGTCTTCTTTCGTTTTGACCTTTCACTTGCCGATGTAAACTCAAGGGACGGGCGGCCTCTTTTACTACCTGGGTCTTTCTCAACAGTGTCTGTAGGTACGGCAAAATATACCTGCCCGCTAAGCCATTTACTGTTTTTCTTGAAGAAAATGTCCGATGTTCTATTAGCTTCTTGCCACCTGGTTCTTATTTTATTAAACAGCATTGAAAAGGCGGTTCTCGAGTCCTCAGGCACCACAACTTTACCTCAACTTTTCTCGGAAATTTTAGTTTCCACGAAATTCAATAACGTAGCGAAATTATCGTTCAAATTATCCTTTATAATAAGATATAATTCTTTCCTCGTCAAATGTACTCCTTCGTAATGGGACCCTGTAATAAAGACATAAAATTGTATAGAATTTGTGTTGAAGGATCAGATCAAAATTTTAATGAATTTTAATTATTGTAACAAATAAGTAGCCGCAATAATTATTCGTATTTTTTTTTGAAAAGTACATAAAAAACAACAGTTATGAAAAAAAAATTGAATTTAGACTATTATGAAAGAAGTTATGAGCAAAAAAACATGAACAAATATTTTTTGAACGGGTGACCAAAAACATCTCAAAATGTACCAGAAGCCGATTTTTGATAAGTACATGAAAATATGACAAAATCAAGGGAAAAAAAATTGAACTGTCCGATTTGGCGTGGAATGCCCCATATATACCTATATATATGATATAATAAAAATGTATCAAATATAAATAAAATGTGACGATTCAAATTAATTACTTTAGTATATACTTACATATATATGTATTGTTGTATGTCTACAAAAATAGATATATAAATGATTTACTTGAATTTGTATTTTGTATATATATATGTATATATATATATATTATATATGGTATATGTATGGATATAGTCCTATTGCTCAAGTAGCAGCTGTTCAATGGCCCCATGGCATGGCGTATGGCGCCGCGCGCGCGTGCACGGTCGGCAACCGCCTGTTTTACGTTGCCAAAAACCATAACAGACAAAGTTAGGCAGCTCTAGGCAGCTAATTCCTGTTAATTTCGCAAGCTTATATAATAAACTAAAGGCCTAGACATTGGCTGTCGCAGAATATGGCAGAAAGTATAACTTTTCGGATAGTTGAAAATATAAGTTTACAAAATTCTTTCACTTTATTTATGCAGTAGTTTATACTACACTTCAATAATTTACATATTTATTTTAAACTCAACCAATGTAAAAATATCTTCTACATACCTCCAGAAGTCGTATCCATGTCTCCGGATTGATTTAAAACACTTCACTTTAAAGTTATCGATTTTATAAGTCACGGTAGTTTTCGCTCGTTCAGCGCGCGATGCGAACACTCGTCTCGAAGGCTAACTTTCAACTGACGCAGCGACGAAGGTATACGGTGAAAAAGGTTCCCCTTTTACAATTTAACGCAGCCATTAGTCCTCTACCTGACTGCCTGCTCAAATATCCCGATTGTAAAAATTTTTTTCTGACTTTTCTGCCACGATTTCGGGCTCTGCGTCTACTGTGCGACAGCCAAGAAACGCAGGCTACAAAGATGCAAGAAATACAGTAACCGCGGGGTCAGATCCAGCCACGGCAGGCGTAAACACGCTGGGCGCACTGAGACTGAATACGCTAACTGTCCAGCAGAGACCTGCGTGCAAGCAGAAGAAAACAACGCTGCAGCTCCTACAAGTAACGCTGCCAGCGTCGAGTGCCACCGCCAGCGACTTCGATATCGATGCACCGTTGGCCACGACCGGAGTAGTCCGCCCTCAAGGCGGACACCGGAGCGCAGTGCAGTATGATCAAGGAAGGCTGTCTCAAACCAGAGACCATGGTAAACGACTGCAATGTAGAACTGCAGGGGGTGGCGGGCGAAAAATTCACCCCACTCGGAATAGCAAAAATTGTGCTCGAGATACCTGCTTTAAATGAAGAGCATTGGTTCTACATCGTTCCGGACAATGTACCGTTGAAGGTTAATGGACTACTAGGCATGGACTTTATCAAGCAGCATAAAGCGGATATCCTGCATAGCGAGATGCTTAAGTTGTATGGGCACTGCATGCCGCTACGGGATGGCACGACGAGAATACATTCGTCACCACGCAGTAGAACTGTCGCCACAAGTACATAGGCCTGCTTACAAAGATAAATCTTCCTTCCGGAAATGGGTCTAACATGGATGCCGCCAAGGAGAATAAATTTGTCGGACTACCTACAAGGAGCGGGATCGGCCGAGGCACATAGCGAGACCCCGTGACACACCGTCAAGAACCAAAAGAGTGAGTTTAGAAGTTTCTAAATACGACAGGGAAGAGCAACAGCCGACGGCGACACACGAGCCTTCGGAGATAGCGAAGGCCGTACGTAGCCGACAGGTCAAGACACTGCGCGTAAGTTCAGAGAGCACGGGGAAGAAGGCCAAACGCTTTGCGCAGCAACAACGGAAGCCCGACTTGGTGCCCCCCAGCAGTGAAAAGCAAGCAGCTCGCGCAGGAATAATGTGCGAATACAACGGTGTATTCCATCTACGAGAGAACAAGCTACAGCGCGCGCACGAGGTGCAGTATCGCGCACCCCTTAAGGTCGGATCGAAGGACCGAGGTTCGCAACCCTTGCCTGGGAAGAACGTAAAATCGGGGCATGGGTCCGGTAAAATGCATAAAGCCGTAAAAAGAAATATAGATGCACACGCTCTGAGTCGCGTATACGCGACCACACGATCCCAAGTGGGACAGGAAAGAAAATCCCATAAGAAAGAGAAAGATAGCGCGATCGGGTATACGAACAGCCGCACAAAGCGGAGAGTCAAAGATACCCAAGGCAACCAATATAACTCATCGAAGCGAGAGGCTAAACTCGCCTACGAGAAAGAGAAATGGAGATGCCGACAGACAAAATGCTAGCGGAAGGAATAGTCCAGTCCAGCAGGAGTTAATGGAACGCGCCGCTGATGGTCGTGGTAAAGAAACCCGATGCCGCCGGAGTGAGGAAAATGCGCGGAATGGTGGACTTTCAGAAGTTGAACGAAGCTACCATCGGAGACTCGTTCCCACTGCCCAATATAACCGAAATATTAGACCTATTGGGACGAGCCCGATATTACATGACGTTGGACCTCGCCTCTGGATTTCACGAATCCCGATGGCGCAGGAAAACATAGAAAAACGGCATTTTCCACTCCGCGGGGTCATTTGGAGTATAACCGCATGCCATTCGGATTGAAGAACGCGCCAACGACTTTCCAGCGGCTAATGAACTCCGCGTTAGCAGGACTACAGGGCGTCAAATGCTATGTGTACCTCGACGACATAGTAACACACGGAGTAAGAGCTACTCGCGACAATTTGGGCTTTTGCTCAATTTCGACCGTATATTTATGGTACACGTTTCACGGTAGTGACGGAGCACCAACCGCTCACCTGGCTGTTCGGAGTAAAGGACCCGGGTTCGAGACTAGTTCGTTGAAAAATAAAATTGGCGGAACATGAGTTTAACGTCGAATATAAGGCAGGAAAGCGTAATACAAATGCAGATGCGCTAAGCCGTATATTCCTCACTATGAGGGCCCAAGCGAGAGCAAAGAACGAAGTTCGTGAGTCGGAAGAGGACAGCACGACGGGGCAACTCGGCACAGCGAATGACCGCACAAAGCGGAGGGCCGAAGATACCCCTTACAGCCGTGGTAGCTCGTTCGAAAGAGAGATCGAACTGCCCACAAGACAGAAAAGGACAGCATGCGCCCGGGTACGGACGGCCGCACACAGCGGAGAGCCGAGAATACCCCAGGCCAGCCCAGCAACGAGGCAGAGCGAGAGAAAGCGAGAGAAAGCGCCTGCCAATGCTACAGACAAGGATAGAGAGATCCGCAGCGTGCATGCAGGTCGCTCTACTGAGCCCAACAGCCCTGCCGCGAAGTCGAGGGGTCGGGGAAGGGGCAAACCACGCAAGCTAGTGCAGACAGGCACGAGTAAGACTGCGAGCATCGCTGAAAGGGACAGAGCGAGCGCAGCAACGGCGGAGCTACCGGTGGGCACACCAAGCAAAGAAATTGCGGTCCGAACACCGCACAAGCTTGCTGAGGAAGCGAGGCAAGGCGGGGGCCGCAGCTCGCAAACCTCCAGCAGCACCGAAGAAGACAGTAATATGAAAGAGCGCAGCGACTGCCGCAGTGGCGTAGCCATCCCTTCTGCCGATGACCGCCTGAAAATAATTACAGAATACCGCGACATCCCCATAGGAGGGCACGAGGGTATACGGCGTACATTGCATCGGATCCGGACTAAGTACGAATAGCCCGGCCTGAGAAGGGAATTGGAAAATTACATATCGTCCTGCGAATCCTGCGAGAAGAATAAAATCAGGAAAAGGGAATGAGTGCCGATGGTGGTAACCGACACCCCATCGAGGTCCTTTGAGAAAGTAGCGGTCGACATCGTAGGAGCGCTACCAGAAAGCGCATCTGGAAAAAGATATATACTTACTATCAAGGACGCGCTCACGAAATACAGTGCTGCTATACCACTGCCGAACCAAGAGGCTTTGACAGTCGCTAGAGCACTCGTAGAAGAATTGATATGCTGGCACGGAACACCGGAAATAATATTATCAGATCAAGGCACGAACTTCCTCAGCTCGACCTTCAAAGAGATGTGTCGACTGCTGCGAATCAAGAAGATACAAACGACTGCCTACCATCCGGAATCAAATGGCGCACTAGAAAGATCGCATCGCACCCTCGCTGAGTACCTAAAAAATTTCATAGACGAGGATCAAGGAAATTGGGACGAGTGGCTGCCGTACGCGATGTTTACGTACAACACCATGCCACATACGGGGACCGGACTGTCACCCCATGTATTGGTGTACGGACGCGACGCGGAATTACCGACCGCCGTGAAACAGGAGCCCCACACCACCTATGCTTATGACGACTACGTCCAAGAGTTACGCGAGCGATTACGCGCCGCGTGGACAGTAGCTCGCGATAATCTCGAAGGCGCGAAAAGACGGTCAAAGACCATGTACGACCACGGCGCGCAGGTGCAGGAGTACCGCGTCGGCGAACGCGTACTCCTCCGCGACGAGACGGTGCGCAGGGGGCGGTCAGCCAAGCTGACCCCGAAGTGGACGGGACCTCACGAAATAGTAGAGAAGAGGCCCCCCGTCAATTACGTCGTCCAAAAGGGACGAAAAACTCAGGCGGTGCATGCAAAACGCCTGAAGCTTTTTATCGAGCACTAATATCTCAGGAAATTCGAATACTTATAGCTAGTTGAAACTAAATATTCGCTAAAAAATGAATGTGGGAAGGAGCCCCTCAGGACGCAGGGTAGGGAGCTCCAATAAAGTAAAAGAGGTCTTAGGAGACCTAATTTTATCAACAGGCATTCAGAGATAAATATACATATAGAAAAAATATATTGAACGAAACAATTGTAAAGAAATTGCACTTTCATTACGCAATCTAAAGGGGACGGAATACTGTGACCGTGCCAGAAAAGCACCTCGAAAAATGTATAGCATATTAATACTGACACAGGATAGTGTTCAGCGTAGAGTGTAAAAAGAATATATAGAGCAAATTGAAGAAGAGAAGCCTCTAAGAGCATACTTAATTTTGGAAAAAATAAGTCAACGTGCACACTCTATTTGGTTGATATACACATGTTAATAGGTAATTCGATTTCTGCAAATGACAGTGAAATATGCCAAAATATTTCAATATTTCAAGATAATATTAATATTTATGAAAAAAGCATCAGTACTTATGCGACTGACCGACCTAAAGGCCTACAGCGAAAATGGACACTGATAACGGCAGGAAATGCGGAAAAAGGGTCATCGAACTAAACTATCCCCTTATCATCCCAATGCAACAGCAAGGGCGATGGTTATACGTCGCGCCAACCCCTGAACCCGTAGGAATAAATTGCGGAAAAATTTCTACTCAACACGAAATACTAGACAATTCAGGTATACTGGCTTTGGTAGGCGTATGTATAGTAACCGCCCAAGATATCAGCATCAAAACCATCGGGCGGACATCGCAGATCATCCGGGAAAACTACCTCCCATCATTCAATTTAACATCAACGGAAATTGAAGCCCAGGCGCCCCCGACGCAGACCGAGAGGACAATTCCATTACAGAGCGTGCTGCGAGACCCAGAAGAGCTTCAAAAGCTCGGAGCTCCAGCCGACCAAATCATGGAAAACCTCAATACTGATGGAGACGGGATCCAACACATCCACAATCTGAGTTTCTACTCACTGGGTGCAGTAGCACCAATAGCCTTGGTTGGCTATGTTTTGTTTAAATGTTATAGGTACCAACGAAACCGAACACCAACAAGGACAAGCGAGGCAACGACCCTGGCAGCAGCCGAGGTAAACATCAACCTCGAGCCGCTCGGACGACAACAGTCACAGGAGCAACTGCGATCCGAGCTAGCCAGAGTATGCACCCGTCCCCCCAACCGAGAACGACTCGCTCGGCATGAAAGACTATAAGAAGCAAAAGAAAAAAAACTTCATCGTTAACTAATGAAAAAATAAAAAATGTTATTGTATTATTATATAACATCAAACTGAAACAAATTGTAAGGGGAAATACGGGAGACCAATCGAAGAAAAAATTTTTAGAGAAAAATTTTTCCTTTTAAGGGGGGAGGGATATTGTGCCGCGGAATATTTGACTTCGTATCTCGTATATTCGGGAATATTCCATAGCAAAGTAACATTGGAATTCGTTCAAGACAGGAAAGTCCAATGCCCGATCGTACGATCGACACCAAGAACACCGACGTAGCATGAGGTGACTCGCTTGGCGTTCGACGATAGACTAACGCTAAAATTGCGAATGAAGGGATTTTCGTGAAGACAGTTAACAACTCCTTTACGAAAAGGCAGTATTAAATTAGACTCAAGATAGAACGGGTTGGTTCCTCGTCAAATACTCGAAACAACATATTATTGTACATTCTTACATTGACTTTTAAATAGACAACGGAAAGTTACCGTTGTCTAGAATAAAAACTTCGTTTTATATAAATTCGCGTTTTCATCGATAACTCGAGATTCATCTCCTTATCGGCAAACGATCCCAAAAATAATAACTTTTTAATATTATACCGAATACCGAATAATCAAATTACCCGGTACCGGCATAACAGGTGTAACCTGCAACACAGCACGTGAAACAATGGTGTTACTCCAGACTAAGTTTCCAGGCCATGTCATTTCTCGATTTGGTGATGAACATTGGCCACCAAGATCGTGCGATCTAACACCGATGGACTTTTTTCTTTGGGGCTATGTGGAGGAAAAGGTGTATGCGAATAAGCCTGAAACAGTTGAACATCTTAAATAGGAAATACGCGTTATTGGTGAAATACAGCCACATTTATGCGAAAACGTTATTCAAAATTTCAACAAAAGAATAACCCTGTGCTAGAGGTTTCGTGGTGGCTATTTGCCTGATGTTGTATTTCACGGTTAATCGGAACTATTTTTCTTTATGTTGAAATAAAATTGTTTGCTTAATTAAAAAATAAATGTGTTTTTTCTTTAAAATGAAATCCGGCGCTCCTGTTGGGACACCCTTTATATACCTGCTCGCCAGCTGCGCGCTGTCTTTCCGAGAAGAGACTAACTAGTCAATAACTTCGAGAGTTTTGCTCTGATCGACTTCAATTTTTGAGACTATATTCTGGAAATGTTTAACTATAAGAAAAGACAACAAAAAAAATCGATTTTTCAAAAGTGCACCCCCCCCCCAATCGTTTATGCAGGACGCACGAGAGAGTATCGCCCTCCGACCGGCCTACGGGCGGTCGACGGATATTACGTAGAGGCAGGGGTCCATCACGTTCTTTAATTTCACGGCTGCTTTTGGCATGGATGTCCGCGATGTTATCGCGTGAATAGAGATGCTCGAACGAAATTCGGTGATACAACGAATAGGCGATACGAGCGTACCGTTCTTATTTCTGGGCGAATCAGATCGAAAAGGTACATTCTAAGTGAAATATGGGAATGCTATTTTGACAGATTATTCGAGAATAACGAGGAAATGACGTTATTGAAAAACTACGCCATGGTCAAATAGACACCTCTCTAAACACGCAATGCATTCTTCGGCGGTCGAACGGAAAATTTTGTAAGTTTGTATGATGTCGCGAATGGGAAGCAGATGCGGTACCAGGTGTACAAGTATGAAATGCGGATTTTTTTCTTAAAAAATATGTTAAATTTGAAAGAATGATAAAAATTGCTTTATTCAAAGTATGCTCCATCGCTTGTTATACATTTTTCCTATCTTTCCGGCAATTTGTGAATACCACGCCAGTAAAAATATTCCCTTTTTGCTGCAAATCATTCATCTAGCCATTTTTTCACATCTTCGTACGAACCAAAGCGTTGCTCAGCAAGTGCAAGCAATGCATCGATGGGTCACGCGATAAAACATTGTCATGAAGAAATATTACTTCGTGTTGCTTCTTTCGGTATTCTGATCTTTTTTCAAGCAGCGAATGGTTCAAATCGGTCAATTGTTGCTGGTAACGTTTAGTATTAACTGTTTTCTTCTGCCAAAGCGATTCGGTCTTGCGATCAATGTGGATGGTGCGCCTGGGTCTACCCATGATTTTTTACGCTTTGGAGTCTAAAAATAAATCCACTTTTCATCCCCTGTAACTATACGATGCAAAAACGACTTCCTTTTGTACCGAGCGATCAAAATGTCACATGTGTTTTTGCGCCTTTCCATTTGCCTGTCGCACAACTCATGTGGTACTCATCTACCGGTCTTCTGAATATTTCCCATCTCTCGTAGCCGATTGGAAACAGCTTGTCCATTAACGCCCAATTGCTCAGCGAGTTGTTTTTGTGTTTGCGAATCATCTTCGTCCAATAATGCTAGCAAGTCCACATCTTCGTATTTTTTTGGCGGCTTTCCACGTTCCTTGTCTGCAACATCGACGTCACCACTTTTAAAACGCCGAAACCGTCGTTCACACGTATCCTGCGATGGAGCATATTCACTATAAGCTTCTCGAAAGAATCAGTATGATTCAGCAGCAGTTTTCTTCAAATGAAAACAAAAAATAATGCTGTCCGCGAATGCTCTTTGTTCGGTATAAATTTCGACATATTGAACACAGCAACACAGCACTATGCACACAATTTTCCAATTTATGAGAAGTTAAAAACTATCGTTATGTAATTTACACACGGTGTAAACATCAGCTTATACCAAGGGCACGCGCCCCATCAGCTAGTATAGGCGTGCCGCTCCTTATCAGCTCGTCAAGACCGCGGAAGAAGCTGATGCCGTGGGTTCGACACCGCCGCCGCCGCCGTCGCGGTATTAGCTTATATAAGAGTCAACTGATTGATTTTAATAGACTGTAACGCGGCAGAATATTCGAGCTACGTCCTTCTCGCTCAGCGGCTACCTACACGATCACCCAGGGTTGTAAGGGGGATTTTCAGGATTTATTTAATCTTTGTTTTTTATTTTTTTTTTTGTAATTTTTTTTTATATATATAATGCGATCGTCCGACCGAGGAACGGAGAGGGAGGAAGAGAAGGCACTGCCTACACCTCTGGGCAGCTTCAGGATCAAGTCACCCTTTCATGAGAAAGAGAGAGAGGATACAGACATTTTCCATTTCTCGTGGTCGGGATCTACAGCCGTCCCGCTCGACGTTCATCTACGGCCAATATGTTATTATCTATTCTCGGTCATCTGATCTACTAGCAATAACCAGTCTATCTTACGGGGCTCACCTGCCGTACTGGACTACACATGGTTATTATCTGCTATTAATATTTGCTTCGTCCAGCCGAGGCGCTAGACGCGGTCATCGTGCGACACCGGTTCCCCCAATTAACCGAGTTCGGCTCGCTAAGAGGGGGTCATAGTTCACGGGCACGCGTGCCGAACGGACCTCGAGGCTTTTTCCCGGTGTCCATTGAGCGAACCAGACGTAGCGCTTAGTATATCTGTGTCCCGCTCTACTCTGCGACATTACGCAAACGAGTCTCTGCTATCCGTCACTGTACGAGAAAGGAAAGAAAATCAAGGATATAACATTTTGACGTACCTTCGAGGTTTCCCAGACTAAGGAACATCGCATCGTCCTCACCCCGGTGAGCTCTCTTCCTTCTACGGTCTTTCGCAATTATTCTATTATTTTATCATATCATTTGTTTATTCTAAATTTATTTGAGCTTGGTCACTCCTGCGACTCTGGTACACTGCGTGCAGAGTGTTAATTTGTATTGGGAATCGCGGTGTTTAGTAAGAATAACCTCGAGATCGTGTAACGTATAGAAGCCGGGGAAAAGTCATTAAATTAATCAATTGATTTTGTTAACGGTTAAACCGTGCGCGCGTTAGGCCGTTATCCCGGAGTGCTTTGAACTTGTGAATTGGGTTGTGTGGGATTTGAATGGAATAGACCGTGTCGCGGATTTTACCGAATAATTAACTTCGATTTATATGACTTAGTTTATTTCTTTTACTTTATTTTATTGCCTTGGTTTTACTTTGACGGACGTACCGTCATTTACCATACTTTATTTATTCTATTAATTGGTTCTTTTTCTATTCTATCGAACCGTACTTCATTATTTTTCTTTCTCGTTTAACATTTGGAAGTAGTGCGAGTTCGGCCGTCGTCCCGTCTGTGGTATTTGGGCTTGGGGGACTTGTACGGTCGGTACCGTATCTAACTTAATTAAAGTAATTGTTCGTTGTTCCCATTAGTACGGTTATTATTGTTAGTATTGTTTATCGTTCGTATTATTGTTGTTTCGGTAGTCAGTCATTCAGTTGGAACTTTCTCGTTGTCTTTCCAAAGAATTTCAATAGATTATTATTCGGTTTCAACTTATTAGCCGTTGCTTGCCTGTGATTTTCGGGCTAGGAGATTTGAACTAGTCGAAGCTCGCGTACGTGACCTCCCGACGTCCCATTGTTATGGTTTTTGGATGTATGTGGGATTAGCTCGGAATGGGCCGTATCGCGAACTGTACGTTGAGACAACCGAATATTTGGCTTTGTCGGTGCTCTCTGTTCGAGATTCGAAGCGAGCGAGAGAGGCTATATAACGTCTGCCGTGTATGAGAAAGAGAGAGAGAGAACGGAATAACTGCTGCCGTTGAATTAAAGATTAAAACTAAGATACCTAACTAAATTTAGAAAATTGTTAACACGAGAGACTGATTTTACGGGACATTTTATTTGAATTCTAAATTGTTGTTTATTGAAAATTACCATCAGATCGCCAGAAATAAAGAAGTTTGTAAGTCCCGTACTTGCTGTGGTTGTCTAAATTATTTACTGCAATTATTTTATTTGTTTATTTATTATTTATTTAGTAGCCTACCTTCCTGTTTCTCGTCTGACGTATTTATTGATCTTATTTTATTATTTGTCCGCGTTCCTTAATTTTAATGACTTATTTTTATTAATGGATTTTATTCGTATCTTATCTTTATTTTTTATCATAGTTGACTAATTAGTGGCTTGACAGTCCGAACCACCCACTCTGCCTTGAACAGCTGTAGCTGGCCTGGGTTGAGACTGGTCATCCAACTCGGTATTTTTTCCTTCGGGCGCGAAAGCGCCTAGCGCCCATCTCGAAAGAGAAAATAAAAAGGAAGGAAAAAATAACTTGGACCAGTCATAGGTAACGTGGTGCGTTGAGGCACAAATTTACGTTACAAGACACTCATCGATGTGGATACACGTCGGAAACATCCATGGACAGCGGTGATAAGCGGTCCTACGGGCTGAGGTAAAACATATTTTGTCAAAAAATTCTTTAAATACATGCGCGAAATGACGGATGTCCCATTCGAGTGTATACTTCTTTATCACACAGAGTGGCAGTCCGGGTATTCAGAGAACAATGATACAAGGCCTAAACTCGTGGTCATTCATGATGAAATGTGCGAGGCATCGACCAATACTGTGGTCGATCTTTTCACCAAGGGTAGCCATCATAAAAACCTTGGTGTCATCTTCATCACGCAAAATCTGTTCCATCAGGGTCACGGGCAGCGCGACATCTCCTTGAACGCTAGTTATATAGTTGTCTTCAAGAGTCCGCGAGATCGCGCGCAAATTCAACATCTAGCACGCCAGGTATGTCCCGAGAATCCGAGATTTTTGCAGGAGGTATATTTCGATGCAACGGCTGCACCGTACGGCTATCTATTATTCGACTAAAAACAATCGACGCCTGATAATTGTCGATTTCACAACTGTATATTTCCCGATGACCAATACCATTACGTTTACGTGACTCAAAAAGCGATAAAGGTTCGCGATGCAACGCGTGATGTACCAGTAATGCGCTTGTAATGGCGTTGCGCGGACCTGTCGACAAAAAGCGAATAATTATATTGCAAGCGCTGTGTTATCTGAAGCAACGACGTGCAATTGTGCGCAAAGCAGATGTAGCCCTCGTACGATGTAAATGCGAGTGTGCTCTAAACGTTTTACAGGGATACGTGAGTCTGAACAACATGCAAAAGAATCATCTTCGGAGGCACGCGACAATTCTTCGACGACTAGCAGCCAAAGAGAAAAATTGAGTGGTAAGAGGAATCATCGTCGAGCATTGTGTCGGATTTCTCAAGTTGCTTCTTACATCATCTCGCGCGTCTCGCCAAAATTTCGCGAATTCCTCATTCATCGAACGAACGTAAACCACGACGTATCTCCCGTAGAAAGAAAAGTATAATCAAGAGAAAAGTAATAAAGAAGAAGAATAATAATAAAAACAATAAGAAGAAGAATACTCGTCAACGAACGGTTGCAGATATTTTTGGATAGCAGAAACAAGATTGCTTTTTTACATGCGGACTCGTGCTAGTGTCTTCAATCGGAACTTGAATTATTTTCACTCCCACCGACGCAAACTACCATCGAAGGCTCCAGTTGGGTGTATTATAAACCAATTTCTTCGCTAACAGATGATTCACCTATTAAATTTGATATTCCTGGACAGGTTGATGAGTATATCGATCTCACGCATACTATGCTTAGTCTGAGAGTGAAAATAACACCTCCTTCTACGGAAATTGCCGCGGGTGCAGCCCCGAAAATAAGTACCGGCCCTGTAAACAGTCTCTTGCATTCTATGTTTAATCAGGTAGATATATACCTGAATCAAAAACTAGTTTCACCTCCAAATAATGCCTCTATGAATGCATTCAATTTAAAAATTACAAGATAAATTATCTCTCGTTGTACGTAGGTGGTGCTCAAATACGTTCGAAACCGTTACAACCTAATTTCACGAAAAATCATTTGTATGTGGATAATTTTCAAACGTTGTTTTCTGGAACTGGAATACATTTCTTGAACGATGGTAATTTGATCGATCGTGATAATTATCGCGATGGTCAATGTCTGTTTGCTTTTCATTTGACATTTCGTTTGATCTTTCGGCGAACAGCAATTCACATTGGAATTTAATATAACACTGTATTGTGAGAATAGTATATAGAATATATATAGAATAATATTGCGGAATATGATAATGTTCTTGAAATCGATGCCTCTCGACAGGTAATGGTAGATTTTACCGGATAAGCGAAAAAATGTGTTGATGTCGGAGTAACATTGTTTCGTGTTAAGAGACGTAGAAGCGTCTTTGTCAGTAGCTAATCAGTCGAGCTTGAGCATCTGTACAGGTTAGACGTGGAAATGGATTCGTCGTAGATGTACAGGGAATGCGTGGTAAAGACTTTGCCGAATTACCGCAGTATTCGAGAAGCCAGAATAATTTTCTCTCGAAATATTTTCACGGTCTTGAATGGTACGAGGGCGATGTGAGCTGTAAACAAGCATATGCTAACTTGCGTGAAATTTCGCGAAAATCAAGACGTATCTATACACGCGGTCACGAGAAGGCTATACTTCTTTGCGACATCACGAGTCGTGAAATTTCCAACCTGGAGGATGAGGAGGGTGCCCCATCGTACTCATTTAAATAAAAAATTGGCTTCCCGAGCACCCGTTTAAAGGAGAATCATACATGGATGTTTAATCGGCAGATGAAAAGGAAGAGAATAAGAAAGAGGAGAAATCTCCACTATGTAGTCGTGACACGATCGACGATGCTATGAAATAAATTTTGCATATGTACGTCTATCAAATCGTATAGGTTATCATTTAATCATTGATTATGTGTTCAGCAAAAACACTACACAAATCTACAAGAGTCTGCAGTATCTACTACGAGGGTCGATCAAGAAACAGTCGGCTTGTTAAAGAAAATCGCGTTTTTATGGACAAACATTTTTTATTTCTGAACATAATCTTCTTTTAGCTCGATACACTTCGTCCAACGATTTTCCAATTTTTGATGCCCTCCGTATAATACGATTTCGGAAGGTCTCCAAAATAGGTCTCTGTTTCGGCGATGAGGTCATTTCTGGAACCAAATCTGTTTCCGCCAAGCCATTTTTTCAGCTTTGGAAACAGAAAGTAGTCGGAGGGGGACAAATCTGGAGAATACGGTGGATGCGAAAGCATTTCGTATTTAAATTCATGAATTTGGCCATCAGCTACACGTTCTCGTTTATGGTCGACAGTGAGCAAACGTGGCACCCATCTTGCGGATAACTTTTTCATACCCAACTGATCGCTCAGGATTGAAATCACTGAGCCATATGATATGCCTGTGGCCTCAGCAATCTCATGCACTTTTAGTCTCTGATCATTTAACACTATATCGTGGACTCTTTCAATTGTTTCTGGTATGATGACCTCGTTTGGACGACCTGAACGTTCATCGTCAACAATGCTCGTACGACCGCGTTTAAATTCAGCTGTCCAATATTTAATGGTTGATAACGAAGGTGCAAGGTCCATATAAACTTCGTCTAGCTCCGCTTTGATTTCATTGTTCGTTTTCTTTTTCAAAAACAAAAATCGAATCACTGCACGATACTCAATTCTTTCCATTTTTGTAAAAACACAAAAGTTATTTGTCTTTCGACGCCGTCAAACGCAAACTAAACATCGCAGCGAGCTGAAACTTTGACAACAGTCATGTGAAGGATGGCACTACTAAACGTCGCTATTGATTTTTTTCCTCGACCAACAGATGACGCAAGGCCGACTATTTATTGATCGACCCTCGTACTTTCAACCGTTGGTGTATACCCAGCTGACATAATTCCTCGTGTATGTTACCGGCCGGACTCGTAGTTAACACGGATAACCACGACAGACCTGGAAAACATTGGATCGCCATGTACGTTAACTATCATGGAAAAGGAATGTACTTTGATAGCTACGGGCTACCACCGATTATATCGCAACATCTCGCACAGCTACGAAGAAACTGCAAGTTCTATCGGCACGGCATCAAGCAGCTACAGAGTAATACGTCGGATGTGTGTGGACAATTTTGTATCGTATGCCCGCATTTTATGTCGTGCGGCTTCACCATGTCGCGGATTAATAATCTCTTTAGCGATAATGTAATGAAAAACGATAGAATAGTACGTGAATATTACAATACTCTTGTCTCTCGATGATCAGACAATGATAAAAATAAATTTAACGGCGGAGGAATCTTCGAGCGAATATTATCGTGTTTGCAGGGATGTTGCATGCGACGGAAAATGTGTGTAAAGTGATTCAAATGAAATATTGATTAATTACAAACAAATACATTGTCTTACTGTGTCTCTTATTTTATAATTATATATAAATTATAATCGAGGTCTCTCGCGGTACGATATCATATTCTGCGCCTTTTACTGCAGAGCAAGCGCTTCGCGATGAGCACAGCGCAAAGCGGTACGCACGTGCAAAACCGCTGTCGTTGCATTCAGAGCCCTGGACACCTAGTTATGATTCGGAGGGGAGTTTGTTATCTTCAAACTTTGTGATACCAACCAGCAGCATCCTGAGCATTCAGTGTGTCTTTAACTTCGTGATCGCGCAGTCAAAAACGTATTTTTCGCAATGTATTTTCGGTACGACGCTAGCAGGTGTTCGGAGTCCTCGGTGTCAAAATAAACATCGGGTACGATGACGGCGACGTGGACGAAGGCTTCGAGGACCCCGAGATTCCTGAAACAGACGATGCTCGGTTGTGAAAGCGTCCACCCGCTCGTGCGTGCGTGCGTGCGTGCGTGCGTGCGTGCGTGCGTGCGTGCGTGCGTGCGTGCGTGCGTGCGTGCGTGCATGCGTGCGTGCGTGCGTGCGTGCGTGCGTGCGTGCGTGCGTGCGTGCGTGCGTGCGTGCGTGCGTGCGTGCGTGCGTGCGTGCGTGCGTGCGTGCGTGCGTGTGTGTGTGTGTGTGTGTGTGTGTGTGTGTGTGTGTGTGTGTGTGTGTGTGTGTGTGTGTGTGTGTGTGTGTGTGTGTGTGTGTGTGTGTGTGTGTGTGTGTGTGTGTGTGTGTGTGTGTGTGTGAGAGAGAGAGAGAGATATGAGTTTAAAATCGCCGTCGAAGGAAGGTGGACGTCAACAACAGCAGAGGTGAGTACCTAATTTTATTCCTTTTTTCAAGTATGTGTACACCTGTGCTCCATCCTGCTCTTATCTCTACTCTTTCTTGTTCAACAGAGGACCCACCTCACTTTACCACCTCCACGTTACCGATACTGGTTAAGCAGAGTGTGTAGCGCGGCGATGGAAAAGTGGGGGGTGGGGTAGCCGCGTGGTGGGGGAAGGAGTGCGATTAGAAGTGGGATGGAGCAAAGGTATACACATACTACTCTCCGACAATTGTTCTTACAGTGATCTCAGAAAGATCGATCTTTTGCGCTATTTCGCAAATTTTCATCTCGGTTTCAAAATTCCGTACAAAGTTTAGTTTTGATTCCAGAGTCACCGTTCTTCTCTTTTTCTTGGTTATTAAACTATCAGGCTGTTTACGTTTTGAAGACATAATGTGAAAGTCTTATTAAAAAGTTAAAAAGAATACTTGAAAATGACAACTTGAGTTAACAGCAACCGTAACCGCAATCACTATCAATATACTACGCGAATGAGCGAATAATACAATAAGAACATAAACATGTTCATGCAAGTTCGCAACTCGCTCGTGCGCGAAGAGCGGCAGGCACAATTTAGCGGGTTAGGGGAGAAGGAGGAGAGAGCGCGCAGTCAACGGCGTAACTGTGACTTGGCGTAAGTCGGGAAGGCGTAAGTCGGGGTATTATTCTTTAGGCTCTTGCGTACGATGGCCAGCTTCGGCAAATCGCTGGCCACCGTTGCGTAGGAGCTTTCCCATCGGCGCCCCACGCCACCTTCGGACTTTTAGACTCTCTCCGGTCGCTCGGCTGGTTTCGCTTTGGAGTCTTGTTGTCGCTTTCGGTAGCCCTCCTCTTTTCAGATGGAGAATATCGCTTGCCGCCTCGCTGCATTTGCCCCCAGGAACTCTCGGCACGCGGTGGTTTCCTGGCTGCAGTCGCCATTGTTATAAATCTTGCGACCGCTGCTGCGGGTCTAACCTCGGCATCCTTGGCTCGCTTGTACTTCCACCCGGTAGACCCACTCTATCGAGGATGTTGTAGAGCCATCCTGATGCAAAAGAGAGGGCCTCAGGGGTCCCAACTGCTGACGATCGGCTATTGTTGCGATCCTTCATAGGGCTCGCTTTATACGTCTGGTCCCTTTCTGGTTCCAGCTAAATTGTTTTAATTATTTTTTTTATTGTAGTCCATTTTATGTCCCACGAGAATCTAGGGAAATGAAGGTCCACCCCGACAGTGCCCCGCTTGCCGGGTTAAGGTCTGCATAATCCAGAATTCAACCTGGTGTTCCGGGGGCACCGTTTGCGCCACTATTCCCCAGTGCAATCCAGCCGTTGGTACGGTTGCTTACGCCTTGGTTTAGGTTGGCTACTGCAGGGGCTTTTCGACATCCTGAGCGATGGGATTGCCACCCTCTCTACGCTCGTTAGATGGGCTGCTTGTTAGTCTGGTCATCACCCTCGCACCTTTCCGGCATAGGTAACTTTGCCGAGTGCAATTGCTTGCCCCCATCGGCATAGCTTCTTAGGTCTGTAGTGCTGCGGAAAATTTGAGGAATATTCGAGTATAATCATTTCGACATTATTCCTCCTGGGGGGCGCGAGGCCGCTCACTGAATTAGAAAGAATGTGCAGATGTATGCAGCGAGCCGCGCTCAATGGCCGCGCTCGAGCTACGATTTGCACCAACTTGCAACATTCAGCACTTTTCCAAATTCATCGATTTTGCCAAAAGTAGTTAATACCTATTGGAAATATAAATGGAAAACCGCGATTTTCTTATAGATGGCGTCAGCAGTAAATGCTGGTCAAAAATGGCGGATCAGAAACGTCATATGGTAAGATTAGACATCTGTCAATAACTTCTGGTCATTGGATTTGTAATTTTTTATCGGTGTCATATACTTTTTTGTGCTCGAATATGTCGAAATTTGAGCCAAATAAGCGTCATTTGCGGGAAGTTTTACTTATTGCCTTCAATTTAAAAAAATCTGCGGCCGAGACGCATCTAACGATTGTAGAAACTTATGGTGAGACTGCTATTGGTAAAAAAACGTGTCACGAATAGTTTCAACGCTACAAAATGGGTGATTTCGGCGTGGAAGACAAGGAGCGTCCCGGACCGGTGAAAAAGTATGAAAACGCAGAACTGGAGACATTGCTGGATGAAGATTCATGTTAAACGCAACAATAACTTGCAGATTCATTGGGCGTGACTCAACAAGCCATTTCACATGGTTTGGAAATGATCCAAAAGCCAGGAAATTGGATGCCATACAGGTTGAAGACGAAAGACGTCGAACGGCGTTTTTTTTACTTGCGAACAGCCGCTCCAATGGCAAAAAAGGAAGGGTTATTTGCATCGTATTGTGACTGGCAATGAAAACTAGATCTATTACGATAATTCAAAGCCAAAAAAATTATGGGGACACCACGCCCATGCATCAACATCGACGGCCAAGCCAAACATCCATGGCTCGAACATCATGCTGTGTATTGGTGGGACCAGCTCAGCGTAGTATATATTATATATTATGAGCTGCTACAACCAGATAAAACCATCATAGGAGCTCGCTACCGAATACAACTAATGCGTTTGAGCCGAGCATTGAAGGAACAACGGCCACAATACGAGCAAAGACACGATAAAGTGATTTTGCTGCACGGCAATGCTCGGCCACATGTTGCTCAGGTTGAGAAAACTTACTTGGGAACGCTTAAATAGAAAGTCCAACCCCACCCGCCGTATTCTCCAGACATTGCTCCTTCTGCCTACCACCTATTCCGATCGATGACGCATGGCCTGGCTGAGCAGCACTTCCATTCTTACGAAGAAGCCAAAAATTGGTTCGATTCGTGGATCGAATCAAAAGACGAGCAGTTTTTCAACGCGGCATCCGAATGCTGCAAGAAAAATGGGAAAAAGTTGTGGCTTGCGATGGACAATACCTAAAAGAATACTTATGTAACCATTTTTCCACGATAAACCTTCAAATATTGAAAAAAAAACGGCGTTTTTCCATTTGTACTCCCAATACTTTACCGAAATCAGTCTGAATTTTCACATCAACCTGAACGGTTGATCTCGGGTGAGACTCGTCCGAAATGTAAAAGTCTAAAAGTAGATTCAATTAAGACAGGTTGGTTCTTCGTCGGCAATTCGAGAACACGTGAATTGTATTCTAATTCTTTCATGCAACATAATAGATAACGGAAAGTTGCCGTTATCAATAATAAACGACCAGCTGATACTTTGACTGTAAATTGACGAGTTTGGTTTATCACTCGAGATCTATCTCTTTCTCAGCGAACGATCTAAAAATAATAACTGTTAAATATTATACCGACGACCGTAACAATCTATTTACGCGTTACCGGCATAACGGTTTGGTGGCAACGATGAGATACTGCTGAAGTAATTGTGATATGCAATTTAGAAGGACAGAAATGACTTTGGACAACGTAAAGTGCATTGATCAGTGACATTAAAGTAACGATTACGACTACCAGGACACTAGTGTAATACGTGCGACCCAACGAATAAGACGCGAAATCGCGTAGTGTGCAGTCGGTGCGGTTAGACATAGTTTGCAAAGTCCCGGTTGACGGTGATACGTCAAGGCGCGGACAACGCACAAGTGTGCAAAACAAGTGTTCACGGGAGTGAACTTGTGAAAAAGCCGTCGCGCAACAGTTGGCGACGCACCAAAGGCCGAACCAAGGAATGACCGAAAGAACGGGTCAACGGCGCCCGGAAGGACTTCAATGACCAACGAAAGAGGGGAGCTGCACGACAACAGGTCAACAGCATCCAGAGATCGCCGCCATGGAGAAGATCGTCTAAAAGATCATCTATTTGTAAGTAGTGGTTACATACAGTACTGTTACATACAGCCTAGTAGTAAAACCAATGCAGGAAAGCCAGTAGGTCACGCTAGTTTGGGAAAAATATTCCCCTTAGAGCTACAAAATTCGAGAACAAATTTTTTTTTCTTAGGTATTAGAGATAATATTTCAAAGTTAAAGCCAGCCGTGGAAGTCCCTACATGCCGGGAAATAGAAACGCGAAACCGAAACGTAAAGGAAATTGGCTAGATACTACGGTACCTGGCAAGGATGTGAACTCTGCGGCTGGTTTAGCTGCAGTAGAGACATCGCATTCCAGACGCGCCATCCAGGGCGAATTCCGGCCGACAGGCGAGAAGCCCTCGTGGGCCGACTGACTGCACAGTTCGGTGTAAAGCCGCTTGGGGGTGCGTTATTCAGAGAACACGACAGTACCATCAGTAACGATCCACTCAATATGGCCACCGGCGAACGAACACTGGACAACGTCACCGAGTAAATGACCCAGCGGGAAACAGAACACCTGCATACAATAGATCGCCTAAGTTTCTCGGCGGCTACCGGTACGACGACGCGGCCACTGCCCTAACGGGTGCGAGATCGGTACGAGGCGGTAGACAGGGGTCACCGCAACGTAAAGAGAGATCGCCGCGAGCTCAAACGGATGCAACGCGAGCATGAACCGGGCTAGCGCGAGCTCGACCGAGAGTTCAGACTCCAAGGGGATGACTGACCATCGGCGAGAGGGAATCTGGCCGACACCCTAAATGAGGTAGGTGCAGATGAGTACACGCTCATCCGGTCCCTATGGGAGTGGAACGCCGAATTGGAGCCGCAACTGGAAAGAACGAAGTTAAAGGACTACCCACCGCCCCTGCAACAACAGAGGTTGTTTCCACTGCGGACGCTCTCCATCATGCTCAGCATCGGCCTGGATATTAAAATTGTGAAAACATTCGACGGCGGGGAAGCAAAGGCCCTGCCGTTATTTTTGCACTCCTGGGAGACGATATTCCCCAGGGTGGCCGAGAAGGAGCACGATACTCTTCTGGAGCTAATTGCGATGAGTAGGTTTGAAGGCGCTGCAGCAAGGCAACTATGCACAAGACTATCAGTTCCATGGCGCAGCTCAGAAGCGAGTTAGAAGCATCGTATAGACAAGAGAAATGCCTGGCCGCGCTACAAATGGAATTCAGATCCCTCCGGCAGGGACAGAGTGAGGACGTCGAGACCAGAGCATATCACAGGTGATGTAATTAAGATTTTCTGTTAGCCGTTGTTGACGGAGGACCAGACAATAACTGTCGGGAATGTCACCCGTCGGAGCGCACAAGCGTACTTCGAAAGCGGGTTGCACGGCCAGCTGCAGGTATCAGTACTTGCAAGGAACTACCAGACACTGGACGACTCGGTGGCGGAGGCAATCGAAATCGCCAACATGGTATCGCCAAAGGGAGGTGTAGGTGGAGGATCAAGCCATACCAGGAGATCCTAGGGTGCGCTGACGAGACAAGGGGAAAATTGTTTTACCTGTGTAAAAGCTGGGCACATGGCTCGAGACTGCACCCGGAGGTCGGGACGAGTAAGCCTGCCAGCACCCAGCGAGAACAAGTCGATCCACCATGCGGACATCATCCGTAACTTCTGCCAGAGGAAGGGGCACATGTTGAAGGACTGCCGGAAGAGATTGTCACAGAGTAAAAGCGAATCAATGCGGTCCATACAGCAGCCACGGTGACCGAAGAACGCAGCAAGCAAGAACGGAAAAAACACGGTATCAACAGGGCCAGTCTAAGCCAGCGCAGAGACCAGTACGTTAGGTACGCTGAGGCTGAATACGCTCACAGCCCAGCAGAGACCTGCGAACAGAAGAAAGAAGACAGCAAGAAAAACAAAGCTGCAGTTGATTCAGGTAACGCTGCTGGCGTCGAATGCCACCGCCAGCGACTTTGATATCGTCGCACCGTTAGACACGACAGGAGTACTTACCCTGAAGGCAGGCATCGGAGCGCAATGCAACATAATAAAGGAAGGCTGTCGGAATCCCGAGACTTTGGTATCAAAAAGCACGGTAGAGCTGCAAAAAGTGGCGGGGGGAAAATTCATTTCCATAGTTATAGCTAAGATCGTGCTCGAGACGCTCCCTTTCAACGTGGAACAGTGGTTCTACATAGTTCCGAGCAGTATCAACCGCTAGAGGTCAACGGACTGCTCGGGATGGATTTCATTAAGTGGCATAGAGCAGACATCCTGCACGGCGAGATACTTAAACTATACGGGCCCTGCATGCCCCTACTGGACGGCTCGTCGACGATATCTGTGCCGCCATGCAATGAGACCGTCACATATGCTGCGACCGCCAGCAAATTCATTGGCTCGCACTCGAAGGTAGAGCTCGAGAACAGGGTAATAATGGGCGCCTGTGTCACGCCGCCGCGCGGTACTAGCTGCGCTATAAGCCTCATAAATACTACCGAGCAGGCGGTCAAGGTACAACGCCCCGTTGTGACACTCGAGCCGCTTGAGCTAGTAGCACTGGGTCACGCGGTCGAGGCGGCCGCAATGGAGGTATTCGCCGTGACAGCCGAGAGGGGGGCTACCGTCACGAGGGAATACGAGGACGTATTCCACCTACCAGGGGATAGCCTGCCGTGCACCTACATGGTAGAGCACCAGATACACTCAAAGAAGGGGTGCAGCTGTTTAAGGTGCACCTATACAGACTATCAAAGACCCACAGAAGGGAGGTGGAGAGGCAGGCAGACCAAATGCTAGCTGAGGGAAAAATGCAGCTTAGCAGAAGCCAGTGGAATGCACCGCTGTTGGTCGTGGCAAAGAAACTCGGTGATGCTGGGGTAAGGAAAATACATGTTGCAGTAGAGTTTCGAAAGCTATTCAAAGTCACAATCGGTGACTAATACCCACTGTCCAAGGTTACCGAAATATTAGACCAGTTGTGAAAAGCTCGATACTACTCGACCTTGGATCATGCCTCAGGATTCCACCAAATCCCGATGGCACAGAAAGACAAGGAAAAAACGACATTTTCCACTCTGCAGGGGCACTTCGACTATAACCAAATGCCAGTTGGTTTAAAGAATGCGCCACTGACGTTCCAGCGACTGATGAACTCCGCGCTAGCCGGACTGTAAGGAGTTAAATGCTATGTCTACCTCGATTACATTTTATTACACGGTAAGACCTTCAACGAACATGATGACAAGTTACGGGAGCCGCTCCAGCGGTTGAGAGAACTCAAACTGGCAGTACAACTTGGTAAGTGCTAATTCGTACCGAAGAAGACGCAATACCTCAGACATATCATCGCCGAGGAAGGCGTGCGTGCGGATCCCGAAAAGCTGGAAGCAATCTAAGAATTCCCGGTACCAAAGAACGTAAAAAAGGGCAATCCTTCCTTGGATAAGCTGGGTATTATAAAATACTTCATAAAATACTTCATAAAATACTTCATAAAATACTTCATAAAATACTTCATAAAATACTTCATAAAATACTTCATAAAATACTTCTCAAGGACCGCAAAACCACTTACTAAATTAATCC
Source organism: Cylloceria caligata (assembly GCA_963942595.1). Classification (NCBI taxonomy): domain Eukaryota; kingdom Metazoa; phylum Arthropoda; class Insecta; order Hymenoptera; family Ichneumonidae; genus Cylloceria; species Cylloceria caligata. The sequence continues at coordinate 28,057,474 of OZ012706.1, forward strand.
AAAAAAGGGATAAATTCGAGTGGACAGCCGTTGGGGATGCCGCCTTCGAGGAGTTAAAGACGGCACTTATCAGAGCAGCAGTATTACAATATCCGGATTTCGAGAAGCGGTTTGTAGTCACCACCAACGCTTCCGACAAAGCAATCGGAACGATACTATCGCAGGACAAGGTCGGCGACGATCTGCCCATATGTTACGCACGCAAGAGTCGCACGATGTCGATAGCAGAGTAGAACCATACCACAGCGGAAAAAGAATTACTAGCCATAGTGTAAGCCCTTGCACAGTTCCGGCCTTACATATATGAAACACAGTTCGAGGTAGTAACCGACCATCAGTCCCTCACTTGGCTATTTAGTGTAAAGGATCCCGGATAGACACGCATGCGCTGGAAAATTAAATTGTCTGAGCCCGAGTTCGATGTCGAATACAAAGCGGGGAAAAGAAACACGAATGCGGACGCTCTGAGTCGCATATATGCTACCATACGAGCATAAGTGAGACGAGAGGATCGGTCCCATGTGAGAGAAAAGGACAGCACGTCGGGGCAAAGAGGCAGAGCGAATAACCGCACAATGAGAAAGGCCAAAGATACCTCTGATAGCCGTAGTAACTCGTCGGAGTGGGAGGTCAAGCTCACCTACGAGAAAGAAGAGGACAACGTGTAACGGAGTACGAACAGCCGCACAAAGAAGAGGACCGAAGATACCCTAGGGAAGCTCAGCGACGCGGTTGAGCGAGAGGCGACGCCTGCTTACGCGAAAGTGCTATACTAATCCCGATAGCCCCGCTGCAAAGCCGTGCAAATGTGGAAGGGGAAGCGCATGCACCGGAGCAAGAGAAGCCGAACGTGTGACAGCAAGCACCACCGAGAAGGACGGAGAGCTCGCAGTACAACATGGCCGACCCGCGAGCCGTGGATGGCCGAGGAAAAAGCAAGCTGTAAGGCCGTCCGAGGAAGCGAGAGAGCCAGCAGCACATCGACCGGTGAACACCGCAAGGCAAGTGATCCCGGATAGCTCACCTCGCAGCGGTGCCGAGGAAGCGAGGCACGGCAGGGATAGCCCGCGCTTTCTCAGAGGCCCAGAGAGAGACGGTACCGTGATTGACGCGAGCGACTGCAGCAGTGGCGTAGCCTGCACTGCTGCCGAAGATAGGCTGAAAATCATTAAAGCATATCATGACACCCCCATAGGAAGGCAACAGGGTATCAGACGGACGCTACAACGAATCCTGACCAAGTTCGATTGGCCTGGCATGAGTCTCATACTGATTTTAACCAAAGTCTGTATACCATTTTTTCACTGTTTTCACGTCGGCTAGATTTGGACGCTTATCGCCATTTAAAACACAATTCATGTGATGCCGTTTTCAACACTTGATATCGATACGAATGCTCTGAACGAGACAGCACAACCAACGAATTTTATCTCCTGAAACCAGTCTCGAGCACGGCCCAATGGTATGCGGGAAGAGGAAATTCTACGACCACTCTTCCATAAAACGGATCCTGAGCGTGTACATGTTCCACGCAGGGCCTCTATTGTGTATTATCCCTATGCACAGTATCGGGATATATACTATATATCATAGTGACCTTAAGTATAGGTCGCTATAAGTATAGGTACTGTAGGCTCTACACACCAGCGCCCCAGGTGCATAGAATTCTTAGAATAATACAAACAATCGATGCCATACCTGAGCTTAGCTCCAAAATGACGGCAACACAGCTTGAAGATCGTTTGGATGATCGAAATATTCTACAATATTATTTCCTTAAAGTGCATTTCGATTTTTCCAGATGCTTCGAAATTATTCGCTGTTAATCGGTAAAACCTGTTGAACGACGAAGAAAAAAGTGTTGCGACATAGTCACATTATATTGTTTCACCGCGTAAATATATAAAATCGACCGCACATACAGATAAATATGGATCTCGTCGAGCGCGACGGGTACAGCAGTCCGGAGACGTCTGACGTCACTATCCGGGAATGTTCCGTCGCTGTCGAAAAACAGCGAGTCAGAGCCCAGCTGACCTCGCACGGGCAGTAATGGGAGCACTAGGACCCGGTGACGGAAACCTACAACAAGACAAAATTACATCAGAATCTGAAACAAGAGGAGAAAAAGATGAGAGAGTGGAAAAAGAAGCGATGGAGATATAAAAGAGGCTGCGACAAGGCAGGAGACTCTTCTCCAGTAGAAACTCTCATCCCTGATAGTTCGCTTTTGTGCGCAACAGTAATCCACTTAAAAATTGTAAATCTCTCACAGAGCAATAGAGATAAAGGTACCAGAGGGTGTGAATTAATCAGTCAACGTGTTAAATTTTACAAATGATCAAGTAAATTCATTTAAAGCTAGTGAAAATATTAGCATAAATTTAGCACTAGAATAAATAGAAATCGGACGCTAGAGAATAAGGAAATAAATACAATACTAAAAATCCGAACAGTCAATAGAAAGAATAGAGCAAGTTTAGGAGGACTAAAGAAAATCTTCTAGGAAAAATTTGAGCAGAATAATTGGAAATAAGTAGGATCATAGTAAGTAAAGATAATTGTTGGCCCAACGTAGTGGTCAATGCATAAGACCATCTACTCGTATATCTCAAGGGGTACGTATCCGAAATTTGTAAAATGACACAGGAGCGTATTGCAGAAAAGGAAGGAATGGAGATCTGCAGCATTTAAGGATAATTACAGAAATAATTAGGGTACGGTGGACCCCGCAATATAGAAATAAGTATCCGCACCGAAGAGATATACTTTTAGAGTAAACTTTGAGAAAACTTTTAAGGAAGATAAGTTGGTGAGGGAAATTTGAGGTTCACAGTCAAATAAGATCCCGGGAAGAAAATTAGAAGAACTAGAGGCCAGCAAAACAACAGGAGTGAGAAAGTCTAGTCCACAAACTCCGCCAGGCATATCGTACTGAAGCGACACAGCTTCCCAGGACGACAAGAAAGAAGAGAAAAGAAAATAACTCACCTAGTTTATTTAAATCTAGTTTATTTAAATATTTTAAATCCTACTGGAACTATCCAGGATGTTAAACCATCCCACGTATCCACGGATCACCACCTAATTAACTAAAATAACGCGGAAATATAAAAATCTCCATTTTTCTAAAAGCGAGATCACGCGAGCACGGATCCAGTGTCCATCCACCACAGCTGACAGGCGTGCCAGCAACAAGCGTGCCTCCAACCACAGCAAGAGGCGCATTTCAGCGGCTCAGGAGGCTACATAACGAGACGGACGAACCCGATTCTGCCTAGTTGTGAAGTTCGACAGCGATCTCTAGAGCGTACGAGTCGAAAGCCCATTATCGTCGAAGACAAAGAAGAGCGAGGAGCCTTCGTACATATTATTACTTCGGAAATTGATTGTACGGCCAACGGCGCAAACAACCCAAACATCGCAATATCTCTTACTGATTGTTAAATGAACCCTACTTATACCTACCTAAGAAGTCTCTACTAATCTTTGTCGTGTTCGAGCCCGAATTCTTCCCCCCAGAAGATAAAAAATTAATAATAACGGAAAAATACCGTTATAGTGTATGCATGCATATCGGCATTTTTTTTTTACGTATTATTCAATCATATGAACTTCGTATTAATACAAAAAGAAAAAAAACATTCACGCAGTTGAACAACTTTTTATAACAAAATTGTTATTACTAATTCGTATAAATAGTGGTAATACATTTTTTTTTAACACTATCTTGTAGTGAGGAAAAATAGTTCGGAAACTCATTCCAAGCTTGTGAAAAAATGTTTATAAATATTTATTGTCATTGCAAAAATCGATTTTGACCGCTACGTCCTGACCTTTTTTCGCTACCTACATTCCTAATTATTCTGCTTATTATTATTTCTCGTTAGTAGCACTCCTAGTTAATTCCACGGTCCCTTCATTCTACGACGTATCACCATTTTTATATTCAAAAACTCCCTCTGTCAATATCTTTAAATTTCAGCTGTCCACCAAAGGAAATCGACCAGGCACTAACCACGTGGCTACGCCGGATGCATATTTAATTTCTGTCAACTTGCGTCCGCTAACTTTCAATACACCGTTAGGCCACGCCGGATATTAAAGATCCAATTTCCGCCTACTCAGATTAGCTCGCTAATAGTCGCGAGCGACCGACTCTCCTTCTCTCTACCTTATCTTATATCTTATAATATATGTTTGAATCAATCATGAATTATGTTAACTACGTTAACCGATAGTGTATAAGATTTACAAATTATAACCAATGATTTGAACAAAACAATAACTTAAATGAACAACGTAGAATACAGCATTATACTGAACCTTGGACTCACAATGGCGGACGCCACGTGGTAAATTACACACTGCAATTAATTGAGCGCAATTAATTGCTTGATCACGCGAATTGATGATTTTAATGTCTCTTGTGATTGTCTGCTTCTTTTGAGAGCAAAAACATGTGAATCATTCAATACACTCAATGCATACAATTAATGCTACACTGAATTTAGGCTGATTTGGTTTACTGAATACTACACTTTGCGATGCGGATTGAGAGCACGAGTGCTTGGTATGAATGTCCAGTCTAGAGAGATCTAAGATGGATGGAGAGATAGCGTCGCGGTTATGACGTTGTCGGCGGAAATCACTGCAACACTTATCTGCCACATGTTGATTGATGATTGGTCGAGCACGTGGTGTATGCGCGAGCGTATGATCAGAAAGACATAAAGGTGTCCAGCTGATAGATGATTGGATGATCAATTCACTACGTGGATTTACTGACCATCTCACTAATGATTATACCAGGTGTATGCATAAGTTTTTTCCGGTTTTTTGGTAAAAAAAACACGTAATTTTCAAGGGAAATTCATTTTTGTTTTATTCAAAATATTGGCCATCGGCTTCTACACATTTCGCCCATCTTTCAGGTAACTTATGAATACCATGCCAGAAAAACTGCTTGTCTTTTGCGGCAAACCATTCGTCGAGCAATTTTCCAACTACCTCGAAATTGCTAAAGTGCTGCTCTGGGAGCGCGTGCCCCATTGATCCGAAGAGGTGACAGTCAGATGGCGCCAGGTCTGGCGAATACGGCGGGTGCGGAAGGATGTCCCATCCAAGTAATTTCAAGGTGTCTTTCACTGCTTTTGTTGTGTGAGACGGCGCATTGTCGTGTAACAAAATCACTTTGCCATGTCTTCTGGCCCATTCCGGTCGTCTTTCGATTAATGCGTGGTTTAAATTAATATTTTGTTGGCGATAGCGTTGTGTATTAACGGTTTCGCCCGGCTTTAAGAGTTCATAATACTCAATACCGCTCTGGCCCCACAAAACACAGAGCATGGTCTTCTTGCCGAAGCGATTTGGCCTTGGTGTTGAAGGACCGGCTCTGCCAGGTGAAAGCCACGATTTTTTCCGTTTCGGGCTTTCAAAATAAATCCATTTTTCGTCACCCGTCACAATTCGATGCAAAAATGATTTCCTTTCGTGGCGTTGAAGCAGCACTTCACAAGTGACTTTGCGATTTTCTATTTGACGTTCATTCAAATCGTGTGGGACCCATTTACCGAGTTTATTGATCTTCCCCATTACTCGTAAACGTCTGCTGATTGTTTCTTGTGACACATGTAATGCTTGTGCTAATTGCCGTTGAGTTTGAGTTGGGTCATCATCCAATAACTCCTGCAATTGCTCGTCTTCGCATTTTTGTGGTCTACTAGAGCGCTTACTATCTTTCACATTGAAATCACTACTTTTAAATTGTCGAAACCATGTCTCACATGTTCTAATCGATGGAGCGTGTTCACCATATGTTTCTACCAGCAAACGTTGACTTTCAGCAGCCTTTTTCTTTTGATTAAATAAGAAAAGCAATGCGTGCCGCAAATGTTCTTTTTCAGGCACAAAACTCGACATGATCACCGAACGATAAAACAAAGACGCTAGTTTTTGGCGGACTCAACTTGTGTGTGTTTGTAGGTTAATGTCAGACGAACAAAATGAGGTATGTGTCAAATTAATACGCTGCGTACTTTTCGCTGGCGCCATCTCTTAGTTAAACCGGAAAAAACTTATGCATACACGTGGTAAAAGATTCCGAGGTCAAATTGACCAATAAGTCCATGAGGTGCTGCCACTTCATGACCCCACAGTCCAAACACACACAAAATATAAAGGATCGAGTGAGATTTCCGTACCACGGTTCGATGAACAATGTCCGGACGCCGAAGGTAAACAATCGATCGAACGGTACAGGAGAGACCGACTGTATACCTTCCTCATGATCACAAAGTCCAAACAGAGGGGGACACCAAACTATCCTTCCTTGTCAGTGGAGCGAAGCCTTTAATTTCAGAGTAAAAAGAAAATTACAGGTACATGAACAACTTTTGCTGCTACTCATCAAAGAACGATGTTCAATGTTTGTCATCGCAGTAAGAAATTGTATAAAAGTTCATCACGTCTCTAAGCGCAGTAGAAAAACTGATAATTTTCACTGATCGCTCTAGCAAATTTCATAATTTCACTCGTCGCAGTATCCAATCGTATCATCACCGCTCTCCTTATTCTTTTCTTTTTTATGTTTTATTGTTATAGTGCTAGTTTATAGTTACTTTTAAATTCATTGAAAATTATGTACAAATTTTTATTATATAGATAAAATAAGGATGACGGCGATAAATTGTATATACCCGTATGGATTTAGTTCTTTGTAGACAATTCCATAACGAAGTGATAGATTTTACAGATTTTTATCGAGTGTTTGTTGATGGTTTTTTCATTTTAAATGGCCATTATTGTGACATGATTTTCTTTTTATTTTTCATTTTATCTAAGAAATTTTTCAACGAATTCGTATATCTTTGTCGATTATAATTAATAGTAATTAATTTAAACAATATTTTTTAATAAATGACGATTTTTTACTTTAATTATTTTATACTTTTCCCGTCATTAACCCGAAAGATATAATAGACGACCTATTCCCTTTCATTCGATCCCTTCCCTCTTCCACGGATACGAATGTTCAGCTTGGTCATACAGAGGATGTTGGAAAGAAGAAAAACATTCGATGCCGCAGTAGGAAATATCGTCAAAGTGATTGTGTCGTATGACATGGGCTGGAGTGGATGAATGGAAGAAAATATAATAGTTTGAACGGTTACGGAACAATAATCGGTTTCCTGAGAGGAATTTTTTTTGATTTTGCAGCTCGCAACAGGAAATGTAAGCTCTGTGTACCGTTGGTCATAGTTTATTTGACTATGACTGCAAAAAAAATTCTGTGGCAATGCTAAGGTAATGGAGGGTAATGTCGAGGCTGATTGAGTTGATCAAAATTTAATACTGAAAGAAGCTAGATTAAATGTCAAAGTCTTGACAGGCGACAAAGACAGCGCAACGATTGGTGTTGTAGGGATAGGAAATTCGCAACACATCCACAAATTGACAGATGCGAATCATCGTAGAAAAAAATTTATGAGCGCGCTATACGAGATGAAAAAAAAATTCAAAGAAATTAGGAATAAAGGGGTTATATCTTATTTGAAAAAATGCTTTACCTACGCTTTCGCTCAAAATAAAATCATCAGCGTTTGTCTCGCTACAAGTCTCTGCAATACTCCGGAGCATGTTTTCGTCAGGTATCAGAATTGTGGATCGTGGTGTCAAGGTACACGAGAAAAAAGGAGTTACGATAATCATTTGCAGCATATACTGTGTCGCCAATCTCTTACAGAAACCAGATCTAAATAGTATTCCCAACTATTTTCGATTGGTTGATGTTTGAGAATCCGCCTGGTGATGGTATTTGACAGATCTAAAATATATTGAAACTAATGAAGCTTCACTCGATGACAGGGTGAGAATAAACCAGACACATAGATGTTAAATTAGAGAAAGTGGTTTATTGCACCTTCCGCATAACTACAAACAAATCATATAATTTTTAGAAAACACTAAAAGTGACAAGAGATACAGGAAAATCAAATTTAGAAAAAAATACAAAATAATATAAATGATAAATGCACCAAAATTGAGAATAAAAAGCTAAATTTAATTAATTGAACTGCATTTGATTATATGAGCTGAGAACCAGCACACAATTATATTAATTGTGTGCTGTGAGTACTGAGAGCGGTGTACGCACCGCAGCCAGTGCTGCGGAGCATGCAACGCAGTGAGATGTATGAGTGCGTAAGGTATTATTATATCAGGGGTACAAATTGAAAATGCGGGTTTGATAACAGATGGCGTTACTAACGCTATACGCATCAGGCAGTACTGTGACTATGTTCATGTCAAAGCTACGTCTTATAGCTTTAATTTTCAGTATGTGTCAATTTGTCGCAGTGTCAAATTCATAGTTTTTTTGAGCTCTCAATATGTCGAGTTTCGTGCCAACAAAACAGCATTTGCGGGAAGTTTTAATTTACTTCTTTAATTTGAAGAAAAGTGCTGCTGAAGCACATCGATTGGTCTCCGAGGCTTATCCGAGTCATGTTCCATCGGTTTCAACGTGCGAGAGATGGTTTGTGCGGTTTAGAAGTGGTGATTTTGACGTTGAGGACAAAGAGCGGCCGGGCCAAGTGAAAAAGTTTGAGAATGCTGAATTGGAGGCAATACTCAATGAAGACTCGTGTCAAACTCAACAAGAGCTCGCAGATTCATTGGGAGTGACACAACCAGCCATTTCCCATCGTATAAAAGCCCTCGGAATGATCCAAAAGCAAGGACATTGGGTGCCGTATGAGCTGAAGCCGAGAGACGTCGAGCGCCGTTTTTTTGCATGCGAACTGCTGCTCGAACGGCAAAAACGGAAGGGTTTTTTGCATCGCATTGTCACTGGTGATGAAAAGTGGATCCATTACGATAACCCGAAGCGCAAAAAATCATATGGTTACCCCGGCCATGCATCATCATCGACGGCCAAACCAAATATTCACGGCGCCAAGCTCATGCTCTGTATTTGGTGGGACCAGCTGGGTGTGGTGTATTATGAGCTATTGAAATCGAACGAAACCATCACAGGAGCACTATACCGAACTCAATTGATGCGTTTGAGCCGCGCACTCAAAGAAAAACGGCCACAATACGAGCAAAGACACGACAAAGTAATTTTGCAACATGACAACGCTCGGCCACATGTTGCAGCGCCGGTCAAAACATACCTACAAATGCTGAAATGGGAAGTCTTACCCCACCCGCCGTATAGCCCAGATATTGCTCCTTCCGATTACCACCTTTTCCGATCGATGACACATGGCCTAGCTGACCAGCGCTTCCATTCTTACGAAGAAGCCCAAAAATGGGTCGATGACTGGATAGCAGCCAAGCCGGCCGAATTTTTTCGCGACGGTATCCGTAAATTGCCAGAAAGATGGGAAAAAGTTGTGGCTAGCGATGGACAATACTTTGAATAATTCATTTGTTACCATTTTTTCAGAATAAACGTTCAAAAATAGAAAAAAATCCCGCATTTTCAATTTGTACTCCTGATAATTCACAGCAAACTCTCCGCAGCTTAATGCAGAGAGGTTGCAGTGAACAAATGAGAGCACTTGCAATTGAAATTGCTTGAGGGCTCTATACGTCTGAGACAGGCTACGCAGGCAGCACTGCGTAGCACAAGAAAACACATAATGAGGATGCACAAAATGAGCAGTATATAGCCGCTGTACTCTTCCAGCAGATATTCTGGGGAAAAGTACAGTGAATATAGTACACCTGCATAATTATATTAATTATACCGGCAAATGATGGTGAGAAAAACGAGGCTTGACATGTGCTGCAATGCCGCCAAAAAGTGGGCCAAAAATGTTGATGTACCGATGAGCATGCAACTCCTCGTTACCATTGAATTTGCGGTAAATTATAGCAACGTACTCGTACCTGATTTTGAGTCCTGTTGAGAGTGATGAGAGCGTCCTGAGCGAAAAGCCAACGAGAAAAGTCCAAAAAAAGTGGTACGCTGTTCCTCGATGTCGTCGCAAAAGTGACTGAATTTTCAATATGGCTGCGGAATATGAAATTAACGTTGAGCGCTGAAGTCAGTTGAGCGAGATAGCCGGTGAGCGAAACCGAAGTCAAGCGAGAGAGACATCCTCTCGCTCGACGCGGCGTGCTAACGAGGCACATCCTCGGCTTCGCGAAGCCCTGCCTCGGCTATCTTCGGCTCAACCGAACGACGTGTGCTTGAGCACAGCAACAGGTCGACGCACGGCGAATATCAATCGCCGTGCGCCAGCTGATTATCCAACAGTTGATGAAAAATAATAGTGTAGACCAGCGACTTGATTCCTGTTATCAATCACAGTGTTGTTGCCACCGCGAGCCGTTAAGTGGTACAACTAACGTTGGCAGTAATTGCAATAAGCATTTTGATAGTACAGGTGACCTGCGAGTTAGTTCCCATTACCAATGGCTTTGCTTCTCTGATGAACCGGTTGGTACGTGTTACGAGTGAACCAGTTGCTATCCTTCCACGTGGCGAAAGGGACAAACCTTGAAGAGGTGAGAAGTGTGGTTTTTTTGTAGTAGTCCTGAAAAGGACTGGTGGCGTGATATCAAGATTAATTATGATTTTTTTTTTCAAATTTCATACACCAGCTGTTTGGAAAAGAAGTGTACCACACGTTCAAAGGATGGAAAAAACTTAGTGAATCTAAACTAAGAGCACTACAACTAAAATTTGTATTAAAATGTAGACAGGAAGGTTTAATACCGAAACATTTAGATACTTCTAACATAGGCAAGAGAACGTTTCATTTATTAAAAAATCAGTTGACTTTAGAAAAGATACTAAACCTAACTTACCGTAAGATCGTCAATATTGAAATTGATGATTTAAACTTTTACATTAAGCGATGTGAAAAGACATTGCATTTATACTACACTATCATCACAAATTCATCTTTTTCAATTTGTAATGAATTTCTCCATAGGAAACGGGAAAAGTTAAATAAGTTATCTGATAAACTATTTCAGGGTTATCTAAGAAAACTAATGATATTGCGGAATGAACGAAACAAAAACTTACACAGATTTAACCACAACACTCAGGATTTTCTAATTACTTTATATTCACAAAGGCACTCACAAACAAAAAATGAGCCATATCAGGCAAAAAATAGGTTAGCTGCATTAGATCAGGATCTTTCACATAAAGAAACAAAGAGATACCACATAACGGGAGATTGCACTAGGTATGTTCCGCAGAACAGTGTCATACCCAAGGTTAACCACAATACTAATTACACTTACAAAAACTCGAATGACTCATTCAAAGATATTCTACAACATTCGCTTGATACAATTGATAATAGCAATGGAAATTGGTTAGTGAATTTGTCGAACGTAGAGATTCCAATATACATTAAAACATTCTTATCACTAGGATCAAAATTTTGTTTTCCATACTTTCAAAAAGAAGAAAGAAGAAAAATAACACATGATATTATCAGTGAATTTGAGACTAATACACACTTAATCCCAGAAGATCAAATAGACACATCGAGAGGACGATTAACTAACATCCTAAAGGATTTAATTAATAAAAAAAACGGGGAAAAACACACTGAAAAAATCATTAGCGAAACAAAAAATTTCTTGAAAATACATCCAGAGATACTAGTAACAAGAGCAAATAAAGGAAACATATCAGGAGTACAAATTGAAAATGCGGGATTTTTTTCTATTTTTGAACGTTTATTCTGAAAAAATGGTAACAAATGAATTATTCAAAGTATTGTCCATCGCTAGCCACAACTTTTTCCCATCTTTCTGGCAATTTACGGATACCGTCGCGAAAAAATTCGGCCGGCTTGGCTGCTATCCAGTCATCGACCCATTTTTGGGCTTCTTCGTAAGAATGGAAGCGCTGGTCAGCTAGGCCATGTGTCATCGATCGGAAAAGGTGGTAATCGGAAGGAGCAATATCTGGGCTATACGGCGGGTGGGGTAAGACTTCCCATTTCAGCGTTTGTAGGTATGTTTTGACCGGCGCTGCAACATGTGGCCGAGCGTTGTCATGTTGCAAAATTACTTTGTCGTGTCTTTGCTCGTATTGTGGCCGTTTTTCTTTGAGTGCGCGGCTCAAACGCATCAATTGAGTTCGGTATAGTGCTCCTGTGATGGTTTCGTTCGATTTCAATAGCTCATAATACACCACACCCAGCTGGTCCCACCAAATACAGAGCATGAGCTTGGCGCCGTGAATATTTGGTTTGGCCGTCGATGATGATGCATGGCCGGGGTAACCATATGATTTTTTGCGCTTCGGGTTATCGTAATGGATCCACTTTTCATCACCAGTGACAATGCGATGCAAAAAACCCTTCCGTTTTTGCCGTTCGAGCAGCAGTTCGCATGCAAAAAAACGGCGCTCGACGTCTCTCGGCTTCAGCTCATACGGCACCCAATGTCCTTGCTTTTGGATCATTCCGAGGGCTTTTATACGATGGGAAATGGCTTGTTGTGTCACTCCCAATGAATCTGCGAGCTCTTGTTGAGTTTGACACGAGTCTTCATTGAGTATTGCCTCCAATTCAGCATTCTCAAACTTTTTCACTTGGCCCGGCCGCTCTTTGTCCTCAACGTCAAAATCACCACTTCTAAACCGCACAAACCATCTCTCGCACGTTGAAACCGATGGAACATGACTCGGATAAGCCTCGGAGACCAATCGATGTGCTTCAGCAGCACTTTTCTTCAAATTAAAGAAGTAAATTAAAACTTCCCGCAAATGCTGTTTTGTTGGCACGAAACTCGACATATTGAGAGCTCAAAAAAACTATGAATTTGACACTGCGACAAATTGACACATACTGAAAATTAAAGCTATAAGACGTAGCTTTGACATGAACATAGTCACAGTACTGCCTGATGCGTATAGCGTTAGTAACGCCATCTGTTATCAAACCCGCATTTTCAATTTGTACCCCTGATAACAGTAATAATGGATAAAGCACAATATATGAGGAATACAATAGAACTTCTACGGGATGAGACGACATATCAAATGACAAAAAAAAAGATCCGTGTAATAGGATTGAAAAAGCTATTACATTAATACTAATAAAATGGAAGAAATATAATTTCATTACTGACAAAGAGTTCCATTACTTAAAACCGGAAAATTGTAACATAGCCAGACTTTACACATTACCAAAAATACATAAAGCAAATCGTCCACATAGACCAATTGTATCATCAATAAACTTCCCAACACACAAAATAGCAGATTTTATACAAAGGTTCCTTTCAAAACACTTACCAGAACATCGGTCTTACATAAAGGATAGCTTCACATTTAAAGAATTCGTGACAAATGTTACTCTCCCAGATGGGTTTGTGTTAATTTCATTGGATGTTACCTCGTTGTTTACGAGCATTCCCATACAATTAGTGTTGGAAAGTTTAGAAAAAAGAAGGATTCTTTTTGGTGGAGGTACAATTGTCGATGAGATCAAAAAAGCAATAGATTTAATTATGAATTCAACATTCTTCACATTCGATAATGTCATTCTAAACAAATCTCTGGGTTACCAATGGGTTCACCGTTGGCACCCGTTCTTTCCAACATAGTGATGATAGATTTAGAAGAACTATGTTTGAATAAGCTTGACTTTATCCCACCGATCTATAAGAGATATGTAGATGACATCATCATGGCAGTACCAAAAAACAAAATTAATCACACAAGGCAAATTTTCAACGCCTACAATCAAAATTTACAGTTTACAATAGAATTAGAAGATGATAATAACTCAATTCCGTTTCTGGACATATTGTTAATAAGAAAAAGTAATACCATCATCACGAACTGGTACAGGAAACCTACATGGTCTGGTAGATTTATCAACTACTTTTCAGACCATAGGAATAACCAAAAGATTGGTATTATTTACATGCTGGTTGATAGAGCACTGAAATTGTCACACAAAAAATTTTGGAAGCAAAATATTAACCTAATAGAAAAAACGTTACAATTGAATTGTTATCCTCTTGCCCTAATTAAAAAACACATAAAGAATAGAATCCATGTTATAACTAATTCATACACAGACAACATAGAAGATCGGGTATTTGACATCACAAGAATGATGAAGTTTCCATACGTTGGACAAATTCATTACTCTCTTTGTAGATTTTTTAAATCGTTGGAAATAAATATCATCAGCTCTAATAAACACAACATCTACACAATCACAGGCACAACTAAAGATCAGATCCCATTTTTGAAGAAATCAAATTTGGTATATTGCATTCCTTGTAAAGATTGCAAAGGTACATACATTAGGCAAACAAAACGACATTTGAAAATACGATTACAAGAACATAAAAACAGTATGAATCATCTACAATCTAATCACATGGCACTAACTCAACATGCTCGACGGAACAATTATATGTTTCATTTTGAGAATACAAAGTTTTGGCGTTTGAAACACAATTTAGAAAACGAATTATTACTGAAATGATTCACATAAAAATAGACACGAATTCAGTTAATTACAGAACAGATATATCCAAACTCAGTCTAATATATAGTTCTATAATATAAATGTAAATATCTATTCTCAACGATTTCCCTACACAATATTATCCACGATATGGTAGCAATAGATGCTCGCCTTTAGTATTGAAAACAGATTATACTCTCATACACATATTGAGGATGGAGAAAGTACAAACGCACTACACTGTTTGACACGAGCGTTTATTCACGGGTTCTTCTCATCGAATTTTATATAAAAGAGGAATTAAAGGCAATAATATGATGAGTAACAATAATAACAAAGTGTTAAGACGACATACTCGTCTTATAATTAAATATACCGCTTAAATGACGAGCCTAAACTAGATCCACACACACCAACATAGAGATTCATACCACACAGCACGCACACCTATAAACCAACTACCGTTACTCAAGATACAGCTATACTGACAAGCAGTAATGCTATAGTCTCAAGTAACGTATGAAGAAGCATCTATAAGGAACACGCTAAATTATTATAACCAAGAAGAGAATATTAACGGGACAAATGGGCTACAGGAGATGGGCTAGAGCAGGGGTCTCCAAACTACGGCCCGAGGGCCACATTCGGCCCGCGGACAGATTTTGGACTATTTCACTTTTTACCACCGGCAACAATGATAATATGGCTTTGGCCCTCGGAACTTACTGGAGTAATCAGTATGGCCCTAAGGCTGGAAAGTTTGGAGACCCCTGGGCTAGAGGACGACTAGAAGATATAGTAATACCCTGCTATACCGACGGAAAGGAAAGAAGAGCGGTGAAGCCGGTATAAAAGGGCACGACAAACCACAGTCGAGGAGCATTCTGTTCACAGACTTTCGCCAACATCCGGAATCTACCAAAGGAGGACCACCTAATCAATTAACTAAAATAACGCGGAAATATAAAAATCTCCATTTTTCTAAAAGCGAGATCACGCGAGCACGGATCCAGTGTCCATCCACCACAGCTGACAGGCGTGCCAGCAACAAGCGTGCCTCCAACCACAGCAAGAGGCGCATTTCAGCGGCTCAGGAGGCTACATAACGAGACGGACGAACCCGATTCTGCCTAGTTGTGAAGTTCGACAGCGATCTCTAGAGCGTACGAGTCGAAAGCCCATTATCGTCGAAGACAAAGAAGAGCGAGGAGCCTTCGTACATATTATTACTTCGGAAATTGATTGTACGGCCAACGGCGCAAACAACCCAAACATCGCAATATCTCTTACTGATTGTTAAATGAACCCTACTTATACCTACCTAAGAAGTCTCTACTAATCTTTGTCGCGTTCGAGCCCGAATTCTTCCCCCCAGAAGATAAAAAATTAATAATAACGGAAAAATACCGTTATAGTGTATGCATGCATATCGGCATTTTTTTTTTACGTATTATTCAATCATATGAACTTCGTATTAATACAAAAAGAAAAAAAACATTCACGCAGTTGAACAACTTTTTATAACAAAATTGTTATTACTAATTCGTATAAATAGTGGTAATACATTTTTTTTTAACACTATCTTGTAGTGAGGAAAAATAGTTCGGAAACTCATTCCAAGCTTGTGAAAAAATGTTTATAAATATTTATTGTCATTGCAAAAATCGATTTTGACCGCTACGTCCTGACCTTTTTTCGCTACCTACATTCCTAATTATTCTGCTTATTATTATTTCTCGTTAGTAGCACTCCTAGTTAATTCCACGGTCCCTTCATTCTACGACGTATCACCATTTTTATATTCAAAAACTCCCTCTGTCAATATCTTTAAATTTCAGCTGTCCACCAAAGGAAATCGACCAGGCACTAACCACGTGGCTACGCCGGATGCATATTTAATTTCTGTCAACTTGCGTCCGCTAACTTTCAATACACCGTTAGGCCACGCCGGATATTAAAGATCCAATTTCCGCCTACTCAGATTAGCTCGCTAATAGTCGCGAGCGACCGACTCTCCTTCTCTCTACCTTATCTTATATCTTATAATATATGTTTGAATCAATCATGAATTATGTTAACTACGTTAACCGATAGTGTATAAGATTTACAAATTATAACCAATGATTTGAACAAAACAATAACTTAAATGAACAACGTAGAATACAGCATTATACTGAACCTTGGACTCACAATGGCGGACGCCACGTGGTAAATTACACACTGCAATTAATTGAGCGCAATTAATTGCTTGATCACGCGAATTGATGATTTTAATGTCTCTTGTGATTGTCTGCTTCTTTTGAGAGCAAAAACATGTGAATCATTCAATACACTCAATGCATACAATTAATGCTACACTGAATTTAGGCTGATTTGGTTTACTGAATACTACACTTTGCGATGCGGATTGAGAGCACGAGTGCTTGGTATGAATGTCCAGTCTAGAGAGATCTAAGATGGATGGAGAGATAGCGTCGCGGTGATGACGTTGTCGGCGGAAATCACTGCAACACTTATCTGCCACATGTTGATTGATGATTGGTCGAGCACGTGGTGTATGCGCGAGCGTATGATCAGAAAGACATAAAGGTGTCCAGCTGATAGATGATTGGATGATCAATTCACTACGTGGATTTACTGACCATCTCACTAATGATTATACCAGGTGTATGCATAAGTTTTTTCCGGTTTTTTGGTAAAAAAAACACGTAATTTTCAAGGGAAATTCATTTTTGTTTTATTCAAAATATTGGCCATCGGCTTCTACACATTTCGCCCATCTTTCAGGTAACTTATGAATACCATGCCAGAAAAACTGCTTGTCTTTTGCGGCAAACCATTCGTCGAGCAATTTTCCAACTACCTCGAAATTGCTAAAGTGCTGCTCTGGGAGCGCGTGCCCCATTGATCCGAAGAGGTGACAGTCAGATGGCGCCAGGTCTGGCGAATACGGCGGGTGCGGAAGGATGTCCCATCCAAGCAATTTCAAGGTGTCTTTCACTGCTTTTGCTGTGTGAGACGGCGCATTGTCGTGTAACAAAATCACTTTGCCATGTCTTCTGGCCCATTCCGGTCGTCTTTCGATTAATGCGTGGTTTAAATTAATATTTTGTTGGCGATAGCGTTGTGTATTAACGGTTTCGCCCGGCTTTAAGAGTTCATAATACTCAATACCGCTCTGGCCCCACAAAACACAGAGCATGGTCTTCTTGCCGAAGCGATTTGGCCTTGGTGTTGAAGGACCGGCTCTGCCAGGTGAAAGCCACGATTTTTTCCGTTTCGGGCTTTCAAAATAAATCCATTTTTCGTCACCCGTCACAATTCGATGCAAAAATGATTTCCTTTCGTGGCGTTGAAGCAGCACTTCACAAGTGACTTTGCGATTTTCTATTTGACGTTCATTCAAATCGTGTGGGACCCATTTACCGAGTTTATTGATCTTCCCTATTACTCGTAAACGTCTGCTGATTGTTTCTTGTGACACATGTAATGCTTGTGCTAATTGCCGTTGAGTTTGAGTTGGGTCATCATCCAATAACTCCTGCAATTGCTCGTCTTCGCATTTTTGTGGTCTACTAGAGCGCTTACTATCTTTCACATTGAAATCACTACTTTTAAATTGTCGAAACCATGTCTCACATGTTCTAATCGATGGAGCGTGTTCACCATATGTTTCTACCAGCAAACGTTGACTTTCAGCAGCCTTTTTCTTTTGATGAAATAAGAAAAGCAATGCGTGCCGCAAATGTTCTTTTTCAGGCACAAAACTCGACATGATCACCGAACGATAAAACAAAGACGCTAGTTTTTGGCGGACTCAACTTGTGTGTGTTTGTAGGTTAATGTCAGACGAACAAAATGAGGTATGTGTCAAATTAATACGCTGCGTACTTTTCGCTGGCGCCATCTCTTAGTTAAACCGGAAAAAACTTATGCATACACGTGGTAAAAGATTCCGAGGTCAAATTGACCAATAAGTCCATGAGGTGCTGCCACTTCATGACCCCACAGTCCAAACACACACAAAATATAAAGGATCGAGTGAGATTTCCGTACCACGGTTCGATGAACAATGTCCGGACGCCGAAGGTAAACAATCGATCGAACGGTACAGGAGAGACCGACTGTATACCTTCCTCATGATCACAAAGTCCAAACAGAGGGGGACACCAAACTATCCTTCCTTGTCAGTGGAGCGAAGCCTTTAATTTCAGAGTAAAAAGAAAATTACAGGTACATGAACAACTTTTGCTGCTACTCATCAAAGAACGATGTTCAATGTTTGTCATCGCAGTAAGAAATTGTATAAAAGTTCATCACGTCTCTAAGCGCAGTAGAAAAACTGATAATTTTCACTGATCGCTCTAGCAAATTTCATAATTTCACTCGTCGCAGTATCCAATCGTATCATCACCGCTCTCCTTATTCTTTTCTTTTTTATGTTTTATTGTTATAGTGCTAGTTTATAGTTACTTTTAAATTCATTGAAAATTATGTACAAATTTTTATTATATAGATAAAATAAGGATGACGGCGATAAATTGTATATACCCGTATGGATTTAGTTCTTTGTAGACAATTCCATAACGAAGTGATAGATTTTACAGATTTTTATCGAGTGTTTGTTGATGGTTTTTTCATTTTAAATGGCCATTATTGTGACATGATTTTCTTTTTATTTTTCATTTTATCTAAGAAATTTTTCAACGAATTCGTATATCTTTGTCGATTATAATTAATAGTAATTAATTTAAACAATATTTTTTAATAAATGACGATTTTTTACTTTAATTATTTTATACTTTTCCCGTCATTAACCCGAAAGATATAATAGACGACCTATTCCCTTTCATTCGATCCCTTCCCTCTTCCACGGATACGAATGTTCAGCTTGGTCATACAGAGGATGTTGGAAAGAAGAAAAACATTCGATGCCGCAGTAGGAAATATCGTCAAAGTGATTGTGTCGTATGACATGGGCTGGAGTGGATGAATGGAAGAAAATATAATAGTTTGAACGGTTACGGAACAATAATCGGTTTCCTGAGAGGAATTTTTTTTGATTTTGCAGCTCGCAACAGGAAATGTAAGCTCTGTGTACCGTTGGTCATAGTTTATTTGACTATGACTGCAAAAAAAATTCTGTGGCAATGCTAAGGTAATGGAGGGTAATGTCGAGGCTGATTGAGTTGATCAAAATTTAATACTGAAAGAAGCTAGATTAAATGTCAAAGTCTTGACAGGCGACAAAGACAGCGCAACGATTGGTGTTGTAGGGATAGGAAATTCGCAACACATCCACAAATTGACAGATGCGAATCATCGTAGAAAAAAATTTATGAGCGCGCTATACGAGATGAAAAAAAAATTCAAAGAAATTAGGAATAAAGGGGTTATATCTTATTTGAAAAAATGCTTTACCTACGCTTTCGCTCAAAATAAAATCATCAGCGTTTGTCTCGCTACAAGTCTCTGCAATACTCCGGAGCATGTTTTCGTCAGGTATCAGAATTGTGGATCGTGGTGTCAAGGTACACGAGAAAAAAGGAGTTACGATAATCATTTGCAGCATATACTGTGTCGCCAATCTCTTACAGAAACCAGATCTAAATAGTATTCCCAACTATTTTCGATTGGTTGATGTTTGAGAATCCGCCTGGTGATGGTATTTGACAGATCTAAAATATATTGAAACTAATGAAGCTTCACTCGATGACAGGGTGAGAATAAACCAGACACATAGATGTTAAATTAGAGAAAGTGGTTTATTGCACCTTCCGCATAACTACAAAGAAATCATATAATTTTTAGAAAACACTAAAAGTGACAAGAGATACAGGAAAATCAAATTTAGAAAAAAATACAAAATAATATAAATGATAAATGCACCAAAATTGAGAATAAAAAGCTAAATTTAATTAATTGAACTGCATTTGATTATATGAGCTGAGAACCAGCACACAATTATATTAATTGTGTGCTGTGAGTACTGAGAGCGGTGTACGCACCGCAGCCAGTGCTGCGGAGCATGCAACGCAGTGAGATGTATGAGTGCGTAAGGTATTATTATATCAGGGGTACAAATTGAAAATGCGGGTTTGATAACAGATGGCGTTACTAACGCTATACGCATCAGGCAGTACTGTGACTATGTTCATGTCAAAGCTACGTCTTATAGCTTTAATTTTCAGTATGTGTCAATTTGTCGCAGTGTCAAATTCATAGTTTTTTTGAGCTCTCAATATGTCGAGTTTCGTGCCAACAAAACAGCATTTGCGGGAAGTTTTAATTTACTTCTTTAATTTGAAGAAAAGTGCTGCTGAAGCACATCGATTGGTCTCCGAGGCTTATCCGAGTCATGTTCCATCGGTTTCAACGTGCGAGAGATGGTTTGTGCGGTTTAGAAGTGGTGATTTTGACGTTGAGGACAAAGAGCGGCCGGGCCAAGTGAAAAAGTTTGAGAATGCTGAATTGGAGGCAATACTCAATGAAGACTCGTGTCAAACTCAACAAGAGCTCGCAGATTCATTGGGAGTGACACAACAAGCCATTTCCCATCGTATAAAAGCCCTCGGAATGATCCAAAAGCAAGGACATTGGGTGCCGTATGAGCTGAAGCCGAGAGACGTCGAGCGCCGTTTTTTTGCATGCGAACTGCTGCTCGAACGGCAAAAACGGAAGGGTTTTTTGCATCGCATTGTCACTGGTGATGAAAAGTGGATCCATTACGATAACCCGAAGCGCAAAAAATCATATGGTTACCCCGGCCATGCATCATCATCGACGGCCAAACCAAATATTCACGGCGCCAAGCTCATGCTCTGTATTTGGTGGGACCAGCTGGGTGTGGTGTATTATGAGCTATTGAAATCGAACGAAACCATCACAGGAGCACTATACCGAACTCAATTGATGCGTTTGAGCCGCGCACTCAAAGAAAAACGGCCACAATACGAGCAAAGACACGACAAAGTAATTTTGCAACATGACAACGCTCGGCCACATGTTGCAGCGCCGGTCAAAACATACCTACAAATGCTGAAATGGGAAGTCTTACCCCACCCGCCGTATAGCCCAGATATTGCTCCTTCCGATTACCACCTTTTCCGATCGATGACACATGGCCTAGCTGACCAGCGCTTCCATTCTTACGAAGAAGCCCAAAAATGGGTCGATGACTGGATAGCAGCCAAGCCGGCCGAATTTTTTCGCGACGGTATCCGTAAATTGCCAGAAAGATGGGAAAAAGTTGTGGCTAGCGATGGACAATACTTTGAATAATTCATTTGTTACCATTTTTTCAGAATAAACGTTCAAAAATAGAAAAAAATCCCGCATTTTCAATTTGTACTCCTGATAATTCACAGCAAACTCTCCGCAGCTTAATGCAGAGAGGTTGCAGTGAACAAATGAGAGCACTTGCAATTGAAATTGCTTGAGGGCTCTATACGTCTGAGACAGGCTACGCAGGCAGCACTGCGTAGCACAAGAAAACACATAATGAGGATGCACAAAATGAGCAGTATATAGCCGCTGTACTCTTCCAGCAGATATTCTGGGGAAAAGTACAGTGAATATAGTACACCTGCATAATTATATTAATTATACCGGCAAATGATGGTGAGAAAAACGAGGCTTGACATGTGCTGCAATGCCGCCAAAAAGTGGGCCAAAAATGTTGATGTACCGATGAGCATGCAACTCCTCGTTACCATTGAATTTGCGGTAAATTATAGCAACGTACTCGTACCTGATTTTGAGTCCTGTTGAGAGTGATGAGAGCGTCCTGAGCGAAAAGCCAACGAGAAAAGTCCAAAAAAAGTGGTACGCTGTTCCTCGATGTCGTCGCAAAAGTGACTGAATTTTCAATATGGCTGCGGAATATGAAATTAACGTTGAGCGCTGAAGTCAGTTGAGCGAGATAGCCGGTGAGCGAAACCGAAGTCAAGCGAGAGAGACATCCTCTCGCTCGACGCGGCGTGCTAACGAGGCACATCCTCGGCTTCGCGAAGCCCTGCCTCGGCTATCTTCGGCTCAACCGAACGACGTGTGCTTGAGCACAGCAACAGGTCGACGCACGGCGAATATCAATCGCCGTGCGCCAGCTGATTATCCAACAGTTGATGAAAAATAATAGTGTAGACCAGCGACTTGATTCCTGTTATCAATCACAGTGTTGTTGCCACCGCGAGCCGTTAAGTGGTACAACTAACGTTGGCAGTAATTGCAATAAGCATTTTGATAGTACAGGTGACCTGCGAGTTAGTTCCCATTACCAATGGCTTTGCTTCTCTGATGAACCGGTTGGTACGTGTTACGAGTGAACCAGTTGCTATCCTTCCACGTGGCGAAAGGGACAAACCTTGAAGAGGTGAGAAGTGTGGTTTTTTTGTAGTAGTCCTGAAAAGGACTGGTGGCGTGATATCAAGATTAATTATGATTTTTTTTTTCAAATTTCATACACCAGCTGTTTGGAAAAGAAGTGTACCACACGTTCAAAGGATGGAAAAAACTTAGTGAATCTAAACTAAGAGCACTACAACTAAAATTTGTATTAAAATGTAGACAGGAAGGTTTAATACCGAAACATTTAGATACTTCTAACATAGGCAAGAGAACGTTTCATTTATTAAAAAATCAGTTGACTTTAGAAAAGATACTAAACCTAACTTACCGTAAGATCGTCAATATTGAAATTGATGATTTAAACTTTTACATTAAGCGATGTGAAAAGACATTGCATTTATACTACACTATCATCACAAATTCATCTTTTTCAATTTGTAATGAATTTCTCCATAGGAAACGGGAAAAGTTAAATAAGTTATCTGATAAACTATTTCAGGGTTATCTAAGAAAACTAATGATATTGCGGAATGAACGAAACAAAAACTTACACAGATTTAACCACAACACTCAGGATTTTCTAATTACTTTATATTCACAAAGGCACTCACAAACAAAAAATGAGCCATATCAGGCAAAAAATAGGTTAGCTGCATTAGATCAGGATCTTTCACATAAAGAAACAAAGAGATACCACATAACGGGAGATTGCACTAGGTATGTTCCGCAGAACAGTGTCATACCCAAGGTTAACCACAATACTAATTACACTTACAAAAACTCGAATGACTCATTCAAAGATATTCTACAACATTCGCTTGATACAATTGATAATAGCAATGGAAATTGGTTAGTGAATTTGTCGAACGTAGAGATTCCAATATACATTAAAACATTCTTATCACTAGGATCAAAATTTTGTTTTCCATACTTTCAAAAAGAAGAAAGAAGAAAAATAACACATGATATTATCAGTGAATTTGAGACTAATACACACTTAATCCCAGAAGATCAAATAGACACATCGAGAGGACGATTAACTAACATCCTAAAGGATTTAATTAATAAAAAAAACGGGGAAAAACACACTGAAAAAATCATTAGCGAAACAAAAAATTTCTTGAAAATACATCCAGAGATACTAGTAACAAGAGCAAATAAAGGAAACATATCAGGAGTACAAATTGAAAATGCGGGATTTTTTTCTATTTTTGAACGTTTATTCTGAAAAAATGGTAACAAATGAATTATTCAAAGTATTGTCCATCGCTAGCCACAACTTTTTCCCATCTTTCTGGCAATTTACGGATACCGTCGCGAAAAAATTCGGCCGGCTTGGCTGCTATCCAGTCATCGACCCATTTTTGGGCTTCTTCGTAAGAATGGAAGCGCTGGTCAGCTAGGCCATGTGTCATCGATCGGAAAAGGTGGTAATCGGAAGGAGCAATATCTGGGCTATACGGCGGGTGGGGTAAGACTTCCCATTTCAGCGTTTGTAGGTATGTTTTGACCGGCGCTGCAACATGTGGCCGAGCGTTGTCATGTTGCAAAATTACTTTGTCGTGTCTTTGCTCGTATTGTGGCCGTTTTTCTTTGAGTGCGCGGCTCAAACGCATCAATTGAGTTCGGTATAGTGCTCCTGTGATGGTTTCGTTCGATTTCAATAGCTCATAATACACCACACCCAGCTGGTCCCACCAAATACAGAGCATGAGCTTGGCGCCGTGAATATTTGGTTTGGCCGTCGATGATGATGCATGGCCGGGGTAACCATATGATTTTTTGCGCTTCGGGTTATCGTAATGGATCCACTTTTCATCACCAGTGACAATGCGATGCAAAAAACCCTTCCGTTTTTGCCGTTCGAGCAGCAGTTCGCATGCAAAAAAACGGCGCTCGACGTCTCTCGGCTTCAGCTCATACGGCACCCAATGTCCTTGCTTTTGGATCATTCCGAGGGCTTTTATACGATGGGAAATGGCTTGTTGTGTCACTCCCAATGAATCTGCGAGCTCTTGTTGAGTTTGACACGAGTCTTCATTGAGTATTGCCTCCAATTCAGCATTCTCAAACTTTTTCACTTGGCCCGGCCGCTCTTTGTCCTCAACGTCAAAATCACCACTTCTAAACCGCACAAACCATCTCTCGCACGTTGAAACCGATGGAACATGACTCGGATAAGCCTCGGAGACCAATCGATGTGCTTCAGCAGCACTTTTCTTCAAATTAAAGAAGTAAATTAAAACTTCCCGCAAATGCTGTTTTGTTGGCACGAAACTCGACATATTGAGAGCTCAAAAAAACTATGAATTTGACACTGCGACAAATTGACACATACTGAAAATTAAAGCTATAAGACGTAGCTTTGACATGAACATAGTCACAGTACTGCCTGATGCGTATAGCGTTAGTAACGCCATCTGTTATCAAACCCGCATTTTCAATTTGTACCCCTGATAACAGTAATAATGGATAAAGCACAATATATGAGGAATACAATAGAACTTCTACGGGATGAGACGACATATCAAATGACAAAAAAAAAGATCCGTGTAATAGGATTGAAAAAGCTATTACATTAATACTAATAAAATGGAAGAAATATAATTTCATTACTGACAAAGAGTTCCATTACTTAAAACCGGAAAATTGTAACATAGCCAGACTTTACACATTACCAAAAATACATAAAGCAAATCGTCCACATAGACCAATTGTATCATCAATAAACTTCCCAACACACAAAATAGCAGATTTTATACAAAGGTTCCTTTCAAAACACTTACCAGAACATCGGTCTTACATAAAGGATAGCTTCACATTTAAAGAATTCGTGACAAATGTTACTCTCCCAGATGGGTTTGTGTTAATTTCATTGGATGTTACCTCGTTGTTTACGAGCATTCCCATACAATTAGTGCTGGAAAGTTTAGAAAAAAGAAGGATTCTTTTTGGTGGAGGTACAATTGTCGATGAGATCAAAAAAGCAATAGATTTAATTATGAATTCAACATTCTTCACATTCGATAATGTCATTCTAAACAAATCTCTGGGTTACCAATGGGTTCACCGTTGGCACCCGTTCTTTCCAACATAGTGATGATAGATTTAGAAGAACTATGTTTGAATAAGCTTGACTTTATCCCACCGATCTATAAGAGATATGTAGATGACATCATCATGGCAGTACCAAAAAACAAAATTAATCACACAAGGCAAATTTTCAACGCCTACAATCAAAATTTACAGTTTACAATAGAATTAGAAGATGATAATAACTCAATTCCGTTTCTGGACATATTGTTAATAAGAAAAAGTAATACCATCATCACGAACTGGTACAGGAAACCTACATGGTCTGGTAGATTTATCAACTACTTTTCAGACCATAGGAATAACCAAAAGATTGGTATTATTTACATGCTGGTTGATAGAGCACTGAAATTGTCACACAAAAAATTTTGGAAGCAAAATATTAACCTAATAGAAAAAACGTTACAATTGAATTGTTATCCTCTTGCCCTAATTAAAAAACACATAAAGAATAGAATCCATGTTATAACTAATTCATACACAGACAACATAGAAGATCGGGTATTTGACATCACAAGAATGATGAAGTTTCCATACGTTGGACAAATTCATTACTCTCTTTGTAGATTTTTTAAATCGTTGGAAATAAATATCATCAGCTCTAATAAACACAACATCTACACAATCACAGGCACAACTAAAGATCAGATCCCATTTTTGAAGAAATCAAATTTGGTATATTGCATTCCTTGTAAAGATTGCAAAGGTACATACATTAGGCAAACAAAACGACATTTGAAAATACGATTACAAGAACATAAAAACAGTATGAATCATCTACAATCTAATCACATGGCACTAACTCAACATGCTCGACGGAACAATTATATGTTTCATTTTGAGAATACAAAGTTTTGGCGTTTGAAACACAATTTAGAAAACGAATTATTACTGAAATGATTCACATAAAAATAGACACGAATTCAGTTAATTACAGAACAGATATATCCAAACTCAGTCTAATATATAGTTCTATAATATAAATGTAAATATCTATTCTCAACGATTTCCCTACACAATATTATCCACGATATGGTAGCAATAGATGCTCGCCTTTAGTATTGAAAACAGATTATACTCTCATACACATATTGAGGATGGAGAAAGTACAAACGCACTACACTGTTTGACACGAGCGTTTATTCACGGGTTCTTCTCATCGAATTTTATATAAAAGAGGAATTAAAGGCAATAATATGATGAGTAACAATAATAACAAAGTGTTAAGACGACATACTCGTCTTATAATTAAATATACCGCTTAAATGACGAGCCTAAACTAGATCCACACACACCAACATAGAGATTCATACCACACAGCACGCACACCTATAAACCAACTACCGTTACTCAAGATACAGCTATACTGACAAGCAGTAATGCTATAGTCTCAAGTAACGTATGAAGAAGCATCTATAAGGAACACGCTAAATTATTATAACCAAGAAGAGAATATTAACGGGACAAATGGGCTACAGGAGATGGGCTAGAGCAGGGGTCTCCAAACTACGGCCCGAGGGCCACATTCGGCCCGCGGACAGATTTTGGACTATTTCACTTTTTACCACCGGCAACAATGATAATATGGCTTTGGCCCTCGGAACTTACTGGAGTAATCAGTATGGCCCTAAGGCTGGAAAGTTTGGAGACCCCTGGGCTAGAGGACGACTAGAAGATATAGTAATACCCTGCTATACCGACGGAAAGGAAAGAAGAGCGGTGAAGCCGGTATAAAAGGGCACGACAAACCACAGTCGAGGAGCATTCTGTTCACAGACTTTCGCCAACATCCGGAATCTACCAAAGGAGGACCACCTAATCAACCAAAGGAAGACCAGCTAATCGACCAAAGGAGGACCAGCCATCTAGCTAAAAGAAGGACCACCTAGTCAACCCAAGGAGAAGCATCTTCAACCGCACCACTCCAAAGATCAGGCCTGAAACCTATGGCCTAGGGAAAACGAACATCTTCCAAGGTCAACTACTGAGCCACCAGTCATCCACGTAGCAGAGTACACAAGCCAACGAGATCATACCTCTGAAAGACACCAGTGTGGTATGAAGAAATTTATACTATATCCATAAGGGACTTAAAAAACCCCTAAAAAGTAGCTAGGGACGCTCCTGTAGCATTTCCGATGCGCCGATGCACCGGGGCTGCACCGCGCTGACGCCTCCACCGGAACAGCGGCGGGACTAGCGAGTAGATCGCTCAGCCAGGAGAGCTCGAGTGAGAGCTCTGTCCCGACTACAGTCCACGCACTATAGCTATAGAATAGGCTACCTCCGGACACCGAGGAATAATAACAGAGCCGATATAGATATACAAACAATAGCAAGCTCCACAGGCTCTTTCTATGTGTAGGAACTATACTACCTTATAAAGGAAATATTTCAGTAATTCAAGACAAACCTCCTACTTCATGCGAACACGATTATAACGGCATGCGTAAGCCCGGGTTAAGTTCTTTTTTGTAAAATACATAATAACCAAATTTAAGGAAAAAGGAGTACATTTCAATCTCACACAAATTATTTAACTTTTACCTGTATAATTTATTTAATGTGTCTAATAAACCATACTTTTACCTAATACAGAAGCCTATATTAATTTCCTCCCTGCTCGAGTTCGAACTAAAACCCTTTAAGGGTGATGTTAACGTAAAATACCGTTACAGTGTATTGACAATACTGCTAATTTTAAAACATTGACATAGAATTTTATTCATGACTTTTATTATAACGGTGATTTTCTTAAAATTTGACACACATCTTTAACCTACAATAACAAGCGGATGATATCGAACAACAATAACTACATATAGTATGTATTGGTTTTATATGATGGATAGAAGAACCCTTAACTTTGCACACTCTAACGCATTGTAAAAAGCAAGCAGCGTCTAGATTACTGGGTAATTATTTTTTTAATTATTGAACATTATAATTTTAATATGAGGTTTCTTTTCTGGTCTAATTGGTTATAATTTGAATTATTAATATGTACAATAGTTTGAACGTGCAATATTGCTGACTTAAGAACAGAGTTTTAATTTAATTTAATTATTATATACAAATAGCATTTATTTTAAATAATAGAATAGGGATAACACACATATATCGTTTATATAAGAAATTGTTTATTGTTTATTGTTTAGTTTCATATTACTTTGTAGAATGTAAATAAAACATTTCTCAGGAGGGTCCCGACCAAAGGGCCGAAACGTAAAAAGGAGGATTAAAGTTCTTGAAGGTCGTTCAGTGCCGAAGCTCCCCCATATCTATTAATTATGACCGCATAGTTTGTTTATCCAGACGGTGCGCCGACGAGGATCGGTTTCGCAGGGCGCCTGCGAGTAGCGACTATAATCGAAGGGTTGGACCTCGATAGGAATCAGAGGAGGTAGAATAAAGTTTGTGTCAACCTCTAGTTTGCGACGTTGTGTGGCGGCAAAGATAAGTTTCTTGACTTTCTTCCCCGGGGTGGGCGGGAGCCTGGTGACTGTCTCTAGTACTTGAACCTCCTTTAGGATGCAAAGAATGTCTGGATCAGAAGGAGCCGGAGGTAGAATTGTCGGTGTCCGAAGAGCCGCCACCCGAGGGGGAAGAAGAGGTTGTAAGCCGTTGTGTAGCCGACCCGAGCGTTTCGGCATCGGTGGTTGTGAAGAGGAAGAAAAGGAGGATATGGGAGAAAGGAGGATTTAGTTAAGAGTAGGGTGGAGCAGGAAGGGCGAACCAACAACTACCACGAAGAATAAGAGTAGGGTCCATCTTGAAATACTTCTATCCTCAACGCCAAGCGAGCAACAAGTGCTTCTCGTCTCAGATATTTTCTACACTCTTACTCGGATCTTCTCAGCTTAAAATGTGCTCAACAGGACTCAACTTCGTCTGGTAAGGTGACACATTGATCATTTTAACAAATTTCCTGAGTGTGACGGTAAAATGACTCATACGTGCATCCTCATTCGTCTCACGTCATCGCGTGCTTTGCAGCTGGGGCTGCTTTCACGCTCTCTCATACTTTATCAACACGGCACGCAATTAATATAAATGTACGTGCAGCTCACCCTGTTGATTCAGTGCTCAGTTTTAATTTTATATTTTTCTGTAGTATTCTTGAGTGAATATAGACCATTTTTTCTGACAACATCGTATGTCTGGTTTTTTTCACCTGTCACGAGTCAGTACTCATCCCACCTTCAACATATTTCAGTTAAAAACATTTCGACACCAATGATTACTCAACAGACGCAGTAGGAAGGAAACTGTGGTATGAACATTGATGTCGACAATCCCATAACTTCTGATCTTCACCTTCTAGGACAAAAATTTCCAAATATTTCTGTATCGCCGAAGGACTGCCGTATCATATATTGGATCTGGGAAAAAGTTCGTGGTGTTTTTCCCGATAGATGGCATCAATTGCAAATAAGTCAGGAAACACAGATCGCAGCGACACCACTAAACGCTCGTTGGAAAGGTGGCACTTCGAGCGTTACTTTGAGTGTATAAACATCGAAATCGGTTCAGTGGTTGGAAAGTTGCTTGCGTTTGAAGAAAGAGAAAAGTAATGAAAAATTGCGCTATATTTTGCAATATTATTACGACAAAGAGAATATCGCTGCGCCGGCATGTGAAAAAATTTGTGCTGTGTACAGTGAGGGTACTTTATCAAAATCTGCTACGCGGAAATGGTTCGCTAGCTTTCATTCTGGTAATTTTTATGTGAAAGTTGAGTCAGGCTCTGGTCGTCCAATCGCTGAAAAAGCTGATGAAATTTTTGAAAAAGTCCAGCAAGACAAGCATATCAGCAGTGTCGATATTGGTATGAAGCCAGGCATTGAGCCCAAAACTGTTTTGAACTATTTACACAAAGCTGGCTACAAAAAGAAGGTCGATGTATGGGTTCCTCATGAGTTGACCACGAAAAACATGATAGTCCGAATTAACATCTGCGATGCGCTGCTGAAACGCAATGAAATCGAGCCATTTCTGAAACGTGTCATAACGTGATGAAAAATGGATCACGTACGATAATCGGAAGCGTCAAAGATCGTGGACGAGGGATGGTTAGCCGTCACAAGCGTTCGCGAGGCCAGGATTAACGGCGAATAAGACGATGCTGTGTGTGTGTGGTGGGACTGGAAGGGAATCGTCCACCATGAGCTACTTCCAGTTGGTCAGATGATTGATTCTCAACTCAAGGTGTTGACTTCTATCATGACAACGCCCGACCACACACTTCTTTGAAGACCCGTCAAAAATTGCGAGAGCTTAGTTGGGGAGTTTTGATGCATCCACCGTATAGTCCAGACATAGCACCGTCTGACTATCACTTACTCCGATCTCTGCAGAACTCTCTTAATGGAATTAAGCTGCTTTCAAAAGAAGCCTGTGAAAACCACTTGATTCAGTTTTTCAATCAGAAACCACAGAAGTTCTTCACCGATAGCATCATGGCTCTACCCGAAAAACGGCGAAACATTGTCGATAATAATGGAGCATATTTGGTTTAAATAAATTTATTTTCACACTTAAAGAAAGCCAGTTGAATTTTACTAAAAAAACGCCACGAACTTTTTCCCAGACCCAATACTTTGATCTAGAAACATCTGAATTCTCGAGTGATTCGGAAATTCTACAAATCCTTGCTAAATTTGAGGGCCTAAAATTTAGTGTATATTTTACTTTTTTGAAACCTGTTGATGTTAATGCTATCAGCATTACACGATTAAAGTTCATCAAAGGGAAATTATACTTTCATGGTAAAGAAGCTCCGTCCATTCCACCTCGTGATGCTCTATATAACTCCAACAATTCATCAATTTGTCACCGACACCGTATATCCCTGTCGCTCATATTGTTTCCTTCTATTCTAGCCTTTTACTCGATTACATAATTAAAAATGACATGATTTCCGAAATATTCCAGGGTTTGTACATAGTTTAACCATTTTATGAAAATTTTTACCGGAAATAATAAAGGAGAATGGGACGTTTACATAGGAAACGTTAGCAAATAATATTTTTTAATTGCAAACACCTGAACAATTTCATGAGCTTTATTTGATGTGGAAATTTTAGAAAACAATGTGATGCTTTTATTCAAAAAGAAAATTTTTGTTCCACTTGGAAATCTGAGAAACAGTCCGTGATGAACAAGATTATATTGCCAACGTTAAAAAATTTCAAAGGCGCTTTGGATCTGTTGCGGATACAATCGAATTTTGGGATTGGTTGTGCCATCTTTACTACGCTTGGATAGTCTCTTCGGCTAAAGTACGATCAGGTCTCGTTTTCAGTCTCGGATACCCCTTTTACTACTCTAGGATGATCGAATCTCTAACGTGCCGGTGGAGCTACATTAGACCGGTTACGGCAGTAAGACGGAAAACAGGGTTTATCTCATTCAACTACTACATAAACTTTTGGGGTTACACCAAGGCAGTATTCAATCAAGCATTGTACGACTTTATCATCGGATCATGTTTACGGATTTATTATCGGTAATGACGTAAGTACGTTAACTATTTATTATTAAAACTGTGACTTGGAACGAAATAAAGCAAGGACTTTAGTCAGGACGACGGTTTATCCGTGAGTTTGCGGACATAATTTCTTTCGCGATCGAACACTCGTACCTTCTCACCAAATTCCTCGACACATTCAGATTCCTATAAGATCTCTTACCGCAAATCAAGGTTGCCGCATCTCGGTTGAAATCAAGGATTTCGGAATTATAGACAAAGGCTTTCGAGTTTACTCGAGCGTTATATCTCGATCTTTTTCTCTCTCACTGGAGAGTTTCGAATTTCCGACCGCGTCAAAGGTCGACAGTGATTACGAAGAGTGCGCGCGTACAAGCCAAGATTTACCACCTCACCGGTTAAGTGGCTCTCAAATTGCATCGAGTGACTCATATCGTTCTCCCTCTCAAGGACCACGGTCGGTCAATCGATCAATACTACGATGGATAACTCTCGCGGTCGGTATCTCACGTGGTAAGTCACGCGGGTCGTATATTATCCTCAAGGCGGACTCGACTGCTACTTACCCTCGCCTATGTGAGTACCGCGAGCTGTCACAACAAACAATTTGGTTTGCTACTCACAGTGACAAGTGTCACTCTCGTTCCGGTTTTTAAGTGGATTTTACTCTATTTATCGGTATTTATCCAGGTCCCTTCACATTCGACGGCTTTATCTGAGTGTTTGAATTTATCGAATTAGTCAAATTTTTTACTTTTTCGAATTCTACTCATAGTGACAGGCCACACACTCGTTCGGGTTTTAAGTGGATTTGACTCTATTTATCTGTGTTTATCTACGTCCCTTCGTAATTGTCAGCTTTATCTGAGCGTTCAGATTTTTCAAATTAGTTGAATTTTCTACTTTTTCGAGTTTTTCTTACTGTGAAAATTGACAGTTTCGGTCGGAGTTTAGTGAGTTTAACTATATTATTCGATATTTATCATCGCGCGTTCGGTTTTTGCAGATTTAACGGGGAATACGAAGTTTCGCATTAGAATTTTTCGAATTTTCAGAAAGACTATTAGGGCCATCTTGCGAGTGTTCGGACAATTCACTCGCGAGTGCGGGTTTCTGCAATCAAGAGCGAAGTTACTTCGTGAGTATTCGGACAATTATCTCGCGGGCTGTCGACCCTTTTGGATTTATTTCGGGTTTGAATTTTTAAGTTTAAACAAGCAATCGACGTGTCGAACAAAAAGAAGCTCTCCCTTCCCTCAGACCCAGGCTCGTGGGCTGACTGCGAAGAAACACCGGCTGCACTGGGGGCGGAGGAATAAACAAAACTCGCGGTGCCATCGGGCTCTCGCGTACGAGGCCACTTGGTTTCTCCGCAATGGACGATCAGCCACAAGGACAACCCACGGGCAATAACGAGTATATTGGATCTCCGTGCGATCACGTTGATGAGACGCCTTGGGGAAAGCGCTGTCGCAAGCGAACTCCGACGCGGAATAACCTCTCGGCACAGTTCCTCTCAGTAATATCGAGACGACCATCGGACTCATCGAAAAACTAGGATAATTGGCTTTTTCAATCAAACGGAACGGATTAATTATCATTGAAAACAACAATTTGAGCTCAAGGTCATTTCTTCAATAGGAGTCGTAAGACAGGAGACTATCAGGGTTGACTATCAGCTCAAGTTCAAAAGGCTGTGAGCAGCTATCAAATATCAAGGCTATCGTTGCCCAATCATCGGCTTCTTCAGATAATGCCTACCAGCAGTATTACTAGCAACTCCTCGTGCAACGGTAATCAATAACAGTCATGGATTTTCGCAAATGGTCAGAATGCTAATCGTTCCACGATTTGAACTGTCGTTCATATCGGAAGAGGTGATGAATAATCTACGTTTACGACGCAGATCGGTGGCAATTTCTATCATCGGCATCGGCGGCTGTAACGCTGGAACCGCCAAGGGTGTGGTTTCTCTGAAGCTGTAGTCACTGTTCGACGATAATTTGGTTCAAATCGTCGCGTGTGACCTCAAAAAACTCACCACCGCACTTCCATCATTCACAACGACTTATCTATCATGCGATCTCTTCAGACATCTACAACTATCAGACCGGAGCTTCATCAAACAAGGTCCCATCGACACTTTAATCAGTGCGGACACATACGGACGAATAATCGAGCCTCAAATCATCAAGTCAGATACAAATTAATTTGTCGCACAGCTTTCAAAATTCGGTTAGATTATATCAGGTCCGGTGGATGGTAACACTCGTCACGAGCAAGTATCGCTATCAGCTGTGCGGAACGGCGGATCGGCGGATGAAAAACCGGACGATTTGGTATGTGAATAACACTTCAAGAACATACACATAAGAGATTCTACCGGTCACTACATCGTTCGGCTGCCATTCAAGGATTCATCATCGTTACTCGGAAAAAGTAAACTGACGGCTCTACGTTGCCTTCGACGAATAACTAAACGGTTGTCATCGGGTTCGGCATATCGACAGCAGTATACGGAGTTCACCAAGGAGTACGAATCATTAGGCCATATGGAGGTGGTCCCTGACTACTCGGAAACTTCGGCGGCAGTATATCTTTCCCATCATAACGTACTCAAGAAAAATCGCGTGATTACAAAATTCCGAGTAGTATTCAACGGATCGAGCCGCAGCATGGTGGATGTATCTCTCAACGATATACTTCATGCGGGCGGCAAACTGTAGGTTGACGCTCCGGATGTTCGGATCTGGCTGCGTCGATGACGTTCGATCTTCGGGACAAACATTGTCAAATTGTTCCCTCAAATCTAGGTACATCCGGACGACGGAGACTATCAGCGTATTCTCTGGTTCGACGAGGACGACAAACTCGTCATTTATCGGCTGAGAATAGTAACATACTGCTTGATCTGTACTTCATGGCTTTCTCTATGGGCATTACAACAATTGATGGAGAACGAAGAATAACGGTTTCACGTCGAAGTGCCTTCTCTCACGAAATGTCGTTATGTGGATGACATATTCGGTTGTTCGGATATTCAAGATGGAATCAAGACGATCATTTCCGATCTTATTGGCATATGCAATGCGAGCAGCTTTTCACTACAAAAATGAAGTTCAAATTGTCCAAACGTCCTCAAGAAAATTAATCTACAAGCCAACTCGGAAGTAACGATTTCTTTCGACGACACGGCAGTCATTTTTCTCGGAATATGTTGGAATCCTCTTTCGGATACTTTACGGTACAAGGCAAAATCTACACATCGACAACATTTACTAAACGGTCTGTACTATCGGAGATATCTCAGGTATACAATCCTCTCGGGTTCGTATCACCTGTTGTAGTACGAGAAAAAATGCTCATTCAAGGATTATGGTTTCTCAAGGGCGGCTAGGACGACCTACTTCTATCGGCTATTGTCGACCAATGGCAATAATTTTGCAAGAATCTACCTCAGCTCGAAAAGCTGATTATTCCTCGCTGGTTACAGCTCTCCCGTTCGGATACAGTAAAGTCGCTTCATGGATTTTCAGACGCATCGACACTTACTATTAGTGCAGCTGTATATCTGAGGATCGAACATTAAGGTTGTCCCACTACGGTTTCGCTTATTTGTGCGAAAACAAAAGTCGCACTAATAAAACGGCTTACAATCCCTAGGTTAGAGCTTACAGTTGCACTTATGCTATCGCAAGTGATATCCTACGCACAGAGAATGCTGGAGGTGGAGAATCTACAACTCTATTGCTGGACTGACTCCTCGGTGGTTCTCGCGTGGGCCACTAGCCATTCATCAAGATGGAAGGAATTTGTTCAAAATCGGATTCTCGTCCATTTCTACATACCGGTGTGGTCTATGCTAGTCCATTTACGGTGCAAACGTAGAGACGGAGAGCGGCAAAATCATTCAAAGGATATATCGCAGTCTTTGTGTGCTTTCATATCTCGGCGGTTCGTCTTGATCTCGTTACGGATTACACATCGGATATATTTGTCGCTGTATACAAACGGTTCACCGGTAGATGCGGTATCTGGGTGACACTTCGGAGCAACAAAGGCACAACGCTCGTGGGAGCAGATAAGCAACTAAGGCAACTCCTCGATCAAGCTTCGGCGGAGAATAATGATCTATCGACTTCCCTCGCTTCCCACGATACAAAATGAATCTTTAACCTGGCTGCGGCTCCACACTTCGGCGGAAAATAGAAAGCAGTGGTCCAATCAGTTCAATTTCATCTTAAACGAATCATCGGGGACACGGTTCTGACTTATGAAGAATTTACGACATTTCTAGTTCAGATCGAGGCCATACTGAATTCGCGACCGCAGTGCCCGCTATCAGATGATCCGGTTGACTTATCGGCTTTTTGGCGCCGTTGGCCGTACAATTAATTTGTGACGTAAAAGTAGATATGAAGGCTCCTTGCTCTTCTTTACCCACGATGATATCGGAGTTCTACTTGTGCGCTCTCCGGATCGGCAGTGAACGTCCCAACTGGCGGAATCGAGCTCGTCCGTCTCGATCTTCGCCCTCCTGGCTGCTGCTACGCGGTCTGCTTAACTCGACGAGCTGTTGCTGGCGCGTCGGTCAGCTGATATAGACGCTGGGTCTGTGTCCGCGTCCGCGTTATTTTCCAATTAGTTGAAATCCTTCGATTTTCGAGTTGTTTCTTGTTCGGGTTCTCTGTTTGTAGTGTCCGTACCGTTTCCGTTGATCTCAAGTGTGTTTTTCCGCGGTCATATTGTTATTAGATCGCGAGTGATGTTCTTTCTGTTGTGTGATATGACAGTTCCACAGTTTTTAATTTCCTTCGATTTTAATTATTTATTATTTATTCAATGGATCCTCCAACAATCTTCGGTGGTGGACATGGACGTTTCCAGTTACACTTCTATC
Source organism: Cylloceria caligata (assembly GCA_963942595.1). Classification (NCBI taxonomy): domain Eukaryota; kingdom Metazoa; phylum Arthropoda; class Insecta; order Hymenoptera; family Ichneumonidae; genus Cylloceria; species Cylloceria caligata. The sequence continues at coordinate 28,094,771 of OZ012706.1, forward strand.
TTGGTGAGTTGATCTCTTATTTTCTCTTTTTCTTATCCTTTTTGTCTTGTTAAGTGGTGTCGTTCCCATCCGATGCGCTTGACCAGGATAATAGATTTGTTTCCCTCCTATTTATTGTTCTTCCGGCTTTTAAATTCTTAATTTCCTTTCCCTGGGTCCGGTTGGGTAGTGACCCCCTAATCCCTGTTACTAATTAATTTTTCTAGCTCTTTTCTAAAATTTCACTCCAAGTGTCTCTCTCTTCTTGATGCGGGGACTTATTTCAGTATTCTAAGTCTCCCGTACCCTGAATTTGTGTTATAATTTTCTTAAATGTTGGTTCCTTTCTATCCCCTCTTTTTCTGTTTTGCACCACTATTTTCTTTGACCGGATTTTGTTTAGAAACCTCTTGGTGCCTAAAATAAGTCTTTCGCTTTGACCGATGCGTTGCGCTAACAATTCCTCTTACAAACTATTATCCCACTTATTTCTAGTTATTCTACTTAATCTTTCTTATAATATTTTTCTCAACACTCTTAAGCTAACTTTATTCCAATGGTTTAGTGATTCTGATTTTCTGTTCTCAGTTTGGTTTTTCAGAATTATTTTCTTACTTTCTGCGGTCCGATTCTGTTTTATTCCACTATTAATTTTTCGTTAGTCTCTCCACTCACTTTAACTGAATTTCTATTTGTAAAAGTTCCAATTAGTTTAATGGGATAACTCACACCCTTTTCTATCAAGATCCTGAGATTTTATATAAAATTCCTGGTATCTTTAAATTTTTACTGTTGCGCACAAGCGAGTTCTTGCTTGGTAGACACTTTGAACAGATAAGAGAGCACTCTCTTTTCGCAGTCGCCTTATATACCTTCCACAATCCTTTCCCACTCTCTTCTTCTAACTCCTTTCATTACCATATCTTATATAATTTCGTTTGTTTCAGATACCCCGCCACCGTGCCCTGCCGTTGCCCTCACCGCTCCAGCGAGGTCAGCTGGTCGCTGGCCCGCTGTCTTTCGGCAGTGAGGAAACATTCCGGAGTCGTGACGTCTCGAGTGTTATAGACGCGCGGCTCTATTTCGGATCTCTCGCTTTTCTCTTTATAAAATTCTTCGTAAAATATAATAAATAAAATTCTTTATAAAGTGTTCTTTTTCTTATTTAATTTCTAATTTCCTATTCTCTCCTTATACGTGATTCCGTCATCTTATAATCGTTCGACAGAATAGCGTAGGCTAGGGCTTGTAACTAAAGGGTGGTTAAATTTTAAGGGCCGATGTTGAATGTGAACCACACCTAAACGTCAAGTTTTTTTCTGCATTTCATTTGACATTTCTCAATTTCAGACTAACTCAATTTGAACCATAGAAAGATACACAATCGAGCAACGCGTTAAAGTTATTCAGGCTTATTATGAAAATGGGCATTCAAATCAAAATGCATATCGTGCACTTCGTGATTTTTTCGGTCAATTTAATCGTCCAAATGTGCGTACAATCGGAAAAATCGTGCAAAAATTTGAGCAAACCGGGTCTGTAGGAGATATTAAAACACCAGTGCATGCTCGTACAGCTCGTACTGCAGAAAATATTGCTGCTGTTCGCGATAGTGTGGCTGAAGAGCCGTCCACCTCAACTCGTCGTCGTGCCCAACAATTGCACCTCTCACGCTCGTCGTTGATGAACATTATGCATAAAGACTTGCATTTACACGCTTATAAGGTGCAATTGACTCAAGAACTAAAGCCTCTTGACCATTCCAAACGTCGTCAATGGTCAGAATGGTGGCAAGAAATGGCAACAGTGGATGATCAATTTTCGAAGAAAATCATTTTCAGTGATGAGGCACATTTTCACCTCAGTGGATTCGTCAATAAGCAGAATTGCCGCATTTGGGCGAATCATAATCCAAGAGTGATTGTCGAAAAACCAATGCACCCACAAAGAGTGACTGTTTGGTGCGGTTTATGGGCTGGCGGCATCATCGGGCCGTATTTTTTCCAAAATGAGGCCGGTCAGGCAGTTACTGTGAATGGTGTTCGCTATCGTGAGATGATGACGAACTTTTTATGGCCCGAATTGGAAGATATGGATGTGGGCGATATGTGGTTTCAACAGGACGGTGCCACTTACCACACAGCTAACGAAACAATGGCTCTTTTGCGCGACAAATTCAATGGCCGTGTTATCTCACGTGGTGGCGATGTCAATTGGCCGCCAAGATCATGTGATTTGACACCGTTGGACTTCTTTCTTTGGGGTTATTTGAAAGAAAAGGTGTACGTCGATAAGCCAGCAACAATTCAAGAGCTAAAGGATGAGATAATTCGGCACATTAACGGCATAGAACCTCAATTATGCCTAAGCGTCATCGAAAATTTGGACCATCGGATGGAGGTGTGCCGCCGAGGTCGCGGCGGCCATTTGGCCGATATTTTGTTCCATATATAATTGAACCATACCATATTATCATAATAAAAAGAATTGACAATAATTTCCTAAATAATTTGTGTTTTATTCAAAATCAACATCGGCCCTTAAAATTTAACCACCCTTTATTTATTATTAAGACTGTGACTTGGAACGAAATAAAACAAGGACTTCATTCAGGACGATGATTTATCCACGAGTTCGCGGACATCATTTCTTTCGCGATCGAACACTCGCATCTTCTCACCAAATCCATCGACACTTTTAAATTCCTATAAGATCTCTCACCGCAAATCAAGGTTCATCTCATACAGAATGGAATTATTAAAAAAGTGGCAACTGCCGGAATTCAGTATGAATTACTGATAACCACGTACTGCAAAGGGCGAGAAACAGGAATGAAAAAATTATAATCCGAAAGAACCGTTGGGAATAAACCCCGGGTAACGAAAATTATAAAAATTACTGAAAATATTATCGCCTATTTTTAAAATAAGTATTAGCTTCATCAGTCAACATTTGTTTACAATTCCCTTAATCCATTTTTTATTTATTGTTATTTCCTGTGCAATGTATTTTATTATTTGTTTATGTTACTGTATCATCTGCTCATATTATTGTTATTGATAAAATAACTTCTACTCGCTGGGGAAAAAAATCTATTTCAGCTTCGTTCTAAAACTTAACAATATAGGTATTATCAAAATTGGAATTCCGCGCGTTTATCAGCTCGCTGTGGCTTACATTATTGCCACGTTGTCACATTCGTTCCTCTCAATCTTCTGTGGAGAATAAAATTTATAGTTTTTGTAAAGCGATATTTCCAAAACTATGTCATAAAAAATTCTCATTTTTTCAGAATAATCCCTACTATATTCATCCCCTCCCCTACTATAATCATGTACTTTTTGTTTTAAATAGTGTAATAAATTTCTTCCTTTACTGTATTAAATTCTATTTATATGCTTATAAAATCTGAGACCCGCTGGAAATGAAAAAAAAACGTATTACATGTGTATTGGCTCATTAGAACAATCTTTATTATAATTGACCTGATTGCGGATGAACCAAAGGTTAATTAATATCTTCACTAACCACTAAATGTTCATAAGAATGCACATACAATAATAAATAATTCAATTTAACTAGCATTTGAATTCTCACAAAAAATACGAAGTAAGCATGGAAATATGGCATACACGATATTTCAGGCTACGTACATACAAAAGAAAATAAATATTACTAAATTGTGTGAATATCGACACAATTATAGTTATTACTAGTAGACCCGGCAAACGTTGTTTTGCCATATAAATAATTTCCTAGTAATTTCTAGTGTAGACAAAAAATAGCTTACTTATTGTAAGTATGTATGTATGTTAGAATGTGTATATTGTATGTATGTAAGAATGTGGTATATGCGTGAAATAAGCATGGAGCGCTGTGAACGATGAGGGAATATAAAAATAACAAAAGGCAAACATTATTTTTAAGTTATTATCATTTATTCCTTAAAATTATATATCATTAATTAAACAATTACGACAGTAACACTATTAAACAATATCAATCTCTTAATGCTATAGCGTGAACAATATTTTTTGTTAGTCCATCTTTAGCTAACACAAACAAACTGGATGGTTTACCCACTCGAGAGCATGCCACGTATAATTGTCCGTGTGAAAAACATGGTGTTCTCAAATCTAATCCACAAACAGACATCGTTTGACCTTGGGATTTGTTGATAGTCATTGCAAATGCCAATCTAATCGGAAACTGAATACGTTTGAATTGAATTGGCACATCTGTAGGTATAATAGGAATCTGTGGTATGAGTATATTTTCACCTCTGAACTTGCCATTTAAAATCCTGGCTTCGATCACGTTTTTCATTAATTTTTGAATGACTAATCGCGTACCGTTGCACAGCCGGGGCGGGTTCAAATTACGAAGCAAGATAATTGGAAATCCAACCTTTAATTGTAAAATATGCGGTGGCATGCCTGGCAAATCCAGTGAGTTCAAAAACTCTGTGGGAAAATTTACTGCTTCGCTGTCGTCGCAAACTGTATCAATAGATTTATATGATACCAAGTTCCCTGGCAACAACATTTGTATCTTCAGATTTAAATTGTCAACGTCTACATTTTTTGCCGCTAAAATCGCTCTTTCTGCAAGCCACTCATGATTTATGTACTGTGTGTGTACATCGGGAAATATTTGTTCAATGAGAGTATCTTGCGAATCAGCGATTGTGCAGAAATCGGTCGGTAATTTTACGTATCCAGTTTCATCTATAGCAACTTTTCCATCACCGATATCTAAGAGTTGTTTTGAAAATGTTTCAGCGGATGGATCTTGAAGCATTTGAACGCGCATATTTATTTTTAGCTGTAATTTTTCAACATTACGCCACAATGGAGATGATTTTAAGCAAGCGTTGATCTCATCAGCGTATGTTGAACGTGGAATGACTGGAAGTGTTTGTCTGAAATCACCTGAAAGGACCAACAGAGTTCCGCCAAATAGTTTGTCACTGTTTTTAATATCTTTCAATGTCCTGTTCAACGCCTCAAGTGAATGTTTGTGTGCCATAGTACATTCATCCCAAATAATAATTTTACACCGTTTCAGCACAGTGGCCATGGACGATTGTTTCTTAATGTTGCATACTGCGTCAGGGTTATTCTGAATATTTAGTGGCAGCTTAAATACTGAATGAGCTGTTCTACCTCCATCCAATAAAGTTGCTGCAATGCCCGATGATGCAACGGCCAATGCGATGCCATTATTTGATCGTATTTCAGCAAGAATTAGCGAAATAACGAATGTTTTGCCAGTTCCACCCGGTGCATCCAAAAAGAAGAACCCACCTTGTCCAGCTGAAACTGCGAGCATAATGCGATCATAAATGGTTCTTTGTTCCTCATTCATTAGTGGGACATTGCGGGCAACAATCGCTGCCATTTCTACAGTACTGTACTGCAGTTCACGATTCATTTCAGTATTCATTAAATCAGATGCAGTTCGATTTGGCGAATTCATACCGAAATTACTAAGTGGTAAGTTGGCAATGACAATGCAAAGATCCTCAATAGCAATCAATGCTTCATTGTACATTTCGTCGCTGAATGTAATGGTTAGATCGTGGCACCGTATACGATGTTGATGCAATATATCATCAGTCATTGAATCTTTGTGATTTTCCCATAATATCTGTGCTCGGGCTGGGAAACATGTAGTCAACACTATAGCGAATAGTAGACGAATTTGTATTGCTGTACAGTTCAATGCAGCTTCAGCAAGCATGCATTCCCACTGGTTGTCGTCTTCCAGCAAGCCGAGTGCAAGGCATGCATCTTTATACGTTGGATATTGTTGCCCATTCACTTTACGTATATCTTGAAATGATAATGGGCCAGTAACATTAACCAACAACAGTCGAAGATAAAAGCACTCCGTGTGTCTTGGATTGACTGTAAATAATCGCCCCAAGGCGTTTGATTTAAATAAATTGAGACATGCAGCAACTGGTGAGCCTTGCTTGCGGGGCATCCATGTTTTTGTTTGAGTCCATGTGAAATAGCGTGGTACTTGTGAATAGAGTAATGTTCGTGCGAAGGCACCAAAATCATCCGCACGATTACACAATTCAAAAAATGCAGTGAGTGTAGTTTTAGGTGGATTTATTGCACGATCAATCGCTGTCTCGTTTGTGAAAAATACACGCTGACCGTTTTCAAGATGGATGGCTAACTGAACAACTGCTGGATCCCGTTCATGAATTGGAAAACCAAAGATACGCCAAGCAGCTTCATTGGAGCTGATGTACCGACCAATTTGGTAGAGCGTTATTTCATCGTTTTTATTCACTGGAGGAGCATTCACATTAGTATTTTCCACTCTAAACACAGCCATATCACTGCCTTTATGGACATACTTGCAAATGTATTTGATGCTCTTCACAGAACTGCAGAACTCAACATTAATATGAGCATTATATGTCTTGCTCAGCAGAGGCGAATATGGCACCACCCAACGATTGTCAATATCAATGTCTGTGTTGATGATATTTTTAATAAATGATTGTCCGCCATTTTCAGGATTTCTTCGACGATATATTGGGTATCCGTCGACATTTGTGACCGTATCATTGGTAAAATCTTTAGGGAAATTTTTAGTACATTTTCCATCAGCCATGCAAGGCGATGAACTATTAAGAGTACCACATGGACCATGAATCATGTTTGTTGTAACAATATCAAACAGCAGTTGGTCAGTGGATGGATCTGGAATTTCCGCAGAAATGATACTATCGATTTCTTCAGGACGGATTTTGTCGATGAACCAAACCAAAATGTGTGCATGAGGTAATCCTCGCTTTTGCCACTCAACCGAATACATCCAGCAACGTGTGGGACCAAATACATGTGATTTAGTAATGAAACTTATTAAAGACTTCAACTTTTGTCTGAACACACGTGCTGTAATGTCATGGCGATGTATTGCATTTTGGCCAGGCAGTAGGAAAGATGTAATCTCTGGCCATTTTGGATTACATGTGAACGTGATAAATAAACATGGTCGTCCATATTCGCGCACGAAAGTCAGAGCATCCTGTATATATTCTTGCATATGACGTGGACTGCCTACGTACGATGATGGTAAAATGACATGGTTACCAATTTCGGCGACGTCGGCGTCGTTGTTGATAGCGTCTCGCAAATGAATGTACTCTTCCGCGCGCAGCTTTTGTTGATTATATCGTAAGTATCGTAGTCGTTCGCTCTCAATCTTCGCGTACATGTCGACCATGAATTGTTGACAAAGCTCACGACATCGTAAAATGACGTTGTCCAGGCCACGTCTAATCATTAATCGGTACGCATAATAATCCTTTGAGCTAACGTTCTTGTTTATTTCAGCTCCTGTAATATTTGTTCATAAAAATTAATTTAAATTTCTTACGTTCAATAATTTAATTGTTTTGTTAAATGATTAATGATCAAATTAATAATCAATGAAGTACCTGATACGGGATCTCGTTGTTTTATGTTTATGCAATATCCGTCTTGTCCCTTCCAGAATATTAGCGGATATTGGAGAGCGTCATATGAACGATGTGTGTCAGCAATGAACTGAAGATTATTATTTCTTCTACGAATCACAATTTCTCGTGCAGCTGTACAATCGCCAACCATGATTCCAGCAACATCATCAACAACGGGTGCATTGAATCTACGAATATGCTCTCCAGCTGGTGTTTTATCAGGATTAATGACGATAGCGTGATTATCGCTTCGTAATTGGTGCATATGTGATTTGAATATTTTCAACAACTCGTTGTGCTCGTTCAAAAGAGCATCTAGCTCGCTGACGATGCGCCTGGCATAAAGTGAATCAAGGTTATTATAATCACAACGTGCATTCACGCGATTGGCAAGTGCGCTTCCGGAATCCTCGCCGCCCATAAAGTAGATTTGTAAGAATTGATGTGGTTCGTTTGGCATTGGCAGCAGTGAGCCCATTTTATGATAAACTTGGCCTCTGATTTTGAATGTAGAATTGAATTGTTGACCATTTGCATTAGTATTTCGAACTATTTCTGTTGCTCCGAACGATGTCATTTGAAAGCATGAATTGAATCTTCGAATTGACTTCAGGAACACGTTAGAATCTGGATCCGTGCCGATAAGTAAACCGTTCAATGGTTCAGGTGGTGTTTCAATTTCAGGTAGTTGCACTTTTCCTGACGCGCAACACATCCCAGCTGGCTCATTTTTGAATTTCAGAGCATGACAATGCGGACATTCCTTGTCCATAGCGCCAATTACCACTGTTGAATGAGCATAATATTCAATATCGGGCTCATACTGGAATGCTAGACGCAGGAATGAATCAGATATAAATGCTCGATGTACCTGTTGTCGTTGTTGGTCATTTGTTCTTCGTCTATTGACTGTGAAACGGCGTGATTGTCGTTGTTCTAATCTTCTGACTTCATTGCGTTCAGCTCGTGTATCTTCTGGCTCTTCTTGATGCAATTGCGCCATTATGACACGTGCATCAGTACTTTGTTGCTGGATTTGTTCTTCTGTTCTTTCGGATCTGCTATTTCGCAAGTTTCGAGCTTTACTTGTACTGCGGCTCAAATCAGCCCCTTTGCGTTTTCTTGGCATTGCTCACTGTACAAAACATACATAAATAGAATTAATGAAATTATTTAATGATGAAAAATGTTAAAAGTATAATTAGGGCCAGGATTTTTGCCGCAGTTTTGAAATGATTAGTTTTAATTTATGAAATTATAACAAAAATATAAGTTTTATGGAAAAATTTTTCAAACAAAAGTAAAAAATTAAATTTTATGAAAACATTGTCTCTTATAATTTTTTCATACAACCAATATTTCCATTGACATTTCAAAATAAAGATTCATAATGATTGATTTTTTGGAAACTATGAAAATCTTAATTGTTCAATTGCATTTTTTTAATAAAATTAAATTAAAATTACATTTTTATAAGATCAACAACATTTTCGATATTAATAAAAAAAAGTATACTTACAACACAAAATCCGTTGTTATTGGAAGCTCGTGTCACGTGTTGAGTACTTTTGAGGTTATAAAATCACTTGATTAACTAATCGTGCAAAATACACTCAAAATTGATAATTTAATTATTATTGATAAAATAGGAATGATTAAAAGTTAATATGAGAGTTACACTGAGATAGCAAAATAATAATTGTCAACGTTACTACTACACTTGATGCATAAACAATAAGGATGGCCGACAACTGTGTAGGGAGTGAGAAAGAAAGGAGACCGGCTTCGTTCTCATCCCTACTCCGTGCTGTTTACTGGGTCAGAAGTGACACCTGTAGACATCTGGCGGGGATAACTAATTAAATGACGATTGATCAGTTTTCGACCGGAGAGGAAAAATGATTAAATTACTAAAATGGCTATTAAAAAATAAGGGTTGATCGTAGAAGGGTGAAAATTGAGGATTGTATGTATTTTTGTATGTTGTATCATAAAAAAATAGAAATTAAAAATTTTGTCTAAAAAATAAAAAAATAAATTTAGGGCTGGACTACCCCTAACATTTAGGGGGATGAAAAATAGATGTTGGCCGATTCTCATAGATACCGGATAAGCACAAAAAATTTCATCAAAATCGGTCAAGCCGTTTCGGAGGAGTATGGCAACGAAAACTGTGACACGAGAATTTTATATATTAGATGAATCAGTTACATTCGAAAAAAAAAATTAACTACTATTGAAGTAACAACTTAATTCGGCAGTCAGTCCATACATATTATTTTATAACAAAATAAGTACGCGACATGCAATCAATATTATTCACAGATTCAGACACATCTACAATAACGAGATAGCGTTTAACATTATAAGATTTTGTATGACTTATCTCGCTTTTTCTGTTGTTGACGTTTGCCCCGGTAAGACATCAAGTACAGGCAGTCTGCGGGGAAGGACGTCGGAATAACCGTAGCTATGACGGTTTAGCGTTCGACCATCGATAGATATCCACTGGTGAGGCCGATATAGATATATCGAGATTCTGTATACCTGTGAAGAGCGGGACGATTATCCACGCTTGATAAAATTGTTACATTGGTGTTCTCCAATTATGCGAATTTGAGCCGGATATTTTGACAGATATTGCACGGCAATCATAGAAACAGCGCCGTATAACGAGGCCCAGCCACTGACCACTAATTACATGGAAATTAGGCTAGTCAGAATGGCTGGTGATATGTGTACACATTACATTATAATTAAAAAATGGAATTCTCATAGAATAGATAGGATAATCGCACTTTACCTTGATAAAATTGGTTACACTGTTTTGAAGCCGCATCGCGTTAATATAGAGGTGCAAGATTCACACCGTTCGAATACATTTGTTTCAATTGATTTCGACTACTAGGAGTCAATATAACGTTAACGCAACGCTTGCTAGTCGGTGACTGGGAAGAGGGGCCGGTCAACGCAAAGCCCCCTTACCTCGATTACGCTAGCCGAAAAGTGCACACAACGCGATTACAATATCCTGCGCAATTGTCTAGGTAAAGCGACGCGTACTCAGTCAACGACGACTTCTAGATGAGATATAGATATTGAAGTCGAACGCGTGAGCATACGATAGCCGAAAGAAAGGGCGAGCGAGATAGGCGGCTCGTCAAATCGAACCGTTACAATAGTAAGCTCAGTTTGATCTCTGTAATTCGAAATGTGATTTAAGTCCTAGCCCCGCATGTGTTAGGTATGGGGAGTGCCTACGAAAAGGACCATTTTTAATAGCAATTATGTGATAATCTACGTGGTGGATCGATTAAAAAAATTAGGGTCAGATTCATTACACCCAGGTCTACAAAATATTTCGAATTCAGAAGATTTGTAAGATGTTTGGAAAACGATAGAACTACGTTCAGTGCAATAGGGGCATTGGGAGGAGGTGCTGCGGGAATATCGAAAGCTATGAATAATGTATAAGTTGCCAAGCAACCGAAAGACGAAAAAAATGTTAACGTAAGACTGCCTCAAATATGCGCGTATTCTGAAAATTCCTCATTTTCGTGGTGTATTCATGAAAGAGGCCTTGCCAACTGACCTCATTATCGTTAATCAGTAATCATTAAGGGGCTATACCAGTGTGCACTTTCAAAAATCGATTTTTTTTGCCTTTTTCGACAGTTTATACTTTGAAAAATATCCTGTAAAAGTTTCAAAACCCTATCTTTAATACTCCTGAATGGCAGCCTTCTAAAGAGCAACCGCTCGTAGGTATAAAATGACCCATCTGCCTGGAGGCGGAGCTCGGAGCTGACGTGTTGTTACCTGATTCTTTGGTCACTATAGGGAGAGGGGACACTATAGAGGGGACTCGATAGAGCCATTTGAAAACAGCGTTGCCATTTAAAAGGTATTCTGTAGTCGTTCAACGCAGTTATTCTCGAAGGGTCTGTTTAGTTTACTCGCAGCTGCTGTACACTGCAAAACAGAGCGAAAATGAGTAAAATCAGTTCAAGTGCGAATCAAAAAGGCTCTCACGATGCTCCTATCCATAGATCCAGAAACAAGAAGAGGAGATTTTCGGGAAATCGAAACACGTATGAGCAGTCCACCGAAAATACCAGTACAGCCGCTGAAAAACTGTTACGCACCGGAAATGATGAAATTGTAGTTGATCATACCCATGGATAGTGCTTTATCCAGTTTTACTCTGTTTTTAGTGCAATTAGCACTTTAGGATGCAAAATTTCTGTTTTATGTGAGTGCGGTGTTTCATATGTGAATCCTGGACCGATGATTGGTAATGCTTATGAAATAAATCGTCGTATAGTGTTTGTGATGCGACTTGTAGGCGTCGGTGCCAATGGACTAAATCTATTATGTGGCTTGATGGATCTTCTTAGAAAATTTCATAACAACACTTTTGCTGGATGCTTTAAAAATGTAACCAAAGCTGCTAAAACCGTTTATGAATGGAGTACACAAAAAGCCGTAACTGAAGCGAGAGCTAAAACTTTAGAGAATGAAGGTTCAGATATTAATTTAACAGTTTCCGGAGATGGCACATGGAAAAAACGCGGCCACACTTCACGTTTCGGTATTACAACTCTTGCAGGTAAATTCAGCAAACAAATCATCGATTCAATCGTAAAATCGACTTATTGTAAGAGTTGTGAAGTATGGGGAAAAAAAGTTACTCATCCTGAAGAATACGAAGTATGGCTTGATAGTGTGAAGGAAATGTTTAGTCGCTCGATCGATAAATATGGAGTAAAGGATACGCGCTATATTGGCGACGGTGACAGTGCCACATACAAAGGTTTATTGAATTTAAATCCATACGATGTGAATGTAGAAAAACAAGAATGCTACTTACGTGTGAAAAAAAAAATGGGAACACGATGCCGCAATCTCAAAAAACAAACCAAAGGTTTAGGAGGCAGGAGTAAGAATACCGTGAAGCTAACTGATAAAGTTATTAATAAACTCCAGAAATACTATGGATTGGCAATTACCAGGCATCAAGATAATGTATCAAGAAATTTGGGCTACCTAGCATCATTTGTCTTCGACAGACGAAAATCCGAAACACGGAAATTGCCCTGCAGGTGCTCATATTGCCGCGCGAAAGCTCAAAGAATGGACGTATCAAAGTTCAAACATGATTATCTGCCACTTGACAAAGGTGTTACGAAAGCTTTGAAACCTATTTATACTGACTTGAGTTTAAGGGAATTACTAGAGCGATGCAAAGGAGGAAACACGCAGAATAACAATAAAAGATATAACGGCTTGCTCTGGCACTTTACTCCAAAGCACCTTCATAATGGATTGAAAACGATCGAGCTCGCTAATTTCCTTGCAGTCTCAATATTTAACGATGGTTTTTATGCTATTCTAAAAATGCTACAAGTAATGGACGTCATCATCGGTTCTATTGCAAAAGAATATGCCATGGAGAGAGATGGCAGCCGAATCAACCAGACGGAGCTACGTCATGAAGCATCCTGAAAAGAGGACGAACAGCTCGGAGAAAAGCTTCAGCCTCTCAGCAGGCATTATTCGAGGAAGAGGAGGGTCCATTGTATGGGCCAGGAATAGCTGATTAGCAGTTTTTATAGTGAATATCATTTTATCTTGCAAAAATCGATAGTTAAATCTTTAAACGCGTTTTTCTCGAAATGAGATTTTTCAAATTTGCTGACATTGTAACTCAACGAGCAATTGACTTGATCCGATTGACTTAAAATTTGAACTGAGTACTCTTGAATACATTTACTCTACAATGACGTAGGATATTTTTGATTGGATGAAAATTGACGATTTGGCATTGAAAAAAACGACTATTTTATAGGCAAAAAAACAGACTTTTTTTCATAACTACGCCATTTTGTTAGATTTTGATATTTTTCAAAAATCCTGCGTCATTGTACAGGAAATACCTTCCAGTTTAACGACATTTTTTCCTTTTTCGGTTTCACCTACTCAGTCGGCCGGAATCATGTCAGCAGTGGAGAAACTTTTTTTTTGCGTCTCCGAAGGCAGCGCATAAGTCGCATGGATCTCAATATTTTCTATGAAAAAATCGTGTAATATAGGTCAAATATAGCCGAACATATTCTTAATTTTCCGAAACATTTAATTGAGTACTTTTCTTCCAAAAAATTCCCAATAATTACCCAAATTTTCAGCGTTCACAATGATATAGCCCCTTAACCTTGACAACGAAAATTGTCCTGGTACACACTGGCTTGCCTATCGAAAATAAATATAACTTTGATAGCTTTGGAGACCTACAACCACTTCGAGATCTACTAGCATACCTCGGAGTCGACAACGAGGTCAAGTACAATCGCGCGGAATATCAAGATTATAACACGCACAAGTGTGGTCACCTTAGACTAAAATTCCTATATAAGAATTTTTAGTGCGGATGCATTAAGTCAATTATTTACGATCCATCATGAAAGATTCATCGACTCTGGGTCTCTCTGGAGCATCATCCACACTAGAGACATAATACTTTCCACCAATCGGACTCTGGCATAACAAGATTTATGTTCTTAGACTAGTTGAATGACTATTATTCAACTCCACAATAAACATCGATAGTGATAATAACAGGTTTTACGTGGATGAAGAAGTGGATGTATTGTCAACGGGTAGTTACGAGATTAAGACATCGAAATATATAATACTTGCAGGAACAGCTTATACCTAAAGGCATTTTTATGAATCTTAAGCCTAATAACAATACACTGCAAAGCAAGGTAAACTGAAGCCAGAAGATACATTTTTTATCACAAGACTCTACCAGATAATCAGCATCAACTCGAAGCATGAGCTCATTCTCACAACATCAAGAAACAACACAAACTTAGTGGTGCAAATAGCACTTGCAAATGGAACCTACAAGGAATTAAAGATTGAACTTATGAGAATCGAGTGGCTAATGCCATATGTGATGCTGTCGGACATACGCAAGTTACGTCTACTCAGCCATATTCAGAAGGATGTTACCATGAGTTTTCACACCCGGGAGCTGTACGAGTATCCAATGCTTCCAATTATAACAAAATACATTTGGACAGTCGAAACGGCCAATCAGTTAGATAAACTACGTTTTGTAATTCTGGCTTCCGATTCTGGCTTTCCAGACGAATCAAAGAGTAGTTAGAAATGCGAATTCCAGTGGCTTCGATCATTGCAACATCACCAACGTCAAAATCTTCGTCGACTCGCAGTACTACCCATACGGCAACTGTTCAGAAAAGTTGCTAGATTTCTGAGCGGCCGAAAGAGGCCCAAGTCAATAGTCATTTTCTCGATAGATCCTTCTAAACACGCGGTCACTTCCCGCCTCCGCCCCCTTCGCTCATACTTCTTCCGGCTTTTCTCTCAAAAATCACTTCTACAGGTTTCATAGAGCACGCTTTACGATCCAAGTACACGAACATTCTTCGTTGCACAACGAAGTTCGATTACATTATCAGTAGTCTACAAAAGTGCTTCGCGAATCGTTCAATTTACGCCCGAATGATTCGAGTGCACTTGTGCGACATTCCTTCGAGAAAATACATTAGGGTGGTTCTTACATGTGGTTTAGACGAATTTTGACCGGACCGGCCTCAGATTGACTCTAAATAACTAAAAATGAGTGCCCTCCAAATTTCAAACCTCTATCTTTATAAATGGTCATTACCAGGAAGGGTTATTTTTCCCTTTAAAATACTGTTGAGAATTCCTGTTCATGATGTTGGATGGAATCTGCAACATGATGAAAATAATGAATTTTCACTCGAGGCAGGGAAACAGAAACCAGACTGAAGATGTTGAAAGAGAAAGAGGTTTTTATTCTACCATCTGCTTGTAATTTACAAAAATATATCAGAAAATGCAAATGAATATAAAAATATGGATTTAATTAATAATTTGGAGAAGCACATAATTACATTAAGTGTGTGCTGTCTTTTTAATTGTGTGGTGGCCGTGGTGCAGCCAACGCTGCAGAGCACGCCACGGAATGAGAAATGTGAGAGCGTAGAATGTGTCACTTATTCCCAATAAATTCTCAGTATGTTTATATGAGAGAAAATACAGAGAATGAGTGAGAGCACTTGCAAATATATTGCTTGAGTGCTGGAAGTGTGATGTGAAAGAACGTGATGCAGTCAGCGCTGCAGAGCACGGTACAGTGATAGGTTGAGGATGCACAAATGAGTGGAATAAATTCACAGTACTTTCCCAGGAAGCTAAATTGGGGGAAAGTACAGTAAATTAATGAGAACACACGCAATTATATTAATCGAGTGTGCAACAAGTGATGTGAAAACATGGTGCACCTGCGCTGCAGAGCACCCCACAGTGTCAGACCTTTATGTTGATGTACCGATGAGTTTTCCACTCCTCACCGTCATTGAATTACGATAAATTGTAACGGTGTACTCTTACCTGAGTTTTGAGTCCTGGTGAGCACGAATATGTTGAGTGGATTCGGTGAAAAGCGGTGAAAAGTCTGAGATGTCCAGAGGATGTGTGCGCGGTCCAAGCGGGTTTTTACAGCAGTGTCAAAAATAGCAATATGGCTGCGCTTTACAAAAGCGTCGTTGTGCGACGCTGAAGTCAAGAGAGAGAGAGCTGGTGAGCGATGCTGATGACACTGCTTCGGCTATCTCCGCTATAGCCGAGTGCAGCACGCTACCCAGCAGCGACAGGTCGACGCACAGCGAATATCGATGCCGTGCGCCAGCTGATTTTCCAACAAATACACAGCTTTTTCTGATTTTTCAAAGATATGCTTATTCGAATTCCTCGAAATCTTTCTAAAAATACAAAATACTTCTGAAGGAATTCGTGGTACTTATATAGATGAAAAAGCTTTCGGTTTGACTTTAAAATACATATCGGCCATTCCACCCTGATATATATTTCTCCTCTTATTTCCGGATAATTTTATCAGCAAAAAATGTTATATTGGAAAGATTAATCTTAAAATAAAAATACTGGTCTTGAAAGTTATATCAGTCATTTTGCTCTAGGAATAAAGGTTTTTAAAGTTTACAAATTTTCAAAAAATTTAATTTGGGAAAATTAAAAAAAAATTATTTCAAGTTGGAAGGACCCATATAAATTTCAAGATCAGTATTCTCGTTTTGAGATTAACGTTTCTCAATACAAATTTTCTGATAAAATCATCCTGAAATTAGAGAAAAAACGAAACGAAAATGTTTAGTTGGAGTGACCTCTGTTCATTTCAAGATCAGTTTTTTCAATTTTAGGATTGATATTTCTAATATAAAATTATTTTCTGACAAAGTTATCCCCACAAAAACAGATTCTCTGTAAAAAAAAGACGTTAAGTATACTCTGTATAAAAAATATCTTTATTCCCTACAAAACCATTCCATAAATAAAAAAGTCATTTCTCAAAAAATATTTGAAATCAATTATAATCGCCAAGTCCGGTATGTATTTAAAAACTTATAATAATGTATGAAACATGGAAAGTTAAACGCGCTAAGTTTAAAAAATTTTTTTTTTTTATAAATAGATAACGGACTAGGCGATTATAATTGATTTCAAATATTTTTTGAGAGATGACATTTTTATTTATTTATTTATTTAATGGTTTTGTAGGGAGTAAATATATTTTTTGTACAGAGTGTACTTCCCGGCTTTTATACAGAGAATCTGTTCTTGTGGGGATTTCACTACTTTTTGTTATTCACGAAAATGAAAGACTACATAATATCTTTCATCATTAAATCCCGCACCCGTCAGGAGTTAGAAAGAACCTGATGCCGACTTATAACAGATAGAAATTGCGGTGGATGGGAGGAAATTTGGTTTGAACGGCGAAGGGATGGAGAAGTAGCACATCTGTGTAAGCACAGTTGTTTTGCCTCGCGAGACGAAATCTCACTACTCGGCAATCCCATAAACGGCGGCTCTGTCGGTAACAAAAATTTCCATTAAATTATTTTTTAGGGTATCGGGTCCTTACAGATAAGAGCAAAACACAGCGGACTGAGCTATATATGTTTCACCTCCCCTTAAGGTTATCTAACACCACGTGGTCAGTAACAAAAAATAAATATGAATTTGTTTGTCACACAGTTGATCTATCCGAAAAAGCCGAGAACGTTGCTGACCGCCTAAAATCCTGCAGTACGACGTTCTTGCCTTTTATCGGACGGATTTATCAATGATGACGAGGATATACGGGATCGCAAAATTAATCTTATCTCTCTTGCACTCATGCATACCACCTTGATAAAAAAATGTTAGGACTTTATTCATAAAATCGAAAATACAAAATATTCATCAAAATCGATATGGTCACCTTCAAAGTAGGGCTATGACGAGGCGTGCATAAAAGGATCGCTCGAATCGACCACGCATTCAGTCGCAGTCAAGATGGACTTTGTAGTAAATTTCCAAGATTTCAAGAAATCTGGTAACGTGTTTGTGCTGAAAGAAATCGCTATACTTTCTACTAAAAATACAAAAATACATCGCAACCTATGGTATTTCTGTTTGAACCACCATATGCGTGAAACGATTTACCTGAGAAATATAGTCATTTAAATTATTGGCTAGAAAAAACTGTCATGGAATACCGTAGAACTCTGGCAATATACTGTATAATAGAACGAGAGAAATGCTTTGAATTTGACTACGTTACCGAAAATGTTAAACTACTTAAGTATTGGTTGTTTCAACCATATGATACATTATAACATATTCTTCAGACTCAATAAAGAAGTGAACATACCATGATTACATTTATTTTCGCTTCATAAAATTTTCTCTAATCCTGTATTATTTATAAGTTAGGTTAGCGATGATTCAAATTTGTGTAACATTTCTATTTATTGTGTTTTATAATTATTATTTTGTCATTATATAAATTTCAATCACGGACATACTTATTACACGAACAATTCACATTCTCACACACACACACAGTAATTCTCAATTTCACAATTTATTATCGAGTCTGTTCTATTAATTTATAAATATTGGACGTTGGATATCTCGATGTATGATCGACTTATCTTTTCTTTGTCTTGCGTTTCCCACGTTGGCTCTTTCGTGGACCCGAGATCCACAGGTTGACGTGGTCGACGGTTTCCAATAATATTTTCAGTGTGATTCCTTTGGTGTTGATTAGTTGACGGTCCCGGAGAGAAAGAGGGCAAAATCCCGGTCGATGCCGGCAAGCAGTATAGAGTGAGAGTAGAGGGGGAATCAATCGATTTCGAGATCTATCGATTCACACGCACCTCTTACAATTACGGCGTGAAGATACAATTGTTGTATCCTACAAATTGTACGTTAAAATTTAAATCATCCCTCCATTGACTCACATGACTGTTATCTATCAAAGTCTGCTACAACTGCTGAAGAATGGGAATCTAGCTCCCACATATGTGGGGATCTAGCTGTCGATAAGTTGGTAGTGCTTGATACAATTGAAGTTTCTTTGCATCACATTACTGCTCCCCCCATCCCGTAACGGCATTCTAGCTCACCCACTTATGGAAATCTAGCTAACTGCCATATACCGGAGTCTGCCTCAGACTCTGACAACTTTAGCTGACACTCAAACTACCCCAAAGGAAGGCCGAGGAAGGCTTGGCGATATTCAAATTATCCACATGCCCCATCTGTCCGGAATGGTTAAATCTTCTGCCTTAATTTGAATCTCCCACAGTTCCGTGACTCCTTAGATATTCGAAGCACCATCTTGTTCGAGGATCTCCCGCCATAATTTGAATATCCACCATCGGAACAAGTATATTCAAATTTCCCACCACAATTTCAGGACGCAATTTCGTTTAAGGTAGCGGAAAATGTTATTAGCCGCAGGGAATGTAGAGTTCTACTTTGTTGATATGATGCTATGCCGGAATTATACTACTTGGGCGTGTGCTTGTGTGCGCGCGCTCGTCAGTTTGTGTGTTTCATGTATGTATGCACTAACACCAATTGATCTGGACCCGGTATAGCCTATCTACTAAGAACGTCAGCAAAAATAAAAGTTTTTTTAAAATAATGATGTGAAAATATAAATCTGAAATAAATACAGGAATTCAAACATATTGACATATTGTAAAAATAATCGAATGGAACAAAAAAATATTTTTAAAACAGTTAGGAATTTTTTCGTTCAAAGACAGTTTCGAATTTCGCTGAATGTGCGAAAACATTGGGAACGGCAGAGACACTTCCGAGATTTCTATAACAATTATACCCATAAGATTTTCAAGTCAATATTGTCACCAGGGAATAGTTTTTAAGTGTTTCTGGTAATGTAAGTACAGAAACTGACTTTAAATTGTGCAATTTTCTATGCAGATTTTTAATTTTTGTTTAATTAACATATTTTTACTTTATATAAAAGTTCATTTGACAAATAGTTTTATTAGAAAAATAATTATATGTATCCACGATGAAAATGATCGCTTATGGAAGTTACGTCCAGCAGAAGGCTTTTGCTTTTAAGGGGTTATATCTAGTTGTTTAGGTCAAAAGGATAGAAAAACGTTATCTTGAATTTTTTTCAAAGTACATCATCGTAAGAACGTTTTCCCAAAACATTATAACGATCTAAGCACTATAACGAATGTATTTACGCACGATACCTAAGACTGTAAGTCTTCGAGAGCAGCGATCGATGAGCGGTACCGTTAGTTCGCTTCGCAGGCAGGCTTCTATTGTGCTCAGGGATTTTGCATGACACCTATATTTGAATGTACAGGGTGTGCTATCTTTTATGTCGGTATGTAAACATTGAACAACTTTGACATTTACCAACCGATTGACTTGAATAGACATGTTTTTGAAACGTCAATTCAGTATTTTAACCATGAATCGTCCACGTCGCTTTTTATACGGCCAAACAGTCGCTCGAATAGTTGACACTGAACCAGATTTTTGGAAGCAAATTTTGCTGACCAACGAGGCTCATTTCACACTCTCTGGCGCCGTTAACAAGCAGAATTGCCGAATTTGGGGAACAGAGAATCCACACGAGATCCATGAAACACCATTGCATGACCAAAAAGTAACTGTTTGGGCCGGCGTTTGCGCCGAAACCATAATTGGGCCATTTCTCTTCAGAGAAGGCGAAACAGTCGATGGGAATCGATATCGGTGGATGTTGGCTCATTATGTCTGCCCACAAATGTGTGAAAAAGGTCTGGACGGTTACTGGTTTCAACAAGACGGTGCGCCATGCCACACTGCAAATCAAACATTGCAGTTTCTGCAACGAAAATTCCCGGGACGTGTGATGTCAAAAACTGGCGACATTGACTGGCCACCTAGATCTCCAGATTTGGCCCCTCCGGACTTCTTTTTATGGGGTTATTTGGAAAGCAAAGTATACGCCAACAAGCCTCAGACCATTGACGAGCTCAAGGCAAACATTCGTGCCGAAGTCACCGCTATACCGCCCGAGATGCTCAAAAAGTAATGGAAAGCGCAGCAAAAAGGGCACATTTTGCTTTGACCAATAAAGGCGGCCACTTGATTGATGTTGAATTCAAAAACTAGTCCAAAAAAATTGTAAAGGACCAAATTAAATGAAAAATACCTCATACATGGAAATCGGTTGTTTTTTTTAAAGTTATTTAATGTTTACATACCGACATAAAAGATGACGCACCCTGTACATGAGTATTAATATTTCGAAATATCTGCTCCATTTTTTAATCGCCGGAACAGTTGCATTCTTGCTTTGAAAGTAGCTACATCGAAAGTACATTTACGGTACGTGTTCATGTTGCTTGGCAAGCTGGGCGACATCTATCCATGTCAGTGATGCCAGATGAGGGAATTTTGTTCCATTTTGGGTACCTTCTCCACTGGGTCTGTTTTAGCGCCCACTGCGCGCGCACCCGGCGCACCGACCAATCAGCAGTCAGGTAGCGTGTGACGTCACACACTACGCCGTGCGCAGACTTGGCTCACCGACCAATCAACAGTCAGGCAGTGTGTGACGTCACACACTACGCAGACCTGGCTCACCGACCAATCAACAGTCAGGCAGGGTGTGACGTCACACACTACACCGTTTTTATCTCAACGTAATATCGGATAAATAAGTGAATATAATAAAAAGATTGATTGCTTAAACCAAATTACCATCATTTATGCGCGAAATAACTTGTGATATAACGACTAAATAGTTCCTTACAACTTTGTGGTATTACAATTAAATAGTTCTTCGGAAATAAATCGGTCATGAAATAAATAAACAATATAAAAATATAAACACGAATAAATAAAAATGAAAATAAATAAACATCGTAATGGGTACGTTAAAAAACTAGAAATAAAGTAAATCGAACGCGTTACATAAAAATGAATATAACATTGTGTATAGTGCATTGCATAGACTTAAGAAAAAAAAGAAATATATTTATTTATTATTTATTAATTTAGAAAGATATAATATAATACCGTTGATTATATATAGCAATTTATTTTTTTCCAAACTTGTAACTTGGCTTTTATTAACTTTTTATGACGCATTCCATTAATCTAAGATAAAAACAGAAATTTATTAATTTTTTTATTTGAAAACATTATTTATTTTTTATTTGAACAGAAAATACTGTTCTTGCGAAATCATATTTTATTTGTTGCTCTTCGTTTAATGAAGAAATAAGACGTTTAATTGTTGGAGGGATGGAGAGGGGTCTTTCCTGTGACCGTATTTGCTTGGCTATACAAACACAGTAACGGCCCCACGGATGGGTCCTTATGCAGCGACCTCCACGTGGTAAGACCTGGGACGTGAGTAGAACATTACAATTTCTTTTTATTCAATAGAGTGTAATGAACCTTTTGTGTAAAGGACTACAATTTGGTGTTGGATATTGTAATGCACTATTCATTTGCTAACGGCTGCAAAATTAGTGAGCGTTTTATATATTTCTTTACTTTCATCATTTATTTATTTATTTATATATATTCATTAAAAAATCTTCCATAACTCATTTCATAAAAGCCCGCGCAGTGGCTGTTGTGAAGTGGGTGGGGCGAGACAACGTAAAGCGCAATTGAGACGAGATTTGTTACGAGCGGCGCAAGCCTTCCCCTGACGCGCCTAGCACGGCCAGCGTGGCGAGGGCAGCGAGATAGGGGCAAAATTCCCTCATCTGGCATCACTGATCCATGTATCGCCCTGCCCCCCTTCTTTGTTTTGGACGAATTCTATCCTGTGCGCCATTCTTATTATGTTTTCAACCAAGCACGACTGTTGAGAGTCAGGCGTCAGTCGCTGCCATGCTGCTTCCATGTAACTCACACATGGACAGTATCGACGCATTACGCGAGTATCATGCACTTATAGATGCTGGTAATAAAACCTTATTCCTCTCAATAAAAAAGTGGGATTTTCGATCATTGAAAAACCCATCCCCATACGTTGTAACGGTAATTTTTTTATCGTTGACAATTATTTTCATTTATCGTGGGAATTCGGGCTCGATCACATGACTAATTAATGTAGACTTCGTGGTGGTTGTGAGTGAGGCTTTATTCTCAAAGAAACAATTCCATAAAACATCACTTTTTTAATTTCCGGTCACTGGTACTCTGTATAATGACATTTAAATTCCCTAATTTCAGCGATTATTTCTACAATTATTATTTTATTTTGTGTGCACCTATTCTTCGTATCCTCGGAAGTTTATTATTCTTCTTGTACAGCAGTATTGCTGTACGCTCGGTGCACAGACATATTCACACCACCAGTCATTCGCATCGCACCCGCTCCTTGACAGAGTGTATTAACTCTGTTTACAATTCTTTCTCTTTTACTCTCGTTTAACTTTCTCTCTTTCTCCCTTCCACTCATCCAGTCGGGCGATTCCCGTTTATACTGCCGGGTTAAACTCCACACTATTTAATTTTATTTCCTTATACACTACTCGCTTAATCGTATTAATTAATCCTATGCACTTAATTTTACTTAGATCTATTTGCACACACACTTATTCTCTTAATTCTATTTTCCTAAATCTATCCCTATCTTAATATATTACTAATTCCTTTTTAACTTCACTAAAAACCAATTCTTTATATTGTTTAAACCACTCGCCTGTCTCTCATTGTTCCGTTTTCCTCAATTCTCACTAATTCGATGTTCCGTTATGGGTTGAAACCCGAATTTAGTCAAAATCTATTCGATGATAATGCTTAACTTTTCTCTCGTAATTCTTAGAATGTTTAGTTTTTACGACTTGTCTTTTTACACGCCTTCGATCCACGCTAAAAGGCCAAGAGAGCTCCTCTCCCCGCGTAGGCTCTTTTATAGGCCTCCCCTCACCTCATTCCCCTCTGCCTATTTTTCATCGTAATTTTAAAGTCTAACGCATATTTCGACTTTAGCGATTTGCCGCTGCCGCGTTCACCGCCTTCCCCTTGCCGCCGAGCAAGGCCAGCTGGTCGCTGACCTGCTGTTTACGTCAGCGAAGGAATTCCAATGGTGTGACGTAGCTCGTTTTTCTCACGAGTTCGATGGCCTAGTGCCCGCAGATTTTCGGTACGCTCGTACTGAGTCCAACACAGCGGCATTCTTGGACCTCTTGCTTCTGTTGTCTCTATTCTCGTCCCGCTCTCCTACATAATGCGATTATTTCCTACTCGCTGCTTGATCGATTGAAATATTTTAATATTCTTCCTTCGCACTTCTGGATCCTATTTATTTTATCCCGTGATCCCTCGGTATGCAATTGTGAGAAGCTCACAACATGGAACAAGGTCCTTCGAGCTGGATAGTAAGAATAAAATACGTGTATCAAAATTTAACAATGTGTGTCGTATATCGAAGCAAAGACGCTTACTCTAGCAGCAATAGACAGCGTTCGTGTGAGTGTCATAGTTCGTGTGTCTGTGAACAAAGCATTCAAAACGAGGCATACTCAAGAGCCATTGTCAAGTAGACGCAACTTTTAGAAGGCATCGTCGTCACGCCTTTTCGGACAATCCAATGGGTGGCATATTCGTGCTGGTACGACGGTAATGCGCACTCGCATAAGCATACGCTTATATCACAAAACATTCATCGACACACGTTACGCTTAACATAGTTGCGATAGTAGCACGTCATACGAGGTCTCTAGCATCAGGTTCGAGGTAGCGTCGCGAAGCAACGGCAAACGACAGTGCAGCGCTGCATTCTTCACATAGATGGCACATCTCATCGAAACTCAGTAAGTCTCCTATCACATTCTCTTTACTCTTTCATCTATCCTCGCATACTCCGTGAATAGCACTGCCTCATTATATCGGAAACAGAATTAGAAATTAAAAAAAAATGAATTAAAAATCGGCGGCTCTCATTCGTGCCGTCACATTTATGAATCGCGGTGCCGCTGAGGGGGTACAGTCCATTGAGGTTTCGGCAGAAAATTACATCGAGGTATGGCAAACGCTTCGAAGAAGGTATGACAACAAAAGATTGATTCTGCAAAATCACATTGAATCGATTTTTGATTTGCCAGCAATAACCAAAGAGGGCCATGTTTCACAACGAGCGCTTCTTGACGGGGTTTTAAAGCATAAACGCGCATCACGGTCTCTCGGTCGGTCTGCAGACGACTAGGACGATCTTATCGTACACTTAACATCGAGTGTACTGGACATTGTCACTAAACGCAAGTGGGAAAGCAGCTTGAAGGAAGGCAAGATACCAGCACTGTGAGACTTGACGGAGTTTTTAGAGCGCAGATGCCATACTCTCGAATGAATTCAAAGGTAAACAACACTAACGACTGGTATTTCGATGCTCGACAAAAAACGTACCAAACCCACGAGGACCAATGTCGTGGTACAAGGCAACAATTCATGTGCGAAACCCGGCTCAAAGGCTCTATTCCGGAAAACTAAAGGTTCCTCAGAGACAACAAGCTTTGCCTAAACGATCTGCGTTCGACTTCACACCAAGCGGAAGATTGTCCGTCAGGTGGCTGCAAAACGTGCGGTAAACGACACAACACATAATTGCATTTTCAACCATCGTCAAAAACACCTAGCGATTCGGCCCAAAACGTCAGCCGGAGTGATACTGCATCTCATGTATCGACAGTCACTAACGCGCTTCACGATCACAGCAGTTCTCAGGTCTGCCTGTCGACGGCGATTATCCAAGTGTTAGACGATAGCGGAAAAACCGTTTCATGTCGAGCTCTTTTGGATCCAGGATCCCAATCCAATTTGATAACAGAAGCGTTCGCGAAGAAACTGAAACTCGAGCTTCAGTCAACAAACACTCCCATCGTGGAGGTGAATCAAGCTTTGAGTCAAGTTTGAAATGTTGTAAAGATCTCGCAGACTAAAGTCGATTCTTCCAGACTTTAGAATTTCAAGAGGTAACTGATTACTTGATCCTGAAACACATAATCGACAAGCTTCCGTCAGCCTTCGTGAACAAATCCAAAATAAATTTCCAACCAATTTGAGGCTTACTGATCCAAACTTCCATGTGTCATGTGAAGTCGATATGCTCATCGGAGCGACCGTCTTCTGGGAAGCACTGTGTGTTGGTCAGATTAAAGCTATGATGAATTCCAATTCTTCAAAAAACGTTATTTGGTTGGATACTGGGCGGATCAGCTGACTCGATGACGCAGAACAGGAGTAGTACTGTTTGCAACTTAATTACCAATCAGCAACTCGGCGAGAGTCTTACGAAATCTTAGTAAAGTAAGCAATACCCGGATCGAATCAATCGCACACGCAAAGAAAGTCTCTGTGAGGAGCATTTCGCTAAAACCCATCGCAGACACCACGAAGGCAGGTTCGTAGTGGAACTTCTTTTCAGCGAAGATGCAATCGAACAGATCGACGACGCAAAGGATACAACGTTGCGCAGATTTTACGAACTTGAGAGAAAGTTCAAGAAAGATCCATCGTTAAAAACACAGTACGGCGATTTTCTTGATATGAACGACTAGGCTACATGAGGTTGATCGAAGATCGAGAGCCATTGCTATCAGGCTATTATTATCTGCTCCACTATCCAGTTCTTAAAGGGACAAGCTCAACGACGAAGCTACGTATTGTATTCGATGCCTCATGCAAAACTTCCACTGTAGCTTCTCTTAATGATACACTGATGGTCGGGCCAACGTTGCAGCAGGATTTAACGGACATCATTCTCAGATTCACAGTTTGGAAACACGTCACCACGCCGACATAGAAAGGATGTATCGTCAAGTGCTCATTGAACACTTGCGTGCACAATATCAGCGTATTTTCTGGAGAGCAAATCCAACCGACGAGGTCAAGGGATACGAGTTGAAGACTGTCACGTACGGCACGGCTTCCGCATCGTTCTTAGCCAATCGAGCGTTGCATCAAGTAGCTCATCTCGAAAAAGTTAATTATCCTTTGGGAGCGTCGATAGCATTGTCGGACTTTTATATCCACGATCTATTAAGCGGTGCAAATGACATCGAGAAACCAGCTTCAATTCGGGATGAAGTAACGGTAATATTGAGTAAGGGTGGATTTACTGCGTAAGTAGGCATCAAATTCCACGAAATTACTTCAAAATCCTTCGGATTCTACATCAGTAAATTCGATTTTGGCATTGGATAAAGAGGAGCACCACTTAACGCTAGGCCTGCGATGGCATTCATGGTAACGACACGCTACGATACGAGGTGTGTTGGAAAATCAGCTGGCGCACGGCGATCGATAATCGTCGTGCGCTTACCTGTTGCGCTGCTCTAGCACGCGTTGTTCGGTTGAGTCGAAGATAGCCGGGGCATGGGCTTCGCGAAGCCGAGGATGTGCCTCGTTGGCACGCCGCGTCGAGCGAGAGGATGTCTCTCTCGCTTGACTTCGGTTTCGCTCACCGGCTATCTCGCTCAACTGACTCCAGCGCTCAACGTAAAGTTCATACTCGCAGCCATCTTGAGATTTTGGCACTTTTGCGACACACATCTTTTGGACAGCACGCGCATCCACGGGACTCTTGAGACTTCACATCAACCTTTTTACATCGGCATCGCTCAACATATCTCATCAGGACTCATTGCTCAAGGTAAGAGTGCTCTGGCATAATTACGTCTTAATTCACTGTCAGAGAAGAGAAAATGGTACATCAGCACTGGGTCTCACTTGTGGCGTGCGTTGCAGCACATGCTGTACCACGTTCTCCTCATGTCGTTTTGCCGGCTTAATTAATATAATTAAGCATGTGCCTCATATTCACTGTATTTTCCCCCAGTAAATCTGCTGGGAAAGTACAGTGAATATTCTTTGCTCAACCGTACAGCCTCAATATCTGTTTGCAGTGTGCTACGCAGTGCTGATTGCGTAGCTGGTCGCACACAAAATCACTGCACTCAAACACAGGTTATTGTAAATGCTCTCATTAATTCACTGCAATCACTTTGCAATACACTGCTGAGTGGTTGCAGTGAATTACACACAAACGTTTTCGCACTCAATGGTATCAGCGTGTCGTGCTGCGTAGCTTTCGCTACGTTGCACGCACCGCTGTCTCAAGTTTATATTCAGCACACAATTAACAAAATTGTGTGCTGCTCACATTATGTCATGTTACAACTCAATTTGTTAATCTCTTTTATAATTTGTATTTGGTTTTCAAAATTCATATTTTTCACAATTTTCTAAGTAATATAAAATCAATGCATAAATTTTAGTTGGAGTGTTCACGCACTCATATTAAGATTGTATTTTGACTACTGCAAAGGAAGGCAGAAATAAACCGCTTCCTCAGCATAACATCTATGTGTCTGGTTATTTTCCTCTTGCCTTGAGTGAGTTCTCATCCCGTTTCAATATATTCACAGGTCAGTCAAGGTTCATCCGGACGGATTCTCAACAAGGTGAAACCAACGATCTCTGCTAAAACCGTCACAAAAAGAACAATACTTTCGAGCATCTCTAAAATCTTCGATCCGTTAGGTTTGCTTGACCCGTAATTGTAACTGTAAAGATATTAATGCAGAAGCTATGGCTGCTCAGAATAGATTGGAACGAAGCAGTACCATTAGAAATCGAAACGCCACCTCGTTTCGTGCATACAAAAGTCAGTTATCACAATTAAACATTTTGAGAATTCCGAGGAGAGTTATCGCGTATTTACCGCCATGCATCATTGAGGGGCACGGATTCTGTGATGCCAGCATGGCTGCTTTCGGGGCTGCTATATACGCCAGGACAATAGCTCACCAGGGGCATCGAGGAGTGTGATTATTTTGCGCTAAATCACGCGTTGCACTGGCCAAGGCTATTACTATTCCGAGATTGGAACGTTGGGCGGCTCAGCTACTTGCACAATTGACTCACAGGGTCATCCAGATCCCTAGTATCAAATTCGATGGAATGTACTACTGTTCGGCCTCCATGGTCATCATGGGATGGATTAATGCAGATGCCAAGAGATGGTATACCTTCGTATCCAATCGAGTCGGTCAGATACAAGAACTCACCGATCTTACGTCGTGCCGACACGTTGGTACTAGAGAAAATCCAGCCGATGCGATTTCAAGGGATATTACGCTATCGCAATTAATTCAATCGCATCTTTGGTGGAGCGGGCCTCAGTGGCTCCATTCGGATTCTAAAAATTGTCATTCGGAAACTGAATCCACGTATCGGCTTAACATAACCGAATTACCGGAAATGCGCAAAACTTCATGAATCATAAGAGATGCATTTTGGGGAATGGAGCATCTTCTATTGGATTTCCACGATGACTCGTTTGGTTCTGATAACGGCTTGGATTTTACGTTTTATCAACAACGTGAAAAGGAAAGAAGAGGAGCGGTTGTTTGGACCTCCTAATTCTCAGGAGTTGCGTGACGCGATCATTCAATTGGCCAAAATAGTGCAACGCTATTCGTTTTCCGCGGAGCTTAAGGCTTTACAAAGCAGTAAAGCTATGCCTCGTAGTAGTAAGCTGTTTCTCTGGTCGCCTTTCTTGGATACGCCGGATATCATCAGAGTTGGGGGTAGATTGCCTCATTCAAGGCTACCGTACTCAAAAAAGCACCCAATAGTCCTGTCACCGAAGCACCAATTCACAACTATGTTAATCGTACACGAACATCAAAAGTTACTGCACGCCTGCCCTTAAATGACATTGGCAATTTTGCAGCAACGATTCTGGCCTATACGAGTATATGGAAGAAATGCTGTGCAACGGGTGACACGCAACTGTATCAAATGTTTTCGGGCTGCGCCAACCACAAGACAAGTGATGATGGGTGATCTTCCGGCCCCATAGTGTCAGTAGCGAGACCTTTTATCCATTGCAGGATAGATTATTGCAGCCCGTTCCATGTGAGCGAATCAGGGAAAAGTAAGGCTCAAGATTCTAAAGCTTACGTGGCAGTATTTGTCGGTCTCTCTTCCAAGGCTGTACATCTCGAGCTAGTCGTCGACCTATCGACTGAATCATTTTTAAACGCGCTTAAGAGGTTCGCTTCTCGAACAGGTACCCCGTCCGACATTTACACCGGCAACGGTACGAACTTCGTAGGGGCTGCTAGGGAGATGAAAGAATTGCGACAAGCATTTCTCGAAGAAACGAAGCAAGACAACGTCATAGATTTTTCAGATCACGCGGGAATATCCTGGAATTTCATTCCTCTGCATTCTCTACACTTTGGAGGTTTGTAGGCCACCGTGAAGTCGATGAAGTATTGTCTTAAAAGAATAGCAGGTACGGCTGCGCTTTTAGCTGACGTGTTTCAAACGCTTTCATCCCAGATTGAGGCAGTACTAAATTCTCAACCCTTGATCCCACTATCAAGCGACCCCAGTGATCATACCTTTCTCAGTCCCTCACATTTCCTGATAGAAGACAATTTTACTACTTATTACGAACCTACATTACTGGACACCTAAGAAGGACGCTTATCCCGGCGGCAGCGTGTCGAGCAAATTAAGAAGCACTTTTGGAAGAAATGGTCAACTGACCATCTCAACGTATTGTTACGTCAAAATCGCGGCCTATCTTACGAACCCACGAATTTAACATAGATTTCACGTTTCGGTATATCTTTTCCGTGCTCTGGTCAAGGAGAATAAATTCTCCCTTTACCACACCCGACGAGAAAATACCGAAGACGCAAGCCCGTTTTTGAGTCTAGCCTCGCGGAAAATTACTCGGGATAGGGCTGGAGTGCGTTTTGTTCTTGGTTGGGGATAATCACTTCACGAATAATGGGGAGGGACTTGAATGACAATTTCACGCGGAGCAAGATTTCGCTTTAATTGGTAATTGAAAATTATACCTACCGTTGTTTGTTACTGTGGTTCTTACCACAGTGTAGTCAGACAGACTAAAAATCGAACGTAGGCGTTGGTGCGTATTAATAATTATTTATTGAAATAAAACTACATGAGTAGTTGAATGTTGCACGTTCAATATTCCCTATTTTACAAGGGTTAATAATTATAAGTACTGTACTCTTACTCGGTACTACTTGAAACTATACTTTGTGAAAATTAAGCCGTGGTGAAAAATTATCGTTCTGTACTACTTTATTTCCCGGCAAACAGTACTACTTTTTGCCTTGGAAAAAATTCTAATTCACTGCCGGCGACTTATTGACTGCCAGGCTAGTGATTAGTCCTCTACTTAACCCCCTGTGAAACTGTGTTACTTGACTCCCCGTGAAAAAAGTGTCGCCGGCCGATTTTCGCGGCCTTTTATAGGGCTCCTGAGCGTCGAAAATTCTTGTCGTCAAGCGCGTAAAAGAAGAGAAGGGATAAAACCCTATCCTGATTATAAGAATTTCCCCGTGGTCCATCTCGACCATACACGTATTCATTCCCCTTACTCCGCAGAGTAGCTTCTCGACATGCAGAGCCATAGATCTATGCAAGGGCATCGGTATGGCGCGCTCTGATTTGTCCGCGCGATGTGCTACACAGAGGACCACGCGATTAGGTGAGAGAACGCGTTCGAAGCGTTTTTCCCCTGAAAATGAGGCGATTTTTACCACCCCGCTTCTTGGCCTACTTTCAATAGAATTTCCTAGTTTAGGTAATATCCTTATGCTCGCTTCTCTGTATATGTGTCTATGGTAATGGCTTAGTTTTCCAGCGTTTTTACGGAACTTAAATAAATCCTTCACATGAAATCACTAATAATAATTTTGTTACAGCTTCTGTAGTTAATTTTGACGTATGCAACCTGATTTCTGCGTTAATCTCTTATTAGTATAAATGGTTTCGTTGGGTTATGGCTTATTCCATACATCATTGGTTATTCGTTAAATTAGTGATTACTCTAGTTATAGCTAATGAGTTTTCTTAAATAATTTGTTAGTTAGACGTTAGATTTCTTATAGTTAATAAGTTTTCTTAAATAATTTGCTAGTTAGACGATTGTTCTCGTGCTATAGGAACGAGAGCGAGAGAGAGAGATGGAGATTTTACTTGAGAACGACTCGTCTAACTTGGTTACTCGTACATTTTGTTTGTACGCAAGTCGGCTAGATCGCCGTTCAGCCCTAGCGATAAGGCGTTCGTCGTGGCGCAGAGAGTCGCCCCAGCCTCGCTTTCCTGCAGAGGAAGCTCTATTGAAACGCGTTACCGTTTTCTCTCTTTCTCGATTCGTTTTACTTTTAGTATTTAGCTGTAAAACAATCTTAACATTTCATTTTATCCTGTCTATATATGTGTAATGTATTCCATATGAATAACTTGATGGTAAAACGAGTATGTCTATGCATGGAAACGAGAGAGAGAGAGAGAGTTCTTCTCTTGAGAACGACTCGCCTAACTTGGTTACTCGTACATTTCGTTCGTAGCCAAGTCGGCTAGATCGCCGTTCAGCCCTAGCGATTAGGCGTTCGTAGTGGCACAGAGAGTCGCCTAGCCTCGCTTTTCTGCAGAGGAAAATTTGTTGAAACATGTTATAGTTTTTCTCTCTTTCTCGTTTAGTCTTACTTATGGGTGTTCAGCTGTAAAATAATCTTAACATTTCATTTTATCCTATATATATATGTATAACATATTCCATATATATAATTTACTAGTAAAACAAGTAATTTTATACATGAAAACGAGAGAGAGCGAGAGAGTTCTTCTCTTGAGAATGACTCGCCTAGCTTGGTTACTCGTACATTTCGTTCGTACGCAAGTCAGCTAGATCGCTGTTCAGACCTCGCGCAAGGCGTTTTCGTTGCTCGGAGAGTCGGCCAGCCTCGCTTTCCTGCAGCAGAAGCTTCATTGCAACTCAATTTTAGTCTCATCTCTTTCTCGTTTTTCTGTCTATTTTTCGCTATTTTACCATAAATTAATCCTAATATTTCCTTTATCCTTCTATATAGGCATAACATGTTCTATATATTTATGATGGTGTTTTTACTATAAATTCCAATATTTTACGAGAGACATGTTAATATATAGGCATAACATGTTTTATATATTTATGATGGTATTTTTACTATAAATTCCAATATTTTACGAGAGACATATTAATGTAATCCCAAGAGAAAAGGGGAATTAATCCTGATGTACTGATCTTTCTTCTATTACCCGACTATACTTGGTAAGCTCATTAATTCGATGTGGGCTGTACTCGTTTTCGAGTGACAGCTATGGGTAGTTTCCATATGGAAGCATAATTGTTCTTTTTGCTGCTGATATTTTATCTACAGTATTCGTGTGAACATTTTAATAGTCATAACTTTTTCGTTTAAATCAACAGTTCCTCTGCTTTTGTTAATTGTTCCGCTTAGTTAATAATTGTTCGTGATTTCATCATCTTTGTAAAGAGAGAGAGAGAGAGCGAAGATTTCAGGCAAGAGCGAGAAGAAAGGGTGCGGTCGCTTGGTCACGTGATAGCGTTCCCTCCAACCGCTCCCTTATGACCAACAACGCCCCGACGGCGACTAGCCGAACCCCTGGTCTAGGATTGAGGGTAAGGCCGCGCTGAATCATAGATCCATAAATGGCAGTCGATAACCGGGTCTACGCAGTAGATCCCATGGTTTGAAAGTTTGCCTTTTGACCGGGAACGCCGAAAAATTCCATCTTTACAAGATTAATTCTTCCCGGGAGACGGTCGGTAGGGCCGCATCTTCACCCTGTTCCGATCTCCGTCGCTAAAATCGCTCTCCTCTCCCCTCAAGAAGTTCGAGAATAAAAGAAAAATGTGAGAGGTTACTTTAATTGTAGCGAAACTAAAACAGAAGAACTTTAACATAATCCAAATAAAAAAAGATAAATGCGACGTTACGTCAGGACGTAACAGTATTGCAACAGTGAACCAAATGGAGGACTCACGCACTATCCTCAAGACCAGGCAATCTGGTCACCCTTCGCGAAGATCATACGCCGTCATTTTGTTGGGCATTGGCACGTGTTGAAACTATTCATCCAGGATCCGATGGGATCGTACGAGCGGTCACCGCTAGAATTTCCAAGGGAAATTACAGGAGACCTGCAAACCGATTGTGCCCACTACCGGAAGAAAATGGGAATTCTCTGACGCGATCTTTTAGTTTATGTAGACTTTACTATTTCGTATCCCATCGTTGTGTTTAGATGAGCATAGTTTGTTTCTTTTCTTTGATTTAATATTTGTTTGATTAAGAGGAGTACCTTTTCACCGGTGGCTGGTATGTTCTCGCTCAATATAATTTCTAATTTTTGCCTCAGTTAGCAGCATATTTTCGTTCATATTGTTCGGCAAGCTGAGCGATATCTATGCATGTACTGCCCTGCCTCCCTTCTTTGTTTTGGACGAGTTCTGTCCGGTGCGCCATTCTTATTATGTTTTTGACCGGGCGCGGCTGTTGAGAGCCAGGCGTCAGTCGCTGTCACGCCGCTTCCATGTAACTCATGCGTGGAGAGTATCGACGCATTACACAAGTATCGTGCACATATTCCTCTCAATAAAAGAGTGGGGTTTTCGAACATTAAAAAATCCATCCCCGTACATGGAACAGTGTGTGTATTTTATTTTGCTCAATGTATTAGCGCTTGAACGAACTTTTTCAAGCATCAATATGAACAAGGCACAAAAAGTCACCCGTAATATTAGATCTGAAAAAAAGTGCAAAAATTAAGGACGAAAAAATGGAAGCAATATATTAATCAGAAGACAGCAGAAATCGACGCAAGTAGTTTTAATGCGTCTCAGAAAAAATTAAAGCTTACTGATGAAGTGTGTTGGAAAATCAGCTGACGCACGGCGATCAATATTCGCCGTACGTCGTCCTGTTGCTACTGGGTAGTGTGCTGCGCTCGGCTATCACGAAGATAGCCGAGGCAGTGCCTCGCAGGCATGCTGCTTAAGCGAGAGGCCGTCTCTTTCGCTTGACTTCAACATCGCACACCGGCTGTCTCGCTCGCTTGACTTCAGCGTCGCACAACGACGCTTTTTTTAAACACAGCCATCTTGAGAATTTTTGACACTTCTGTGGAAACCCGCTTGGACAGCACATACCTCTGCTCGCACCTTGGACTTTTCATCGCCTCACCGGATCTATTCATCGAATACGTGCTCAACTGGACTTAAAATAAACGGTAAGAGTACACCTTCATAATTTATCTAAATAAACTGTTGGTGAGGAGTGGAAATCTCATTTGTGCATCCTCAAAAGGTCTCAACTCGTGGCGTGCGCTGCAGCGAGGGTTGCACCACGTTTCACATGAAATCTACAGCACACAATTAATATAATTGTATGTGCTCTCCACTTATTTATTCCCACTCTCTCTCAATAAACTCACTCAGAGTTCATTGAGATGTGCCGCGAAAAATCAGTTCGTACACTACTATCAACCATTCGTACGAAATAATAATCAGACGATTTATATTTATGATGAGATTACTTGGCTTAGGAACAGCGGGCTGTGCAAAATTTTGCGGATTTATGGACATGCTACCGTTTTTGTTTCAAGGTACTGATGACATCATTCCGAAACACATATGCACTGTAACGATAATCTCTTATCGTTAACAATAATTTTTATTTCTCGTGGGAAATTCGAGCTCGATCATAGGATTAATTAATTTTAGACTTCTAGGTAGGTGAGAATAGGGTTTATTAAAAAAAACAATTTAAATAAAATGTCAGTGTTCGGTTTCTTGGCACCGATAATCAGTACCTGCATTTGAATTCGGTAATTTCGGCGATTATTTTCACATTATTTTCGCATATTGCGTTCAAAGGTTCTCGGTACACCCACCTTGAATATCTGTTATTGTTTTATATGTTGGTATTGACTCAGTCACTCTAACACCCACACACAGCCTAACGCGTTGATCTCGCTCCTCGAAACGATATTCCACTTAAATTCATAACGCTCTCTTTCTCTCGCCCATTTTACTTCCTCACTATCTCTTTTCCACTCGCACGCCTGTACAATTCTTGTTTATAATGCCGATTTAAAAGCTACGTGACCTACTTCTATTTTCTTAGACACTATCTGCTTAATTCTTTTTAATCAATTCCCTACGCTTAATTCTATCCACTTAATCCTATTCATTTTAAACCTATCTATGTACTTCTAAAGTAATATCACTTTAAACCTATCTACTGATTATTTTTCAGTTTATTTAAATGACTCGTCTGTCTTTCCTCCTTCCCCAGTCTCTGTTTCCACCGACTCAATTTCTTTTCTTAATTCCGAAACCACGGATTTTAAAGAGATGTAATTTTATTTGATTCTCGAACCTTAACTTTTAAGAACGATCACTTCGTTTTTAACTGCTCTGACGAGACTCGTGCAAAATGTGTTAGTGAGGAAGAGACTTGTACCAAGAGAGCTTTTTCTTCTGTGCAGACTCTTTTATATCCTTCCTCCCAATCTGGTCCCCTCTACGTCATTAGCGGCTTTGATTTTAAAATCTACCGAGTTCTAATCATTTTGCGAGCTACCGTTGTCGCGCCACCCGTCTTCCCCTCGCCTCCGAGCGAGGCCAGCCGGTACGGACCTGCTGTGTACGGCAGCGAGAGAATTCCGGAGGTGTGACGTAGCTAGTTTTTGTCACATCTCCGGGTTCGGTGGCCTAGTGCCCACAAACCTCGGTACATTCAGACATAATCTCGGTTCTTATAATCGTTCGAAATAATAAAAGAGGCTAGAAAGTGTAACTATGTTACAGCACGTCTGTGAAAGAAGCGTTCAATCAATTTATAAAATAGACTGTGCGTAAAGAAATTGTAAAGACTAATGGAACAAATAAAAACGATGTAACGTTATTGGCGACGGTAAATGGAAAAAACGCGAATTCACTTCATTGTACGGAGTTGCTTCCTTGATCAGATATTATACAAGCAAGATTGTGGAACTTGTGGTGAAAAGTACCCACTGCAAATTGTGTCAACAGTGGGAGAAAGAAAAGGGTACAGCCAAGTACGAAGAGTGGAAAGAAGCTCATAACCCTGTGTGCATATCAAATCACTCAGGATCATCTGGTAAAAAGGAAGTTGATGCCATGATTGAAATGTTTCAATGCTCCGAAAATCTGCACAGTATAACGTACAGGAATTACGTTGGAGACGGCGATTCAAAACGTAAACTGCCATTGAAAATTTAGAGAGCCATAATCAACTCATCTCGAAAATTAGCCCGAAGAATCTACCTGGAGATGTACGGCTGGTCGAAATTGCAGCTTACACATCTGCCTGCGTTTTCAATGAGGGCAATATTGCAGTTCTAAAGATTTTAATAACCCTAGGGATACACCGTGGCCCTCATGCCCAAGAGTTCGTCGCGAAGCGGACAAGAAGCGCGTGTCGATTACCGAGCAGCGCGCTTAAGCGGCCACTAGAGAGGGCAGACTGCACACGCAGAAGGGATCCTTTATGGCCCTGGAATCGATGACTCTATGTAATTCCGAAACACTTTATTTTACCCGTGAAAAACGTAGACTTAAAACTTTAAACGAGATTTTCTCGGAATCATGTTTCTTAAAAAGTGCTGTTGCGATGAGCATGATTTCTCGAAATCAATTTAACCGATCGATTTGAATCTTACACGAGCTTGTTTGTAATGAGACGGAGAAAGATACCACTAGAAGGGAATGTGAACTTAGATTCCGCGGTGGGCCCCGTTACTCCTGATTCAGAATGAAACCAAAATAACTGTTACTGGGTTAGGAAGTTGGAAATGTTGATGCCATAGTGGCCCGCGTTACTCCCCGCCATAGAATTTGAGGATTAACACTAAAACAACCAAGGATTTCTCCTTACCACTATTTTTACTGACTGGTTTACACTGGCTAAAGATATTGAATACAGGTTTTAAGATCGACGAGAATTGACTAAAAGAGCCATTTCGGCCCTTTTATACTATGGCGGTAGCCCCCTCAGCTATACGCAGGAGTTTCATAGGGCATGTTCCTCTGGGCCTAATTGGCTCGGAACTCCCCGTCTCCCATACTACTGCTGTCTTACAAGGAGTCAGCCCTTAATATATAACAACAATTCTCATTTTATGTCACGATAGGGGGTTGGAGAGGGTAAATTCCTTATGCCTGGTTGGCTGGATCCTGCCATACCCCACGTGCCCAATATTCTGGAAGGAGGATTATCCCGTATTTCAAACAAGCAAGGAGCCCGTTTCCCATCCTCTATATCCTGAGCGTCTACTGCAGTGGTCCCTCTGTTGAGGTATGTAGCGACGTCAGGAGGGTTGTATTTTTGGGGACGTAACATCTGATCCGAAGGGTACTCTTTATAATGATTTTCATCTTCACGGAGCATCGTCAGGACCGGGTGTGGTTTTTCCATGCGTACTCTTAAGAAAAGCATGCAGTTTTACTAGATAATTACACGTATTCACGATCAAAATTATAGGTTATACACTTTTTTTACTTTCTAATAAAATCCAAGTTAAAATCTAAGTCCGGTTTAACAATTATGTGGACATACAATAGAATGACAATATCTTCTTATTTAGTCACTAATTTTTGGGTACAAAAACTATATAAAGGTCGCCTAAAGCCTTACAAATTTTCATTACTTGCTAAGAGACGAATTTTTTGTAGTAAGTTGTTTCATATTTATATCACGTAGAAAGTGAATATAGTTAGAACAATTGCTAGAACAATTGATAGAAAGACTTGGACCAATGCATTGTGTCTAATGGCAATATTGCTACTGTTCAGAATATGCACTACTGTATTTCTAATATAATGTTTATAAAATTCCTCGCGGTCTCGACAAATGTTGATGAAAAAATACGAATAAGGTATTCACAGGAGATAAAGGCCTGCAGTAAATACATTAAGCATGTTAGTTTTTATCCAGCTGTACAACTCGAAGAATTTTATACAGTGGTGCATCCATTTAGGTGACCTCATTATTAACTGTACAGGGTGCGCCATCTTTTATGTCGGTATGTAAACATTAAATAACTTTAAAAAAATAACCGATTTCCATATACGAAGTATTTTTTATTTACTTTGGTCCTTTACAATTTATTTGGACTAGTTTTTGAATACAACATCAATCAAGTGGCCGTCTTTCTTGGCCAAAGCAAAATGTGCCCTTTTTGCTGCGTTTTCCATCACTTTTTCGAGCATCTCGGACGGTATAGCGATGATTTCGGCACGAATGTTTGCCTTAAGCTCGTCAATGGCCTGAGGCTTGTTGGCGTACACTGGAGATCTGGGTGGCCAGTCAATGTCGCCATTTTTTGACATCACACGTCCAGGGTATTTTTGTTGCAGAAAATGCATTGTTTGATCTGCAGTGTGGCATGGCGCACCGTCTTGTTGAAACCAGTAACTGTCCAGACCTTTTTCACACATTTGTGGGCAGATATAATGAGCCAACATCCACCAATGTCGATTCCCATCGACTGTTTCGCCTTCTCTGAAGAAAAATGGCCCAATGATGGTTTTGGCACAAACGCCGGCCCAAACAGTCACTTTTTGGTCATGCAATAGTGTTTCATGAATCTCGTGTCGATTCTTTGTTCCCCAAATGCGGCAATTTTGCTTGTTAACGGCGCCAGAGAGTGTGAAATGGGCCTCATCGGTCATCAAAATTTGCTTCCAAAAATCAGGTCCAGTGTCAACTATTCGAGCGACTGTTTGGCCGTATTCCAAGCGACGTGAACGAGCTGTCGGGAATATTCTTTAAGTCAATTGCACTTCATACGGAAACAAATGCAAATCATCCTTTAAAATGTGCCGCAAAGTGGTTCCACTGACGCCAAAATGCTGAGCGCGCTGACGATACGACACATGTGGGTTCTCGGCAACACTCTCTCTTACCGCTTTAATCAGTTCATTGGAACGTCTTGGGCGTTGATGAACGGCATGTGGACGATCTCCCACTGTCCCGTGTTGAACAAAATTCGACACCAAACGACGAATAGTATTGCCAAACGATGCTTGTTGGCTACGATATTTTCGACGATATACACGTTGAGTTAACATAACTGAACGACTATTTTCAATGTACGGCGTCACTATTTCGGCGCGTTGTTTCGGTGTGAAGCGATTCATGGTTAAAATTGTACTGAATAGACGTTTCAAAAACATGTCTACTCAAGTCAATCGGTTGATAAATTTTAAAGTTATTCAATGTTTACATACCGACATAAAAGATGGCCCACCCTGTATGGTAACATCACTCCGTCATTGACTTGTATTTCCCAGACTCTTCTTTTTCTTCGCGTGACTACGTTCACTTTCCGACCGTTACTTTCCTTTTTTGAGCATGCACTGACGTATTTGGGGAATTGGTCATGACCATCGTCTTAATGGGATTAATCTTATGTTCCGGTTAGTGATAATCTGACTACTTTGGTTGACGAATAAGTCTTATTCAAATGAACTGTTTACCGGTCGGCCTCGTATGAAGAACATTCTACCAATGCTCGTAAGCGTTTTCGCCATACATAATATTGTGTCTTGGGATAACTTCTTACCCCGTGAGCTGTTCAATGTACCTCTCATTCCTCAGGGCAGCAAGAGGGCTATGCAACCTATTGATTTGTTCGTTATAAAATAACAGACTGATAACGTTTTTGTGTTGAGTGAAATTTAGTTATTGTAAAATGTATTCAAAGTAGTGAAAAAGAGCAAAACACAAACACTTTTATACTAAGTGAACGAGTCACATAAACTACAGAATGTTACCTTGTTACGTAGAATACCTATAATATAAACATTGTCTTAGAGAAAATCGTCCTAAGTAATAATCTAATAATTTATAATGGTTTTTCTTCATGTTTGTTATAATGAAAATCGAACTGGAATCTTAACTAATATGTGAAATTAAAAATGGCATTTCGATCCAACATTTCATGCTTCACTTCCTATGGTGGGTGGGCTGGCAGCATCCAATAATTGATAAGATTTCGAGTACATGTTAATCTTGCTTGAAATTAAACGTTCTGCATACTCTTAATACGGAAAAAACAATAATGCCACTTAACATTTTTAAGATGTTTTTTAACATGTTTTTTTTTTAATCATCTCATTACCAGTGTGCAGATACTTGTCAGTGATGTCAGATTATTATGTAAGACTAGCCGAAAACAATTATACAGCATGCAGAGGAAACTTTAAAAGGCATACAATTTATTGAAAAATGTGATATTTTGAAAACTTTCGACTGTAAAAAAACTACATTAAAAAGACTTCGATTTCAAATAGGTTTTAATCATACAAAAAAGAGTTTGACATTCGACAAAAATTCGTCGAATGAAGCATTATTTATTTTTTCCAAAAACAATTTTTGTCTTCGTGATATTATTATTGGAAAGTAGTGAATGAAAAAGCAAAATGTCAAATCAGTTTTTACCTTGTCTTCTGAGGATTATTTATTTTATTTGCCAGGTTTCAAAGAGCTCAAAAGCTGTTAGTCCAATTTCTATGACTTTGTCCATTTTATTGGTGAACTACCTCAAAGGATATACAGCATACCATCGAAAGCGGTTCACTGCATCCGAAAAACTTTCAGTTAAATTTTCGTTTTGGGCGATAAACAAAGTGTGAAGGAACTAGTGAAACAATAATTTGTATAGGTTAGTTATATATGATAAACGTAAGTACCAGCGATAGGAATGCGTGACGATATATCTATCTTGTGTCTAAGAAACCACTGTAAACGAATGAACGGATACGTAATAGGGATGGCTATGTCAGGAGAGTTTAATCAAGGGTGAACATGAGGACTTTTCCATAATCATGTGTCTCACTCGAATTTTATGATAAGAGAACCGTTGATATAGGGGTCGAAATGAGCCGATGTAGCGATTGAAGGCAGGGGAAGGGACAGCGTGCCACGCGACCGCTGATTATACCATTCATCGCGCATTGAAAGAGGGTTCGAGTCATAAACGCATCGCACCTACCACGTCTGAATGCGCGCTCATCAATGAAACAATCCTGCTCTTCATCCTCAGTAGTCAGACATGATGCAAGAATGTACACCGTCACTTTTTTGTTCTTATCCATCATTTGGTTATATTTATCAAAAGTAGTGTTTTATTATTTCATCAGTTATTTATAATTACATATGAGTTTGTATATTCAATCAATTTTTGTACGTAAAGTGAACATAATGTCATTCTTTCGCTTAATATCACCAAGCAATGATATTGAGAATGTGCATATAATGATCTTACAAAACATTTCATGGACAGTAATGCAACAATAACTTGTCAGAGTTTTTGCAAGGGATTCCGAAAAGAGTGGATGACTCTGCGTACGCATTTATTGTTAAGGAAATCAGTAATTGGTTTGCTAAAATTTCAGTTATTATTGTAGCAATAATTCCGTTATATTTTAACAACAGTTCTTATGTTTTAACGTCATCGCGACACGTCTAGACAAGGATTGAAATAAAAAATTTCGAAACACAAAATCCCTTAGTGCTTGACTTTCTTACAGCAATTTCGGAAGATACTTTATTATGTTGTACCAACTAGTGAGGATAAATAATGCCGAAAAAACCAAATTATTCACTTTTTGAAAATTACTCTTAAGGGTCAATGGAACACTGCAATTATTAACTCTTTGGAACTTACATTTTTTCTTATTTATGATCAACTTTAAATTTGGTACATGGATATTTCTAAGGATCGTTAATATGAATCGGAACTCAAAATGTAGAAACTGAATATATTGCTAATTTAATATGTTGAATCAAAATGCAGTGACCTTATTTCAATGAAACTAAGTACTCGGTGGTTTTTATAGGAGGAGCATGATATTGTATCAGCCGTTTTGAATTTAGTATTTTTATTTTTTTGATTTGGAATCAGCGACTCACCAACCATCGAACATTGAGAGTTTCAAGAACATCCGTTTTTTTGCATTTCCAACCGTTGAATTGAATTTTGGTATTTTGGGCAAATTCGTGTGATCTTTGCCCTCAACAATCCCTAAATACTGAGTTTCATGCTAATTAAATTCCTTCTTATGTTATTGTACCATATTAGATTCGCTATTCCGATTTCTGGAGTTTTGAGGTCAGATTTGAAGTCAGCAACTTCAAAAATGTCCACGACTTGAGTGTCACCAAAATAAAGTAACTTTTTGCATTTTCGTTCGTTTTTATTTCTGAATTCGATTCAGGTACGGAATCAGCAACCTCAAAAACTGATTACTGCATATTATGTTAGTGGTTAATGTTTGAGGTTGAACTTTCATTACTAACTGGTGACCATTAGGTATAAAACAAGGATGCAAAGTATAACCTTGCATGTTGCTTGCTTATTATTTTCCATCTGTAACACAGGCACTTATAGAAGGAGCTTTGTCAAAGGAAGCTTTGTCAAAGGCGGAAAATAATAAAATAATAGCTTAGTTCATTCGATGTTTTGGAAGTAGGAGCAGCCCTTATACCTTTTCGGATATTTTTTTTACTGATCTTCACTAAATTGAATGTATAACAGCTATATTTCCGTACAAAATTTAGTTCAACTCATACAGTTTACGTGTGTGAGAATGACAACGTGAACTATAAAACAACAAAATATCAAATCCCATATAATCCGAACTTCTTTATAACTTCGGCTCAGATTCAATCCCAAACGTCCTTCTACATTATTACATAACATATATAATTTATACCGAAATTATATCGATGAAAGAAACGTTTCTGCTTTATCTGTATATCAAATTTCAGTTCAATCGGTCGAGTAATTATGGAGATTGCCGTTTTTAACATCACACACACACATGCGCGAGCGTCGAGTCATTTTTTCTGAACCACTTTTTAGACCATTTTGAGTAATCTGATATGAAGATCTCGAAAGAAAAGTTTCATAAAACAAAAATTTCTGTATGATGAAGCAAAAATTATTTGGATTTAGGTAGAAATATGTTTTGTTGCGAAAGAAGATCTTGCTTTTTTTTTACTTCAGAATACCCGTAGGGGAACAAGGGGGTCTGCGTTTCACTGCCATGGCACGAATATGTCTGGTTTTTCGTGTCCAATGTTCTCTCAATTGGCTAAAGATGCTTTAACAGGACTTAGTATAGAAATTATGTGTATCGTAACGTGTTTCTTTATTCATAAATTGTATGTATGAGGTGCGATTTTGGAAAGCTAACAGTGTTAAAAAAAATGTATGAGGAATCAAGTTCGTTATTATTGGATTCCCCAATAGCCGTTGTTATGACCCATACTTGTTTTATATATCTGTATTTAGTTAATTTTTTCGGCTTTCTACACCAGGTTACACTCTGTGTATCTATCGAACGAGAATAAGAGAGAATGACTCCGCTCCGTCTTTTCCTCAGTTTTTCTTCATCTCGTTTTATCTACTATATGCACACAAAGTAGCCTGGTATATTGAATCGTGATCGGCATGACTTCGGCATGCTCACGGTTGAGCGAGAGAAAGAGCATGTGGGATCCAGTCAATATTTGTAAATCATCACAGCGTTATCCACGTATCGTCAAAGTTATCATTATACTTAAAAATTATTAAGAATTATTATCAGTTTATATTCTGCGCAAGTTGTGTGAAAGTTCGATGAAATAGTCAATAAATGACAGTGAACTTATAATCACTTT
The DNA here is from genome assembly GCA_963942595.1 of Cylloceria caligata. NCBI lineage: Eukaryota > Metazoa > Arthropoda > Insecta > Hymenoptera > Ichneumonidae > Cylloceria > Cylloceria caligata. The sequence continues at coordinate 28,139,231 of OZ012706.1, forward strand.
TTTTTAAGACCTTGAATTAATATATCAAGATTTGTATGGGCACAATAACGGAACATTTGTTTCCAGAAATTCATTACTGTTTTGTTTTATTTTATAGTTCATATATAATATATTCATATAAAAATCATATAAAAAATGCTGAGTTACGGATAAAGAGACGTGGTAGCATTTACGGATACGACGTCACACCGATACTACGTTACTCCGATACTACGACACAATATTCTGTAGATTAATGGCGCTACCGCTACACTTATTTACGCTGAGGTGTCCCTTAACTAATGTTTTTTTTTCTTTTGAACGCGAGATGTCGCATCGCTGATATGTGCGAAAAACAAATGTCCAGCAAAAATTGTTCTGATTACACATACTCTCTCACAGGGCGTAATGACACATTTACGTATCGGTAGCATATATTCTGCCTGACCATGTCGAAGATACTTGGCGCCGGTAATGTAGAGACGTGTATTACAGATAGTCAGTAGCGTAGGGATATATCGCACGTGTGTTACCGGTTGACGATATAACTTCCTATCTTACCAACACTGTCTTGTACAAGATAGGGTCACAACATTTTGGCAGGAAATTAAAATATCTTCAATGTGACGGCAATTCAAATTAAGGTGGGTTGCTATAAGCATTCCGTACTTCCGATCATATAGAGACAGGATATGTGCTTCTGAAAAGGAAGTATGCGGGAAATGTGGATATCATGAAGCTATTCTCTGACATCCACGGCGCTGGTTTGAGTCTGAGCTGAGAAGAAGTCCGGTAGATTCCAGCCATAGTATTATATGACTGAAACGAAGTATTATATAGCTGAAACAACCAATTTTTGAGTGCTTAAACATTTTTGGTAACGGAATTTAATTGTGGCGCAATTAAATGGTGAGAATTTCCATTGGGGGCCGCTGACTTTCGATACAACTTATTCAGTAGCTTGCAGTCAATATCTTCAAGATTTATATCATTGAAGGATTTTCCTATAACATCCTCTAACCATTTCGTCTTCTTTGAACTCTTTACGAAGATGGGTGTTGCGGAATAGTGCAAAGTATTACCCTCGCTCCTTTGTACTATACATTGTCAAAGTTCCACGCTATTCCATGACCGTTTCAATCTTGCCAGAAATATTCATGTCTATATTTCTCAAACGAACTGTTCCACGCACATGGTGCTTCAAAGGGAAATGTCGTGGATTGCATCGATGGATTTTTAGTAGAAAGTATAGCAATTTCCTTTAGTACAAACTCGTTTGAAGGTTTCTTGAATCCTTCAAGATCCACTACAAAGTCCATCTTGACTAAAACTGAATGCGTGTCTGATCCGAGCAATCCTTTTATACAAGCCTCTCCATACCCCACTTATAGGGTAAGCTATTTCGCCTCCAAATTGAAACGAACTTCGACCGGAGCCTGTTGTAGCGACTCGTTCTGTTTTGAGCAATCGATTACGATAAGTGGAGTATCAGTGAGGAATTATCTCTTCGTCAGCATGAGACCTGCGTCCGTGCCATAGTATGCATTCGGGATGTTTGCGTACATCTCGTACAACAGAGTGTGCTGATTACAATTCACATCAAGATTCTGATTGTCGTATGGGTAGTACTGCGAATTGAGGAAGAGTTTGATGGTGGTGATATTGCAGTGATCCAAGCGACTTGCGGTCGCTTTGTTAACTACTCTTCGAATCATCTGGAAATGCAGAATTACGAAACGTAGTTACTCCAACTGATTGCTCATTTTGGCTGTCCAAACGTGCTTCGTTATATTTGGAAGCATTGGATACACGTACAGACGGAAGATGTTTCCAAACTTCCAACTTTGCAAACTTTTGCGTTGTTTACAAACTTTGTAAATTCGGCAGCAGTTCCGTTCGCTTTGGTCAGTCTTCCGTGCACATGTAGTGAACATTGTGCGAGTAAGTGACACATATCCTAATGCTGATTGGATATGCAAATGTCATCACCGTTGTCGAAGGTTGATGAAGTATAGGGCTCATGCGGTTGAATTTTATAATAAATTACGAATTTGTTGAATACTACGGGTTCACCGCCCGTCATCGATGACCATTTGACGTTCCTACTGTTATTATTTCCATCTATACGATGTGACTAGTTTCAGACTGCCAGCAACGATAATAAACTGATGCGAACACACAATATCCCTAACTATAGTCGATATTGTTTGGCAGAGAAAAGTCAGATTTGACATTAGGACGTTGATAGGTTACGTCAAACAGTATGCCGCCATGCGAATTAGATCTCGGCTTTCTCCTTAGTAAGCCAAAGGCTCTCCGAAAGGTATATTTTCAGCTATTGTGGCGTCTGCAACATTATATGTTTAGTTATATGATATTTAATAAGAATAAGAAATATCTCATCCAGTTTGGGAAGCCAGGGCATCGCCGTTCGTTTAATCTAGTATTTCATAGGAGGCATTCCAGGTAAGATCTGCTAACTAAAACTAAGTCGTTCCTCATAACCCTAAAACCGCACCAGATCAGGTACCTTTTAATTAGCAAGTAATGCAAAAAAAATTGACCCTTAAAGACTTTTTTATCTTGATTAACGTGATAATATCTTGGTAAACGAGTTTATACATCTGGCGATATACAACCTCCTGCGTCTTACTAGAACACAAGCGAACAATAAACGTTACAAATATTTCTGAACCAGGCTCGGAGTGAACCTAGTCCGACAAAGCGACGGCCTAACGCGCATCATCGTCGATTACGAAATTTAACGCAAATTCTACCCATAGTAATATGGAACTTGTGCGATGACCTTGTTAGGGCGTGCATTTCATATAATATGTATTTCTGAAATATCGCTTCACTCTTATATATCTAATGATCTGGTTCGACTTGAAAATGATTATTTCTGAAGGCATCATTGCTAGCCCTGCCGAACATTTTCCACTGATATTAAAATATCACAATAGGAAGAGACCAGCCTGATACTCACCCAATAGGTAGTCTAAGTGAGCTAACCGAAATTCTTCAACGAATAGTTCATGAACAAACAATTCCATGAATTGAGAACAACCACTTATGCAAAACCCGATAGTAGTATGTGGACGCGTTTTCTCCATCCCACTCCTATCACTACTCGTTCCCCCACCATGCGGCTACCACCACCACCCTACTTTTCTACCGCTGCATTACCCACTCTGCTTAATCAGTATCGGCAACATGGAGATGGTAAATTGGGATGATGTGGGTACTCTGGTAAACAAGGAAGAGTAGAGATAAGAGTAGGATGGAGCGAACGCGTCTGCGTACTTAAAAAAATAAATTAAATTATGAACTCGCCACGCAACCCCGCCGTTGACAGCTTATACCTTCCACGGCGATGCTACACTCTTCTCTCTCTCTCTCACGCACGGGTATGGGTTCCTCATGAGTTGAGCGCGAAAAACATGATAGACCGAATTAACATCTGCGATGCGCTGCTCAAACGCAACGAAATTGAGCCATTTATGAAACGTGTCATAATCGGTGATGAAAAATGGATCACATACGACAATCGGAAGCGTCAAAGATCGTGGACAAGGGATGGTGAGCCGTCACAAGCGTTCGCGAAGCCAGGATTGACGGCGAAAAAGGTGATGCTGTGTGCGTGGTGGGACTGGAAGAGAATCGTCCACCATGAGCTACTTCCAGTTAGTCAGACGATTGATTCTCAACTCTACTGTAGACAACTAGAGAGATTACGCCAAGCAAGTGAAAGAAAATGGCCCGAATTGATTAATAGGAAAGGTGTTGCCTTCCATCATGACAACGCCTGACCACACACTTCTTTGATGACCCGTCAAAAAGTGCGAGAGCTTGGTTGGGAAGTTTTTATGCATCCACCGTATAGTCCAGACGTAGCACCCTCTGACTATCACTTATTCCGATCTCTACAGAACTCTCTCAATGGAATTAAGCTGCTTTCAAACGAAACCTGTGAAAACCACTTGATTCAGTTTTATGAACCAGAAACCACAGAAGTTCTTCACCGATGGCATCATCGATCTACCCGAAAAATGGCGAAATATTGTCGATAATAATGGAGCATATTTGGTTTAAATAAATTCATTTTCACACTATAAGAAAACCAGTTCAATTTTACTAAAAAACGCCACGAACTTTTTCCCGACCCAATATTTCGGCATAAATGTGTACGATGGTGGGCCCTTCTCATCCTCCAGGTTGGAAATTTTACGACTCGTGATATCGCAAAGAAGTATAGCCTTCTCGTGACCGCGCGTATAAATACGTCTTGGTTTTCGCGAAATTACACGCAATTTAGCGTATACTAGTTTGCAGCGCACATGGCCCTCGTACCATTCAAGACCGTGAAAAAATGTTGAGAGAAAATTATTCTGGCTTGTCGAATTCTATGGTAGTTCGGAAAAGTGGCATGGTGGTGCGACGATCCAGTGAGCAGAGTACGGTCTATCCACGGCTACCACGGCAATTTCCTTCGGAATAAATTGCGAGTCTTTACCACGCATTCACTGTATATCCACGACGATATCCATTTTCACGTCTAATCCAGGCAGATGCTCAAGTTCGAATAATTTGCTACTTATAAAGACGCTTCTACACCGCTTAACACGAGACAATTTTATTCCGACATCACATTTTTTCGCTAACTCAGTGAAATTCACCATTACCTGACGAGAGGCATCGATTTCAAGGACATTTTCATATTCCGAGTAGACAATACAATTTACCGTTGAAGCAAAGGCCTCCTCAAATCGCACCTATATTCTCACAATACCGAGCTTTATTAAATTCCAATATGAATTGCTGTCCGCCGAAATTACGGGTCTCAAGTCAAAGGCAAAGAGACAGTATCCATCGCAATAATTGTCGCGATCGATCGAATTACCAACGATGAAGAAATGTATTCCAGTTCCCGAAAACAACGAATGAAATGCATCCACATACAAATAATTTTTCGTGAAATCCGGTTGTAACACTTGTTATGCCGGTACCGCGTAATTGGATTATTCGGTATTCGGTATAATATGTAAAAGTTATTATTTTTGGGAGCGTGTGCCGATAAGAATATGAATCTCGAGTTATCGATGAAAACACGAATTTATATAAAAGGAAGTATTTATTATAGGTAACGGTAACTTTCCGTTGTCTATTTAAAAGTCAATGTAAGAGTAAACAATAAAATGTTGTTTCGAGTATTTGACGGGGAACCAACCCGTTCTCTTTTTGAGTCTAATTTATCACTGATTTTCGTAAAGCAGTTGTTAACTGTGTTCACGAAAATCCCTTAATTCGCAATTTTAGCGTTAGCCTATCGTCGAACGCCAAGCGAGTCGCCTCATGCTGCGTCGGCGTTATTGGTGTCGTTCGTACCATCGGGCATTGGACTTCGTTTCCTGTCTTGAACGAATTCCAATGTTTCTTTGCTATGGAATATTCCCGAATATACGAAATACGAAGTGGAATATACCGCGGCACAACACCATCCCTGTCCGGAATATCTTGATAATCCACTAGAAATATCAATTCTAAACTGTTCCCTACAGTAAGCACAATGTGACACAACACACGGTTTAGAAGGTATTTGAGCACCATCTACATAGTACGAGAGATAATTTAGCTTTTCATTTTTGAAATTGAATGAATTCATACTGGAGTCACCATTTAAAGATTTGTTATCGGCAAAATCGATAATTTCACGCTTCGGCAATTGGCCTAGCACAACCTTGATATAATCGACCGTCTCTGCATGAACACCGGAGTGTATTGAAACGGCCTTTACCTCGAAACTCGTAAGAGGATGATTTACCGTAGATGTCGCCAGAGTTCTAGCATGCGAGAGCAGCATACCAGTAGCTGTTTTTGTTCTACGAACGAGACGCGTTGCCTCGAGAATCTTTGAGCCACATTGACCATTCATTGTATCTGTCACAAGGCAAAATGAATCTCTGGACTGCACCAGCCGTAGTCGCATCTCGACACCGTTTATAGGAACCGCTCCTAATTTAATATATTCCAATGGCCGAGCGGGTGTACAGTTTTTCCAACATTTCAAAATTGTTTTGTCTTTACAAGACCGGTATTTCCCGATATTATATCATTCATTTTTCCGGGTATTGTCGTACCAGTAAACGCTCGTGAGATGTGAATTTTTGGCAGCTGGACCGTAACTTAAAAGTGTTTCTATGTACGCTCGATAAGCGTAACCATTATTTGGAGGTGAAACTAGTTTTTGATCCAGGTATACATCTACCTGATCAAACGTAGAATGCAAGAGATTGTTTACAATGTATTCGTAGCAATTTCCGTAGAAAGAGATGTTTTTTCACTTTCAGGGTAAGCATAGTATGCGCGAGGTCGATATACTCATCGCCCTGCTCGGGAATAACAAATTCCATAGGTGAATCATCTGTTGTCGAAGAAATTGCTTTATATTACACCCAATTGGAGCCTTCGATAGTTGTTTGCGTCGATGGGAGTGAAAATAATTCAAGATCCGATTTAAGGCACTCTCACGAGTGTGCATGTAGAAAAGCTATCATGTTTCAGCTATCCAAATATATCTGCAACCGTTCGCTGACGAGTATTTTTCTTCTTGATGTTCTTATTATTATTCTTCTTCTTTTTAATTACTTTTCTCTGTATTACACTTTTTTTTACTGGAGATACGTCGCGGGATATGTAAGGGTTTGTACAATGCCTGCAAAATAGCTTTCGCATATATCGCTGTATACAAACATGCTGCCGGTGCGAGATGCAAGCATCGACCTCTTGTGTTTGCAATGCGGTTCTATCATTACAGGACTGGCCTTTTCCTCGAATCCAAGTAGACTTGCGATAGCGGGCGATACGCGAGAGTCATGGTATCGTTGATCGTCGCATACGCGCTACTTCGATCTGACCAACCGGAAGCGATTTAAAGCGCAGATGACCAGCCACGTGCGGTAACTTATTTATTCTCCTCAAAAGTGCGTCTATAGAGCAATATACACCACATGGAACTTGGTCTCTATATACGCGTCTCCGTGTTCAAAGATTTAAGCCCGATAAAGCATAATCTTCCTCCTCAAAAGATACGTTATTTCCTACAGTTGGAACATGTAAAAGAGTAATCGAATAAGCAATGTCCACAAGAGAAACATACCATTCTCCGTGCGAACGTATCTGACGCGGTAGTTTTGTAATAAATTTCGTCGTCGTATTATCGGGAAAATATTGCATACTACTGTTTCTCAGTAGTATGGCAAAGTAAGAGCTGTCCTTGGAGCTTATATTTATCCGGGACGGTGATTCCGAGCGTTCTTCTTCTTTGTCCTATTCTTCGTTTTCGTCTTCTCAGGCGACGGAGACACCCGTACTCGCTATAATTCTACTTCGTAGAAAATACCGTCGATAGTCTCGTTATTCAGATCGTCTTAAATATACACGAATGATTCTCGATACACTGATATTCGCTGGATCTTCAATAACTCGATACTCCAACCGCGCTCATATCCTTTCACGAATGCTGCTTTAGCTGTACTGATACGCACCAAGTCACCGTCACTATATTTAGGCTTTTCAGTTCTGTTTGCGTTACGCTTGTAACGTTTAGCTAAATTTTCTCGGGCTATAGAGGCATTGTCTAGGGTCACCTCGCTCGGAGCAATACGCGTTCCGCTGTTTCTAGTGTGAATGAAAGCATATAAAAAATTTTGTAAAACATCGATGCAACGCTTCTTTCGTGTGTATGTAAAGTAGCGCCACATTCGCTCCTATATCGTGCGACTAAAGCAATCGGCAATCGAGGCTTTTATATATCGGGGGTATATCGGGGTTACGAGCAGCTCAAAAATCGATATTCTTTTTCTTTTGCATTTGCTGAAATGGATCTCCGATAAACTCTTTGCTTCGATAAGGTTGCAATTGCTGCGGGCGATGGTTGAGGCCGCGTGGTGCGTTTGCGCTCGTTTTGTGACGCAAAGCCTCGACCCATGGTTATTTGCTCAACACATCGATAACAACGAGCAGATATGCGTACCCATCGTTGTACATAGCTATCGATCAAAGATCAGCTAAATCAGCATCCCATACGTCGTCTATATTACTTACGTTGTACGTACGACAGGTGAAATCGCCGTCGCACAAGACGATGCATGTAATATAATACGAGGGTCAATCAATAAATTGTCGGCTTGGTAAAGAAAATCACGTTTTTTTGGACAAAAGTCTTTTTATTTCTCAACATAATCTCCTTCTAGCTCGATACACTTATTCCAACGATTTTCCAATTTTTTGAGGCCCTCCGAATAATACGATTTCGGAAGGTCATCAAACATAGGCCTCTGTTTCGGCGATGAGGTCATCTCTGGAACCAAATCTCTTTCTGCCAAGCCATTTTTTCAGGTTTGGAAACAGAAAGTAGTCGGAGGGGGTTAAATCTGGAGAATACGGCGGATGCGAAAGCAATTCGTATTTAAATTCATCAATTTTGGCCATCAGCTACACGTTCTCTTTTATGGTTGACAGTGAGCAAACGCGGTACCCAACTTGCGGATAACTTTTTCATACCCAACTGATCACTCAGGATTAAAATCACTGAGCCATACAAAATGCCTGTGGGCTCAGCAATCTTACGCACTTTTAGTATCCGATCATTTAACACCATATCGTGGACTTTTTCAATTGTTTCTGGTATGACGACCTCATTTGGGCGACCTGGACGTTCATCGTCAACAATGCTCGTACGACCGCGTTTAAATTCCGCTGTCCAATATTCAATGGTTGATAACGAAGGTGCAAGGTCCATATAAACTTCGTCTAGCTCCGCTTTGATTTCATTGTTCGTTTTCTTTTTCAAAAACAAAAATCGAATCACTGCACGATACTCAATTTTTTCAATTTTTGTAAAAACATAAAAGTTGTTTGTCTTTCGACGCTGTCAAACGCAAACTATACATCGCAGCGAGCTGAAACTTTGACAAAAGTCATGTGAAGGATGGCACTACTAAACGTCGCTATTGATTTCTTTCCTCGACCAACAGATGACGCAAGGCCGACTATTTATTGATCGACCCTCGTATGAATCCTGTGTTTCGAGCTATGGTAAAAGATCTTTTCCTGCCACTCTCCTATCTACCTGAAGTAAATTTTTTGCTCAAGGATAGGATGCAGGATGAACGGAATCATAACAGATTCTTTTTAGAATTTTCAGAATTTTAAGGACGACAAGTTCAATGGATTCTTATTCTTTTTCTTTACTAGCTGTGCGGGGGACTGATATCCGCTGGGATGACGTTGGGTCTCTACTTGTACGTTGTTTTGCATTTGCTCGTCCTCTTCTTCCTCCTCGTGCTGCCCTTTGATGATTTCGTTGTCCGCCGTAAGCATCAAATCTCTGTTTGAGTGTTCGGTCTCGGCCTCGTTGTTGCTGCTGTTGCTGCTGTTGCTGCTGCTGCCATCACTATCGCGTGGTAAAATAAAACGCTGCTGCAGTATCGAGGATGATGTGGGTATAGGTCCGTGTAGTAACTCGGGATTACCGATAAATTCACGTGGCATTTGTATCGTTCGCAGGAGTGAGATCGACCGACAGGTTTCTCGCATTTTCTAGCGCGCATAGCATCATTAACAACAGTAATGATATCGAAATTTCAAATTCTTCTACCTTCTACGGATACAACACTGTCACGTTCCTATGTCATTTTTGTACCAACTGCACTGCGATGCAAAATTCGAAGCATCGATATTGCTTTCGATAGAAACGCTCTATTGTTTCCTCGTCGTCGCTACACCCTGCTGGCGGTCCACTCGCCTTCTCTTTTATTTTTAGGAATGTTTTGATGAACTCGGTAAAGTGATTACCATGCCGCGTTGTAGAGTTATACTGCGTAACAACGTATTGCCAAATTTCATCGATACACGTCACCTTATATCCGTGCGATACTGCTTCTCTCAGCTCGTTCACGGCCCACGTGCAGTCGATACATGTATGAGAGTATTTCGAAAGAAAGTCGCATGGCTCGAATGGTGGTAATTTTGTCGAGTACTCGATTGTCGAGTATCGACACATTCCGAAAAATAAAACAGGAGGCGAGTGGACCACCAGGAAAGTGTAACGATGATGAGGAAGCAATACAGCGTTTCATCGCGGTGTACGAGAAGTCTGAGGGTATACATCTCGAGCGAAATGCTCTACAGTGAAATCCCGGTTTACGATTGCTCGGAAAATTGGCGCTTAATTCGTTGTGGGAAAAGTTTGGTCAACGCGAAAACCTCACGAAAACCGTTATCGTTTTCACGCGCTCGGAGAGAATGAATTTATTAATGAGTCCGGGCATTGAGGTGGCGGGTATGCTACCGGTTAATCACAAGATCATACATTTGAACTATACAAGCAACCGCGATGCTATCGTACCATCCCCGACATCAGATGCCGAGATTGCAGCATACACGATGGCACAGGCTCGCCTGAAATTATACAGTTATCTTGAGGTGCTCGAGAGGTGAATATTATACTGCGATACGGACTCCTGTATTTACGTGAGTCGCCCCAATAGCAACGGGTGTGAGCCACCGATAGGTCGATTTCTCGAAGATCTGACGCATGAATTAGCCGAATACGGGCCAGGAAGTTATATAAGTTCATTCGTTTCGGGAGAACCAATATTTTACACATACCTTGTTCGTAAACCCGACGGTACGACTATCAAAAAATGTAAAGTAAAGGGTATGACACTCAACTTTGTGAATAGCCGTCCCGTAAATTATGACGCGATACACGTCTTCGTGGCAGGATTTAGGAGCATACCTATTATTTTTTAAATCGACGCTATTCGAAGCACGGGATTTCATCGGGGTGTAACCCGTAAAGAAACGAAATCAATTAAACCTATTAATGTGAAGCGAAAGCGGCAAGGAAAGTACTCTTCTGTACTGTATGGCAATTGTGAAATACGCAAATTAGGATAATCGACAAAAGTATTACATAGTTTTATGCCTTATGGGTGAATTCGTGCTATGTACTGTAACGGTAATTTTTTATTGTTCACAATTCTTTTTATTTTTCGTGGGGATTCGGGCTCGATCACAGGACTAATTAATGTAGACTTTGTGGTGGTTGAGAGTGAGGTTTTATTCACAAGAAAACAATTTCATAATAATGTCACTATTCAATCTCTGGTCACTGGTACCCCGTATAATGCATTGAAATTTCGTAATTTCGGCGATTATTTTTACATCATTCTCTCTCACTCTCACTTGCTTATACGCTGCTTGTTTCGCCTACCGATTTAAAGACTATGTGAACTAGTTTTAATTTCTTCGGTATAGCTGACCTAATTCTATTTAATTTATTTTCTACACTTGGCACTATTTACTTAATTCTATCCTCTTAAAAAATAACTATTCACTCGATCCTATTTAATTAATTCTATGCACCTAATTCTAGTCACTTACAACCTAGCTAAATCTTGATTAATAACAAATTCTAAAATGTTCGTCTAATTATTGTTTATTTTATGAGAATATCTCGCCTGTCTTTCCTCTTTGCTTGGTTTCCGTTTTCCACCCACTTGTTGACTATTTTCGCACATGAACACGAATTTTACACTCCGAAATCGAAAATAACTTTTTATATCAGGGGTACAAATTGAAAATGCGGGTTTGATAACAGATGGCGTTACTAACGCTATACGCATCAGGCAGTACTGTGACTATGTTCATGTCAAAGCTACGTCTTATAGCTTTAATTTTCAGTATGTGTCAATTTGTCGCAGTGTCAAATTCATAGTTTTTTTGAGCTCTCAATATGTCGAGTTTCGTGCCAACAAAACAGCATTTGCGGGAAGTTTTAATTTACTTCTTTAATTTGAAGAAAAGTGCTGCTGAAGCACATCGATTGGTCTCCGAGGCTTATCCGAGTCATGTTCCATCGGTTTCAACGTGCGAGAGATGGTTTGTGCGGTTTAGAAGTGGTGATTTTGACGTTGAGGACAAAGAGCGGCCGGGCCAAGTGAAAAAGTTTGAGAATGCTGAATTGGAGGCAATACTCAATGAAGACTCGTGTCAAACTCAACAAGAGCTCGCAGATTCATTGGGAGTGACACAACAAGCCATTTCCCATCGTATAAAAGCCCTCGGAATGATCCAAAAGCAAGGACATTGGGTGCCGTATGAGCTGAAGCCGAGAGACGTCGAGCGCCGTTTTTTTGCATGCGAACTGCTGCTCGAACGGCAAAAACGGAAGGGTTTTTTGCATCGCATTGTCACTGGTGATGAAAAGTGGATCCATTACGATAACCCGAAGCGCAAAAAATCATATGGTTACCCCGGCCATGCATCATCATCGACGGCCAAACCAAATATTCACGGCGCCAAGCTCATGCTCTGTATTTGGTGGGACCAGCTGGGTGTGGTGTATTATGAGCTATTGAAATCGAACGAAACCATCACAGGAGCACTATACCGAACTCAATTGATGCGTTTGAGCCGCGCACTCAAAGAAAAACGGCCACAATACGAGCAAAGACACGACAAAGTAATTTTGCAACATGACAACGCTCGGCCACATGTTGCAGCGCCGGTCAAAACATACCTACAAACGCTAAAATGGGAAGTCTTACCCCACCCGCCGTATAGCCCAGATATTGCTCCTTCCGATTACCACCTTTTCCGATCGATGACACATGGCCTAGCTGACCAGCGCTTCCATTCTTACGAAGAAGCCCAAAAATGGGTCGATGACTGGATAGCAGCCAAGCCGGCCGAATTTTTTCGCGACGGTATCCGTAAATTGCCAGAAAGATGGGAAAAAGTTGTGGCTAGCGATGGACAATACTTTGAATAATTCATTTGTTACCATTTTTTCAGAATAAACGTTCAAAAATAGAAAAAAATCCCGCATTTTCAATTTGTACTCCTGATAATTAATCAGTAATCCCAATGTTTCGTTTTTTAATTTCTTTGTACCTCGATCAACTTGTGCTTCCTGCCCTAAGAGAGCCCCTCCTTCCGCGCGGGCGCTTTTACAGCCTTCCCGCGGTCGAATACCCCTCTCCCTCATAATTGTTGCAGTTTTTAAATTTACCGAGATTTCCTAATTTTGTAGCTTGCCGTCGCCGCGCTACCCGTCTTCCCCTCACCTCCCAGCGAGGCCAACTGGTCACTGACCTGCTGTTAATGTCAGCGAGGGAATTCCGGAGGTCTGACGTAGCTAGTTTTTCATGCTCGGGTGCGATGGCCTAGTGCCCGCAAACCTCGGTGCTTTTGTACCGAGTCTATTTCTCAGGTGTTTCCGCATATAACTTCGGCTCTTATAGCCGTTTGAAAATAATAAAGGAAACCGGTCGATTGTAACTATGTTACAGTACAATCCGTATATAAAGAATATCATTTATTATGTATAAAACCGTTGTCCGCTCGTTCTTTTTGTGCAGCTCTTCGTGGTAGTAGCTGCTATCTTCTTACCGTTCCCATTTGTTCGGATTTTCTAATTGAGGATTCGTTTGTCCGTCTTTCTTATCGAGTGTTTCCTTTTGTTCCGAATTTCTTGACCTATCCTCGTGGATATCATGTCGCTGTTTAAAATTACATGATTCGTAAATTTTGCATATAGAGCTGTATGCATAGTAAAATAAAAGTATTTATTTATTTGTGAGAAACTAAGAACTATCGATATTCAATTTACATACGGAGTGAACATCAGCTTACACCGCGGGCACGCGCATCATCATTCAGTATAGGCGCGCTGCGCCTTATCAACTCGCTGAGGGCGCGGAATTAGCTGATGCTGCGGGGCCTCCGTCATCACCGCCGCAGCATAAGCTTATTTAAGATTCAGCTGATTTGGTTTGATAGACACGCATCGATATGGATACACGATGGAAACATATATGGACAGCCGTGATAAGCGATCCTACGGGCTGTGGTAAAACACATTTTGTCAAAAAAGTCCTTAAATACATGCACGAAATCACGAATATCCCGTTCAAGCGTATAGTTTTTTATCAATCAGAGTGGTAGGCCGGGTATTCAGAGTATGGTGATAACATGGAATTTCGCGAGGGTTTACCGCAAGCAGCAGACTACTCGAATTATACGAGGCCTAAACTTGTGGCCATTGACGATCTGATGTGCGTCGAACAATATTGTGATCGATCTTTTCACCAAGGATAGCCATCATAAAAATCTCAGTGTCATCTTCATAACGCAAAATCTCTTCCATCAAGGTCACGAGCAGCGCGATATCTCCTTAAACGCTAATTATATCGTTCTCTCAAAAAATTTCGCGACATCCCATGCAAATTCAACATTTCGCACGCCAGGTATTTCCCGAGAATCCGAGATTTTTTCAGGAGGTAAATTTCGACGCAACAGCACCGCACCTCTATCTATTATTCTAAATCGACGCCTGATAATTGTCGATTTCGCACCTGTATATTTCCGGATGACCAATACCATTACGTTTACGTTTACGTGCCTCAAAAAGCAATAAAGGTTCACGATGCGACGCGCCATGTACCAGAAATGCGCTTGTGGTGGCATTGCACGGACTTGCGTTACTGAAGTTACACGGTACTATGTTATCCGAAACAAGAGCAGCGACGCGCCTTTTTGCGCAAAGCAGATGTAGCGCTCGTACGGTGTATATGCGAATGTGCTCTAAATGTTTTACAGAGATACGTGGGCCTGACCAACATGCAAAAGAAACATCTTTAGAGTCATGTGACAATTCTTCGACGACTAACTGCCAAACGTGGAAATTAGAGTAGTAGGAGGAAGATCATCGTCGAGCACTGTCTTGTGTCTGTCTTGGCCTACATGAGTCATGGAATATGTCAGAAAGATGATGCTTATTCCTCATGATAACACACATCGTCTCGCAGGTTTTGCTACTACTACTACTACTACTACTACTACTACAGAGTCGTCGCCCTCCGGGCAGACCACCGGTACACCGTTATCACGCCTCGACTCTGAGATAAGTGAAATTCTAAACTCTAACTTGTACAAGAGCGAGAGAGAGAAATGGACAGCGTACCAGCAGGTTCTACAGCGTTATCTACACTTGATCGAGTACGATCACCGTTCATTCCGTCAAAACGAAAAATAGCTGCACGCGATAACCGCGAGGATATCGATGGTGTCTTAATGAACAAAGAAAAATCTGGGCACAATGACACAGTTATTATCGATAGCGTACTAAAAAAAATATAATATAAAACAATATCGATGCTTCGCAATTTGCATCTCAGTGCAGTCGGTAAAAAAAATAACATGGGATCATGACGGTGTTGTTCCCATAGACGGTAGAAGAATTTCGAATTCCAACATCATTGGTCTTGTTAATGATGCTATACGCGCTAGAAAATGCGAGAAACGCGTCGGTCGATCTCGCATACTCCCACGCAGTAACAACCGACGCCGGCAGCGATTGCACTGATCGAGCCAAAAACTTTTTGGACATCGGTCTCAGCAAATTCTAAAAAAGAAAGAATATCGATGTTCGGACTGCTCGTAACCCCGATATAGAAGCCACGATTGACGGACGCTTTAATCGCATGATAAAGGAACGAATTTTGCGCTACTTTACATACACGCGAAATAAACGTTACATCGATGTTTTACAACATTTTTATATGGTTATATTCACACTCGAAACAGCGGAACACGTATTCCCCCGAGCGAAGTGACACTAGAAAACGCCTGTATAGCCCAAGAAAACTTAGCTCAGCATTACGAGCGTAACGCGGAAAAAAACCAAGAAGCCCAATTACAGTATCGGTTATCTGGCGCGTATTAGTACAGCAGTAGCAGTATTCGTAAAAGGATATAAGCGCGGTTGGAGTAACGAGTTATTCAAGATTCAACGAATAGCAGTGAATCGATAACCATTCGTGTATATTTTGCACGGTTTGAATAACGAGACTATCGACGGTATTTTCTACGAGGAAGAATTATGGCGAGAAGGAGTGTCTCCGTCACCTGAGAAGACGAAGGAGAAGAAGCGGAAGAAGAGAAAGAGCGTTCGGCATCACCGTCCTTTATAAATATGAGCTCCAAGGATAGCACTTTCTTTGTCGTACTACCGAGCAACAGTAGTATGAAGTATTATCTGGATCATATGACGACGAAAAGTATTATATTACAAAACTACCGGGTCAAATACGTTTGTACGGAAAATGGTCTATTCGCCTTGTGATAATGGCTTATTCGAGGACTCTTTTACATTTTCCTACTGTAGGAAATGTATCTTTTGAGGATGGTAATTATGCTTTTGTTGCAGATTGATTACTTAATCATTTTATACGCGGTCATATGTTTCTTGAGAGTGATAAATCTAAGCGACAAATGATTTAACCAAATTTTTTGATGGGAAATTTCTGGCAGTTCGCAACCCGGTTAGAGTCAGCACCACCTAGATCCCTGTGTTATCGATCTCAGAAAGATCTCTAACAATCAAATCATTAATTATTTTTGTCAACTCTGATTGCCTCACTCATTCATTTAGAATTAATGAGGCAACCAGACCTGACGATTTTTAACTTCTAAAGAAATCGTGAAAAAATACTGCCACAACCCGGGTTCGAATCGGGATTTCTTTAGAAGTTAAAAATCGTCAGGTCTGGTTGCCTCATTAATTCTTAATGAATGAGTGAGGCAATCAGAGTTGACAAAAATAATTAATGATTCGATTCTTAGAGATCTTTCTGAGATCGATAACGCAGGGATCTAGGTAGCGCTCACTCTAACCGGGTTGCGAACTGCCAGAAATTTTCCATCAAAAAATTTGGTCAAATTATTTGTCGCTTAGATTCATCACTCTTAAGAAACATATGACCGCGTATAAAAGGATTAATTAATTAATCTGCAACAAAGGTGTATTATTTGACATTAAAAATAGAGATCGTGAATTGATGTTGGTAGAGTCGCGGTGGCATAATTGGTAACGTACCAGGCTAGAATTCTGGAGTTCCCGGTTCGAACCCGGGCTGTGGCAGTATTTTTTCACGATTTCTTTAGAAGTTAAAAATCGTCAGGTCTGGTTACCTCATTAATTCTTAATGAATGAGTGAGGCAATCAGAGTTGACAAAAATAATTAATGATTCGATTGTTAGAGATCTTTCTGAGATCGATAATACAGGGATCTAGGTGGCGCCGTCTCTAACCGGGTTGCGAACTGCCAGAAATTTTCCATAAAAAAATTTGATCAAATCATTTGTCGCTTAGATTTATCACTCTGATGATAGTTATGAGTTATCGGGTTTGAAGCTTTTAACACGGAGACGCGTAGATAGGGACCAATTTCGATTCGGAGTGAATCGCTCTATAGACGCACTTTTGGAGAGTATAAAAAAGTTACCTTACGTGTCTGGTCATCTGCGCTTTAAATCACTTCCGAGCGGTCAGGTTGAAGTGGCATGCATATGCGACGATCTACGATACCACGACTTTCGCTTATCGCCCGCTATCGCAAGGCTACTCGGATTTGAGGAAGAGGCCTGTAGGTCGGTAATTATAGAACCGCATTGCGAATACACGGGGCAATACGGAGGAATACAAGACTTGCATCTCTCGCCGATGCCATGTCACGCAACATGTCTGTATACAGCAATAGATGCGAGAGCTATATTACAGGCTATTTTAGAACCCCGTTCTTACAAGTCGTCACCATTGATGTTGACGACTTTCAGTACGGTTCGATAAAACTAAATCGTTTTCGACGCCGCGATATATACGGTAACAGTATATACAGGGTGTCCGCCGGGAAGGTATACTACTTTGTTTTGCCGCCATTTTGGTAAACGTTAGTCTTGACAGTTCATATTTGGCAGTCGTGAAGTAGACACGTGGCAAATTTATTATGGAAAAATATACGATAAACCAACGTGTTTTAATCGTTAAAACATTTTATCAAAATCAATCATCGATTACTGTGACGATGAGAAAGTTACGTGAAATTTTTGGGAGAAACAAATGGATATGTGAATAAACAGAATAGTCGGTTCTGGGCAATGGAAAACCCTCAAATTATTCATCAGTCACCTTTACATCCATTAAAAGTGACAGTCTGGTGTGCATTTTGATCAGGAGGAATCATTGGACCTTACTTCTTTGAAAATCAAAACGGCGTAACGGTAACTATGAATGGGGAGCGATATCGTGATATGATTGAAAACTTTTTAACGCCACAACTGCATGCTTTGGGCTTGATTAACATGTGGTATCAACAAGACGGTGCCACATCGCATACAGCCAGGATTACAATGGAATTACTGCGAGACCTCTTTCCACAACAAGTTATTTCAAAAAATGGTGATGTTGATTGGCCTCCACGGTCGCCTGATTTGACTGCTCCGGACTTCTTTTTGTGGGGATATCTAAAAAGCAAGGCTTATGCAAACAAACCAGAAACGCTTGAGCAACTCAAACAAAATATTCGTGATGAAATTAATGAAATACCGCGTGAAATGTGTGAGAATGTAATGAAAAATGTGCTCAAAAGGGCTCGCATTTGTGACGCTAACAGAGGCGGACATTTATCTGATATTGTATTCCATACATAATTGCCGACATTAAATAAAACATTTATCAATATAAGATCCATTCTCTTTCATTTAATCAAAAATTATAAACAAACAAAGTAGTATACCTTCCCGGCGGACACCCTGTATATATTGTTGACTGCAACACTACATTTCAAAAGGTGCCATGATTCATTAGTTCGCTATGGAAGATATTGACGGTGTGCAACATGGACAAAACCGTCGCGGTTACTGCGGTTTTAGTCATGTTTATATCGGAACGCCTTATGCATCGGCCTGTTTCGTCGAGTATTGCCACTTCTGAAGAAGGGTGCTAAAGCAGTTGGACTAGAAGCATTGCGTGCCGGTGTGAACGTAGCCGGCGATATCCTCGATAAAAATATAGCTGTGAAGGATGCTATTCACGAGAGAGCGCGAGAATCCAGCAAAAATCTCGGCTCCAAGGCCTCTGAAAAAATTGTCACTCTCATGCAGGTGTCCGGTTATAAAAAGCACAACATTTCACGAATTGCTTATTCACTGACCGAACATAAACCGCGACGTATCTCCAGTAAAAAGAAAATCGTGAAAAAAGTATTAAATAAGGAGAAGAAGAAAGTAGTATGTGTACACCTGTGTTCCATCCCACTCCTTCCCCCACCACCCCCTTTTCCATCGCCACGCTATTCCCTCTGGTTGACCAGTGTCGGTAACGTGGACATGGTAAAGTGAAGTAGTGTGGGTACTCTCGTGAAGAAGGAAGAGTAGAGATAAGAGCAGGATGGAGCAAAGGCAGTACAATAAACAAGGCAGAGTAGGAAATAACGCTATATAATTGAGACAAACAAAAAAGATTTTCCGATTAAGCTTATAATGGTCGACGGCCTTGGAAGCATAATCAATAACATCACAGGAAATATGGACGCTGCCGATGCCCAAAAGCTCTACGGAGAGATCGCCAAATCAAAGACATCACATCGGACCCTGCAGAAAAGGTTGAAAAACCGAATACAAGTGGTAAGGACCACGCTTAGCCTATATAACGAAAGCACTCGCATACAGGCCAACGAACAGGTCCTGCTAGCCCAGATACAGCGTATCAACCACACGCTCAACGACAACCTGTACTACGTAGCGAGGCGCCAACACTTAAACGAAACGCTAAACGCGATAAGTATCGTAGTCGAGGCGTTGCTCAGCAACGTACCGGAGTTAGTGTGGTTGGTAAATGACATAGCTAGTGGCAAGGCAGGAGCAACGTCCCTGCCGCCGAGAACACTCACACATCACCTCGCCGATACACTACCACATCTATCACCAGGCAGTAGTTTCCCGGTCGCCATAGCGCACAACCAAGTGTCAACACTTATGCGACTGACCGACATAAAGGCCTCTAGCGAAGGCGATGCGGTATTGCTCATGCTAGACATACCGCTGATCGGGCAGCAACAGTACAGTTTACAAAAGGTATACCCTATACCCACACGAGCACGCAACGGTGGGTACTACTACGTGGATACGACTGGAGGTAGTCACGTAGTAATTGACACAGAGAACCGAAAATACCTGAGGATGACAACCGATGACCTGAAAATTTGCAAGGTACTGAGCAAATCATACATTTGCCCGCCGACACATCCTACGATTTCGCTTACGAACCATGCCCCCTGCGAATTTCTAATATACGCAAAAATTGACACGAATAACGGCGAAAAAGGTGCAAAAAGAGTTATCCAACTAACCCACCCCATCATCGTTCCAATGCAGCAACGAGGGCGATGGTTATACGTCGCGCCAACCCCAGAACCTATTGGAATAAACTGTGGGAAAAACCCCACACAACATGAGACTCTAAAGAATACGGGGATACTAGCTTTGGTAGGCGTATGTTTAGTAACCGCCTGAGATTTTAGCATCAAAACCATCGGGCGAACGTCGCAAGTCATCCGAGAAAACTTCCCCCATACAATCTAAAATTAACGGAGATAATGAAATATATATGATGTGAGGAGAGATGAAATACTTATCGAAATGTCATAATTGTCAAAATAACATGTACACCAGAAACCAACGAAAGGAAAAATGTTTGGGTAAAATTTATGTTTACAAATGAATCATTCAAAATATTGCCCATCGCTAGCGAGAACTTTTTCCCATCTTTCTGGCAGAGCTCGAATACCGTCACGGTAGAAGTGTTCGTCTTTTGAGGCTATCCACGAATCAAGCCATTTTGAGATGTCTTCACATGAGCTGAACTGCTGATTAGCCAGACCATGAGCCATCGAACGGAACAAGTAATAATCGGACGGCGCAATATCTGGGGAATATCGCGGGTGGGGTAGGACTTCCCATTTGAGCGTTTCTAAGTAGGTTTTAACGGGTTTGGCAACGTGAGGCCGAGCGTTGTCATGCTGTAGAATCACTTTTTCATGCCTCTGCTCGTTTTGTGGCTGCTTTTTGCGCAGTGCTCGGGTCAATCGCATCGATTGAATTCGATACCGTTCCCCAGTGATGGTTTCGTTCGATTTCAATAGCTCATAATAAATATCACCGCCCTGATCCCACCAAATACACAGCAAAATCTTCGCAGCGTGAATATTCGGCCGAGCCGACGACGTAGAAGCATGACCGGGCAATCCCCATGATTTTGTTCTCTTTGGGTTGCTGTAATGAATCCATTTTTCATCATCCGTAACGATGCACTGAAGAAAACTCTTCTTTTTTTCCCGCTGGAGCAGTTGTTGTCACAGGCGAAAAAACGACGATCAACGTATCGTGGCTTCAAATCATAAGGAACCCAAGTTCCTTGTTCTTGAATCATTCCCAACGCATGCAATCACTTGGAAATGGCTTGGTGAGTAACTCCTAATACTGAAGCAAGCTCTTTTTCCGTTTGGCACGGATCCTCATCGAGCAATGCCTCCAATTCAGCGTCTTCGAAGGTTTTTGGCCTTCCTTAACGCGAACGGTCGTCACCATCAAAATCACCGTCTTTGAAGCGACGGAACCAATCACGGCATGTTGTTTCACTTAGAGCAGCATCTCCGTAAACTTTTTGGAGTTCTCGATGCGCTTCGGCCGCCGTTTTCTTCGAATGAAAGAAGAAAAGCAACACTTCCCGCAAATGACGATTATTTGGCACAAAATCAGACATTTTCACACAACCAAAAGTATATGATGCAGAAACAAAATCACTAATGTGTCAAAGCGGTTTGTTTACCATATGTCTAAGGTTGGTTCATGACGTTTTGGTTATGTCCCAATCGACCAGCACTTACTACTGGAGCCATCTCTTGAAAAACAGCGGGAACTTAGTTGCGCACCTGATAGATAACGGGAAGTTAC
The DNA here is from genome assembly GCA_963942595.1 of Cylloceria caligata. NCBI lineage: Eukaryota > Metazoa > Arthropoda > Insecta > Hymenoptera > Ichneumonidae > Cylloceria > Cylloceria caligata. Next base: position 28,161,071 of record OZ012706.1, read on the forward strand.
CGTAATCTATAATAGAAGTTCAACATATACAGGGTGCGCCATCTCAATCTGGTCGATGGAAGTATTGAATAACTCTGACAGATTTTAACCGACCAGCGTCGTACAACACGTTTCGTATAGGTTATTTCAGTACAATTTCAACCATGTATCGCTATACGCCGAAAGAACGCGCCGAAATAGTTTCGCTTTACATTGAAAATAATCGTTCAGTTGTGTCAACTCAGCGTGCGTATCGTAAAGAATATCGCGGACGTTCTGCGCCCAAAGGCACGATCCGTCATTTAGCTTCAAATTTCATGGAGCACGGGTCTGTAGCGAATCTCCAACATCAAGCTCGACCGCGTCCAGGTCGTTCAAATGAAAATATCGAAGCTGTTCGACAGAGTGTTGCAGAAAATCCAAATGTCTCATACCGCCGCCGGTCTCAGCAATTAAACATCAGTGGAACCACTTTGAGAAGGATTTTAAAGCAAGATCTTCACATGTTTCCGTACAAAGTGCAGTTGACTCAAAGATTATTGGAAACTGACAAGCCGCGACGCTTGGCTTACGCTAATAACGTTAGTCGGATGAAGGAAGCTGAGCCGGATTTTTGGGAGCGAATTCTGATGACCGACGAGGCTCATTTCACCCTCTCTGGCGCTGTCAACAAACAAAACTGTCGCATGTGGGGCACCGATAATCCTCATATTATTCACGAAACTCCATTGCACGATGAGAAAGTGACAGTTTGGGCCAGTGTTTGCTCAAAAACCACCATTGGACCATTTTTCTTCAGAGCTGGTGAAACTGTCAATGGGGATCGATATCGGTGGATGTTGGCACACTTTGTTTTACCACAAATGCGTGAAAAAGGTCTTAAGGAATTTTGGTTCCAACAAGATGGTGCGACATGTCACACTGCGCGCTCAACAATGGACTATTTGCGTCGGAAGTTACCAGGACGTGTGATATCAAAGAAAGGTGATATTGACTGGCCACCAAGATCGCCGGATTTGACTGCACCGGACTTCTTCTTGTGGGGATTTTTGAAAAGTAAAGTCTATGCCAACAAGCCGAAGACCATAGAGGAGCTAAAAAACAACATTCGAGCCGAAATCGCAGCGATATCGCCCGAGACGCTGGCAAATACAATGGAAAATGCCGAAAAAAGAGCTCATTTTTGTCTCAGTAATAAAGGCGGACATTTGATCGATGTGGTTTTTGGAAACTAATCAAAATAAATTGTCATGAATCAAATTTAATAAAAAAATACGACTTTGTGAAATCTGTTGAAAATTCTCTAAGTTATTCAATACTTTCATCGACCAGATTGAGATGGCGCACCCTGTACTTTACCATTAAATCGTGTCTTTGCTACAATCACTCGAGAACTATCTCCTAATTGGCAAACGATCCCGAAACAATAACTTTTTATATTATCCCGACTACCGTAATATCCTAATAACGCAATATCGGCATAACACTGGTTTTATCTGCGAAGAACTGGCAGGACATTGTCCGGAAAAAAAATTTCTTCTGGTAGAATATACTCAAAGTTTCAAGAAGGCTGGGCCAACGCCATAGCTAAAAGAATGCGCCAACAACATAAAACAGTAGATTGTGCTTTTGCGTTTAAAAATAATATGACGATTCCGACCGCAACTGTGACGAACTGTTCGACATTCGTTGGTTATTGTACCGAGTGCAAATCCCAAATAAGCGGTAGACTAGAGAAAGCGCCGATGACAGACGTAGACATGATTTTTTCGTGTAGTGTAGATAACGTTAACAATTGAAGGAAAAACCTCGGGAGGCAATCGCTACTTAAATGATCGATCAAAAGAAAAGGGCAGTCATTATTAGACGAGAGATGGCGAGACGATTGAAAGATTTTAAGGGAAAAACCCGCCGATAATCCCGAAAGGTGACGTTCCACGCAAGGCAAAGGAGCAACAATTAATACAAATGTATGGACTGGAGTCTGCATTTGGTGCATTGAACTTGCTTCATGAATCCCAATTCGGAAATCACGTGAGTTTTATTCACAGTGTTGGTCTGCTAAAATTCCACTGCATGTATTGGACACTAGAGCAGGAAAATTATATACCGCCCTGTTGAAAAAATATTCAGACCCAATTATGAAGATCGATGCTACCGAAAGTATTGGGAAGCGTGATCACAAGAATAACCCCCACGTGTTCCTTTACCAGTGCATGGTGGTCACCAATGAAGGCAGTGTCCCGGTATTTAAGATAGTAACTGGTGACCAACGGTCGCGTCAAATTGCAAACTTTCTTCGGATTATACTGGCAAAGAGTAAACTCCGCCCTCCGATCGTCATGTGCGATTTTGGACGCACTTTGATGAATGCTGGAGCGGGAACCTTAGGTAGCTGCAGCAGTTAAACCGACTACTTAGAAAGGTGTTACGCAACCATTATGCAGGCCGATACTAAAATGCCAACTGTGTATATAAAATGGAACGTAAACTACGTATTTGCTATGATAGAGCGATGAGATTGTCCCAAATCGACCATTAATGCAGGGCAACAGTTGTACCAATGTTGTATTTCGCAAGCCTACCAAATAAGTGATTTTAAAGAGTTGACGTAGTTTCTCGAATCAGTTCTGATAGTATGTCTGAGCGAATTTGTAGGCTATATCAAAGATGGTGTGCCAGTGCAGTCAGAAAGACGCATGCAAGTTCTCGACAAAATTATTGAAAGAGTTAATTGCACTACGGCGAAGGATGACGGAGAGCCGAGAATAACGGACGAGGATAACAAAGATGATTTTTCAGAGGACGCTAATATTAACAGCACGGATTAAAAGGAGTGGGTTGCCAATCTTGATTCTGCTCAGGTTATTGCGAAAACATGCATAGGAGGAAACCGACCAAATGGGTGCTTTAATCCCGATTTCGCTCTTCGCGTCTCAAAGCAGTTGTTGTCATTCATTTCACTGTAGACTGTTATAATGCGACACACTTTGGAATATGCTCAACGATAGCAACGTCTTCATCGGTCGAGGCTGAGTTTGGTGATCTAAAGCATTGATCGTTCGCAACCAAACTTCCAATGCGGATTGATTTGTTTGTTCTACAAAATCTGAACCATCTCGATAGCAAGGTAAAATTGGCTTCAAACTCAAGCGATGTCACGATACTCAATTCAGTTATTGTCCTCTCTAACAAAGGTGATCCACCGATGAACCGTCAACCAAAATGATTGGCAAACGTTTCTATAGTTGCATTGGTCCCTGAAGAGATGGTAGAAATCTCATTGAGCAAGCAAGATGCACACGATTGTGAATTCACGATCCAGATTTCACGAACGATCTCTGAAGGCGATGGTTTACCTATGATAGAGAGTCCTGGAAAATATGTAACCGCGGTCATCAGCGGCGACATCAATGCAGATAACGATGATACCCAAATCTCACGAATTTATTCTGATTACGAACATCTTCAGGGACAAGTAACTAAGAATACACGAAACGCAAAGAATCAACGATGGGAATAACAGGTTCATTCTGGATAGTTTATCCGCGGATCCCTTCGCAGGTAAGTGTATTCGGTCAAGCACTCCTGATGAGTGTGACAATTGGAATATCCGCGAGGACTGGCATGGGAAATCCGCAAAAGACTCGCCCATAGTTTCAGAACCAGACGAATATTGGATATACATGAAAGGTGATTCGAAAATATATGCGCTTAAGAGGACAACTGAGCCTATTGAAAATCCGATTAAATAAGACATAAACTGTAACGGTATTTAACGTTAACATTGCCCTTAATGGGCTTGTTCGGACTCGAGCAGGAAGGAAAGTAATTTTAGGCTTTTGTAATAGGTAGAAGTAGGGTTTATTCAGAATAACACAAAATTTAGTTATATGATACAATAGAAAATTCAATTATTTCACCCTTTTCTCTCGGTATTATGGCTACCTCGTGCCTTACAATTTATTATTCCCGGGCACACGAGTGCATTTATAATCGTGTCCGCGGGTAATTTTAAAGAATATTAATATGTGAGAGAAGACATTGATAATTTTGTAATCCTTATGCCAGATATTTGGAAACTAAGATTAAATTGATAAAGGAAAAATACGCGTCGTTCTATAATTTTTATCTCCCCGTTACGTTCCCTGGATAACAAGTTTAGCATGTGGACCGTCGGTAACTAGCCGGCTGTTGCTTGAGGGATCCTAAATAGCCGAGGATTCGCCGCTGAGTGGTTCAATACCTGCTTCTAATGTTATAGGCCCGTTGGTGAGAGTGGAGTTCCCGACGGGTGTTTTTTTTAAGGCCCACTCATGCGTCCACCCGACCGCCGCTACGACCTGGCGTCAGTGAGTAGCATTTCTAGTGCATGCGCCGCTTTATCAGGATCGTACCCGGTTAACTTAGTGCCCTGTATATTTTCCCTGAATTATATTTCTAACTGACGACGCTATCCTAATCTAGTGGTCTTTTATATCGAGATATTATGTCGTCGTTATTTTAAATATTACGACAAGCATTTAATGTCAGAGAGAGTAGACCGCTGTTCGCTCGATCCTTTGCTACCAGAGTGAGAGGAAAAGAGACAGAGATAGGCCGCTTTGTTGTTGTTTGGGGCTGCGGGGCTTTGGTCTCAAGCGCAGCACCGACTCAGCTGCTTCTCGTTTAAATGTCCGTCAAGTACCACAGCTGGGCTCTCTGGTATCCCTGCGCCTGCACCTAGTTATGGCTTATGTTGGCTTCCTTCCTTGGAGATTGACGTCCGCATCGGCGGGACCTGCGAACAAAACTGTTCCTCGAGTGCCGAAATTCTGGTCTTTTTATACCAGAATCCCCTCCAGCTGGCCCATGCTTTCAGTATGACTATAGCCTCGGCGCACGCGGATGGACTGTGCCCACCCAGATTGCAACTTCGGTTGCTTGCCCTGGGTGAACGTCTTATCTGTACGGGAGTTAGCAACCCCGCCATGGTGTAGGCTCGGGTGCTTACCAAGCGAGACGTTAAGTCTTCGGACTAATTGGGAGATGGGGAGGTTGTTGCAGCCTCACGGCTTTGCCGTGTACAACCTTTAAATGGGTTGGACTCTGTCGGGCATACGGTTTTTAAAAACGCCAACGCGTCAATAGGGAGTTTATGGATAGTGCTCCCCCTCAGACCAAGAGGTAACACTCGGGTAAAACCGAGCGGGGATTGGTAGCCCGCCCCGATGCAAGTCGGGGGGGCGCGTTGGCCGAGCGTATCTCGGCCCCACGCTCGCGGGAGCCGTGTCGTAGGCCGAGAGGCGGGAACGGCACGTTAATAACAAGGTGATCCCAGTATGACTATAGTTAGTGGCGGTCCTGTAGCCCATGTCCTGTAGCCCACTGGTACTTCATTTTTAAAAATCGTCGTTGGTTATTAATATTTCGTTATTCGTATTTTTCGGATGGAATAACGGGACTTGGTCACCGATATGCCGACCTAGCTTGTGTGAGTGACGCTCGGTAGCGGTGCTTTGTTGTGTGCGTACCGAGCGTCGTGAGCTGCCGAGTATAGGCCGGTCTTACCCTGTGTGCGTAACGCGCGGTAGCGATGCCTTAGTGTGTGCACCGCGCGTTATTAGATAGCCCGTACGTTACAAAACCTATGAAGCGATATAAGTGCCCAGAATAGAAATACAAGCACGTGAAGGTCGGTAAGCTTCCTGTGTTTAAAAATGGCATTTTTGTCCTCTGTGATTTTATCCGCGATCGCTTCAATTGAACAGCATTTCGAGAAACTCCAAGGGACTGTTAATTGCACAATGAAGTTGGCTCTGAACTTAGTTCAAAATAAGCAACAACTTACGATGGCCAGTTACAAGGAAAGAGCCGATATAAAGGGTGTCCCAACAGGAGCGCCGGATTTAATTTTAAAGAAAAAACACATTTATTTTTCAATTAAGCAAACATTTTTATTTCAACATAAAGAAAAATAGTTCCGATTGACCGTGAAATACAACATCAGGCAAATGGCCACCACGAAATCTCTGGCACAGGGTTATTCTTTTGTTGAAATTTTGAATGACGTTTTCGCATAAATGTGGCTGTATTTCACCAATAACGCGCCGTATTTCCTCTTTAAGATGTTCAACTGTTTCAGGTGCTATGCCGGTACCGCGTAATTGGATGATTCGGTATTCGGTATAATATTAAAAGTTATCAGGAGTACAAATTGAAAATGCGGGATTTTTTTCTATTTTTGAACGTTTATTCTGAAAAAATGGTAACAAATGAATTATTCAAAGTATTGTCCATCGCTAGCCACAACTTTTTCCCATCTTTCTGGCAATTTACGGATACCGTCGCGAAAAAATTCGGCCGGCTTGGCTGCTATCCAGTCATCGACCCATTTTTGGGCTTCTTCGTAAGAATGGAAGCGCTGGTCAGCTAGGCCATGTGTCATCGATCGGAAAAGGTGGTAATCGGAAGGAGCAATATCTGGGCTATACGGCGGGTGGGGTAAGACTTCCCATTTCAGCGTTTGTAGGTATGTTTTGACCGGCGCTGCAACATGTGGCCGAGCGTTGTCATGTTGCAAAATTACTTTGTCGTGTCTTTGCTCGTATTGTGGCCGTTTTTCTTTGAGTGCGCGGCTCAAACGCATCAATTGAGTTCGGTATAGTGCTCCTGTGATGGTTTCGTTCGATTTCAATAGCTCATAATACACCACACCCAGCTGGTCCCACCAAATACAGAGCATGAGCTTGGCGCCGTGAATATTTGGTTTGGCCGTCGATGATGATGCATGGCCGGGGTAACCATATGATTTTTTGCGCTTCGGGTTATCGTAATGGATCCACTTTTCATCACCAGTGACAATGCGATGCAAAAAACCCTTCCGTTTTTGCCGTTCGAGCAGCAGTTCGCATGCAAAAAAACGGCGCTCGACGTCTCTCGGCTTCAGCTCATACGGCACCCAATGTCCTTGCTTTTGGATCATTCCGAGGGCTTTTATACGATGGGAAATGGCTTGTTGTGTCACTCCCAATGAATCTGCGAGCTCTTGTTGAGTTTGACACGAGTCTTCATTGAGTATTGCCTCCAATTCAGCATTCTCAAACTTTTTCACTTGGCCCGGCCGCTCTTTGTCCTCAACGTCAAAATCACCACTTCTAAACCGCACAAACCATCTCTCGCACGTTGAAACCGATGGAACATGACTCGGATAAGCCTCGGAGACCAATCGATGTGCTTCAGCAGCACTTTTCTTCAAATTAAAGAAGTAAATTAAAACTTCCCGCAAATGCTGTTTTGTTGGCACGAAACTCGACATATTGAGAGCTCAAAAAAACTATGAATTTGACACTGCGACAAATTGACACATACTGAAAATTAAAGCTATAAGACGTAACTTTGACATGAACATAGTCACAGTACTGCCTGATGCGTATAGCGTTAGTAACGCCATCTGTTATCAAACCCGCATTTTCAATTTGTACCCCTGATATTATTTTTTGGGATCGTTTGCCGATAAGGAGATGAATCTCGAGTAAAAGATGAAAACGCGAATTTATATAAAAGGAAGTATTTATTATAGGCAACGGTAACTTTCCGTTGTCTATTTAATTGTCAAAGTAAGAAGTACAATAATAGGTCGTTTCGAGTATTTCACGAGGAACCAACCATTCTTTGTTGAGTCTAAATTAATATTGATTTTAGTAAAGCAGTTAGCAACTGCGTTTGCTAAAATCCCGTAGTTGGCAGCTTTAGCTTTAGCCAATCGTAGATCGCCTAGCGAGTTGCCTCATGCTGCGTCGGCGTCTACCTCGCATCCTGTCTTGTATGACAGCTATCTTTTAGAATTCCATATCTAGCTATGTCAACTAAGGAATATTCCTGAGAATACGTGAAGTGGAATATTCCACGACATAACACAGGCTTATTCGCATACACCTTTTCCTTCACATAGCCCCAAAGAAAAAAGTCCATCGGTGTTAGATCGCACGATCTTGGTGGCCAACGTTGATCGCCAAATCGAGAAATGACACAGCCTTGAAACTTAGTCTGCAGTAACACCATTGTTTCACGTGCTGTGTGGCAGGTCGCACCGTCTTGTTGGAAAAACATGTCCTCCACATCAATTACATCGTTAGTGCATTTCCAGCCGCATTTTCAAAGAAATACGGCCCAATTACTCCGCCAACCCAAAATGCACACCAAACAGTTACTCGCGGTGGATGCATTGGTTGTTTGAGTATCACACGAGGATTTTCAGCACCCTAAATCTGACAGTTTTGCTTATTAACGTATCCGTCGAGTTGAAAATGTGCCTCATCTGAAAAAATGATTTTCTTCGAAAAATCCGCATTAGTTTGATGATGTTCCAACACCCAATCAGCAAATTCACGGCGCTGCGCATGGTCCCTTGGCTTAATTTCTTGCACCAATTGAACCTTGTACGCATGCAAATGCAGATCTTTTACCAAAATTCGTTGCATAGTGCTACTGGAAATGTTTAATTGTTGACCACGATGCCGAATGGAAGTTCCTGGATTTTCGGCCACAGATTCCGTTACTGTGGCTATATTTTCGAGTGACCGACAAGGACGACGACGAACAATGATCTTCTGATCCATCAGCGCAAATTTGGTCTCAAATTTTGTAATTAAACGCCTCACTGTCGATTCATTTGGCGCATTATTGCGACCAAAAACTTGACGTAATTGGCGAACTGTTTTCGCAAAACTTTCACCATTTTTGTAATGTGTTTTTACAATAATTAAACGTTGTTGGTTTAAATACTTCCCCATATTCTTAAATCGCGTGGTCTGTACGTGACAAATGTAAAAAAAAATCACCGTACAACTCGCCATTAACAAAACGGCAGCAAATTTAAATCCGGTGCTCTTGCTAGGACACCCTTTACTTTCTGAATTGATACTTTTCAATATGTAACAATTTACGCAAAACACAAAGCGTGTAGACACAACATGCAACGTTACACACTTGACGCAATATCTATTTGTCGATGTGCCGAGTCATAAGTCGAGAGTTTTCTGCCCATGCGGATATGGCTTCGATACCAAGCACATCCTCCTCAACATCAATGTTGACGTGATATTATGTGCAAAATTTTTTCAAAAAAAGTTTCAATTCTATGCAAAAGGCAATAGACCAGAGGCATTCCACGAAACGATCTTGTCGGAAATGCCACGACTCCATCGAAAAAAAGATAGTATATGGGCCGCACGTATTGATCGATACAAGTTTTAACTGACGACACGTACACGATTAGGAATGAAAGTGTTGAGAAATGGCGCCTTGTAATTTGAAATGCTGTGTCGATACAGTAGTACACAATCTTATCTAAGCGCAGCGTTTAGTTTCAAATACGCGTCTGTTTAATATAGCGAGAGCGTTCGTAAGAGACGCATGTGGCTGAGAGCACACCGACTCACGTATAACCTGTATTGCCTTAATTTCTGTTAGTAAACCTAACGATTCACTAATAAGTCTTCCGCTTATTTATTTCAACATGCAACAGGTTATGGGCCCAGAAGCCACAAGTAAATCGTGAGAAGAGTGAACAGATTTTGTGCATAAACTGTGAAACGAATGCGGTTCTCCGACAAAGTGCAATTGAGTCATAAACGAATATTTTCCATAAGTGAAGAGCCATTGAAGGATCTAAGATACCTGTTTCGAGAAGGTTCTGAAGAAATCGAAGAGTACATAGATATGGCTGACCAAGTGAAGCTGTATCAAATACATCGATTCAATGGGCAACACTTTCATCTTTGGTGCCGCCAAATGGAAATATTCATGGCAGAGAATAAGCTCAAGCCTTACATTCTCGGAACGACACCTCGACCCACTGACAACACAGCAGAGTGGGACTCGAAAGATGCGGAAGCTCAAGCTTTTTTGATGCGCGGTCTTGAGCTGGAGCAATTGAAACATTTATCCGATTGTACAACTGCAGCTCAGATGTGGTCACGTTTGAAAACTGTGCATTCGCAAAAAAGTGATCAATCTGTGCAAGTTCTTTTGGATCAGTTTATTAATTCAAAAATGGGAAGTGAAGAAAAAGTTGCTGATTATATTGCGACTGTTGTTTCCCTCGCTACAAGATTAAAAGACATGGATATGGAGCAGAAAGGTCCAGTTATAATAGCGAAAATTCTCGGAAGCCTACCGCGGAAATTCGACAGTGTTAGAACTGCGTGGTATGGTGTGATGAAGGAATCCCAAACAATTGAAAAACTCACGGACCATCTCGTCAACGAAGAAGCGCTCATGAATTCCAGAGCGTCAACAAGCGAAGCCAAGGAGACTGATGCGGCGTTCCTAGCAAGATATAAACAAAGCGGTAGAGGTAATGCGTACACAAATAAGTCTTGCGGAGACAGCGGTTCTCATTCTAAGTCAAATAATTTCAAGAGCAATTTTAAATGTAATTATTGCGATTAACCCGGGCATTTCGCGAGAGACTGTCGTAAGAAAAAGGCTGACCGTCAACGAGCAAATAAAAATAAAAATCAAACGTATGTAGCACAGTCGGTAAATGATAGTTCTAATAATCCAATGTGTTCGACAATGTGCGATGATGTAAGAGAAGCTCAATTATTTTCCGCTGAAAATTATATAATTAACGGAAAACAAATGCGCGATTGTTGGTTTGTAGATTCGGGTGCTACGGAGCACATGACTTTTAGACGTGATTGGCTGACAAATTATATGCCCTTTGAGGAAAAATCTCACCCAGTTCGAATAGGTAACGGTTATGTTATTTATGCGCAAGGAAAGGGTAATGTTGGAGTACGCGTTACTCTACCGGATGGCACATGCGTCACGCATTTAATTACAGATGTGCTATACGTGCCTGAAATAAAAAAGAATCTCGTTTCTGTTCTTAAATCTTCCATTAAAGGTTTGCAAGTATTTTTTGATGAAGGTGGAAATTACGTTTATTTTATGAAACGAGGAAAAATTTTGGTGACTGGTACAAAAATGTGTAACTTGTATTGTTTGGATTTTGATGCAAATAATAAATCAGAATTAAATTTAGCTGTAGGTTCTAGCTTGATGAATTGGCACGAAAGACTAGGTCACCCAAATTTTGAAACTTCAAGAAATATGCATAAAATTTCAGCTGTGAATGATTTAATAATTAATGATATAGAAAAAGAAAATCCTTTCTGCGAACCTTGTGTATTAGCGAAACAACATCGCAAAAGTTTTCTTAAAGATGAGGCAATTCGTTCAAAAATACTTGGTGAAGTTTTTCATGTAGACTTGTGTGGTAAAATGAATAATACCTCAATAGGTGGAGCAAATTATTTTATGTTGCTGAAGGATGATTTTTCGCGATATTGTTTCGTATATCTCCTAAAGGATAAAACGGACGTTTTGAATTGCCTTCAAGAATGTTATGCTGAAGTACAATCACAAGGTCATGAAATAAAGAAATTGAGATCTGACCGTGGTTTGAAATTTTGTAATTCGGAAGTTAAACAATTTTTACTGTCAAAAGGAATTAAGCATTAAACTTCGACGCCAAGAGCGCCAGAACAAAACGGTTTGATCGAGAGACAAAATCGCACGATTATTGAAGCATCAAAAGCAATGCTAGCGACAAAAAATTTACCTACTTATTTGTGGGGGGAAGCTGTAAACACGGCTGTTTATTTGAAAAATCGTACGATTTCGGAAACTATTAATAACGCTACGCCTTTTAAAAAATGGTTCAATTCAAAACCGTCCGTGAAACATTTGAGAACTTTTGGCAGTGATTGTTATGTGCACGTGCCCAAGGTACAACGTACGAAATGGGAATTTAATTCTGTAAAACTTATTTTGGTCGGCTTTCACGATGAAAGCAAAGCTTATAGAGTATTTGATGCGTCTAAAGTAAAGGTTTTTATTCGGAGAGATGTTGTTTTTCATGAAAACACCGGAGAGAATAAAATGAATAATTTTCTAGAATTATCAAAAAGTGATAAAAATTCTAAAATAGCTGCTGAAAATAGTGATCAATTATCGAAACCTGAATCAGAGGAAGATGATGTTTTCATGAAGAATAAACCGTATAGAAACCCACGCTTACCTATATCGAGAGATCCATACCCTTTAAGAAAAAACTCAAGGTCAAATGACTGTGGCCCAGAAGCGAATTTTGCTGAATTATTTTTAAGTGCAGTCGAGCCAAAAACTCTTGAGGATGCAATGGAATCTGAAAATGCATCTGAATGGTTGAATGCAATTAATGATGAACTTGATGCATTAGAGAAAAATAAAACGTGGATTTTAGTACCGAGGCCAGATGATAAAAATGTTATTGAAAATCGATGGGTTTTCAAGACAAAATATAATACAGATGGTACTCTTGACAAATATGGAGCGCGACTCGTGGTTAAGGGGTATTCACAAAAAGCCGGAATCGATTATCAGGAAACATTTTCGCCTGTAGTTAGATATGAATCGGTGAGATTGATTTTATCCATTGCAGCTGCCCTTAATTTGCGAATGATTCAATTCGACGTGAAAACTGCTTTTTTGCACGGCGATTTAAACGAACCCATTTACATGGAACAACCATATGGATTTAAGTGTGATGATGAATTAGTTTGTTTACTAAAGCACAGCCTTTATGGTTTGAAACAGGCTTCACGCCAATGGAATTTGAAAATCGTGAATTTTCTCACTGATAGGAATTATATACAATCACACGCAGATCCATGTGTGTTTATTTATGAAAACATGGAATTAAATGTGAAAACTTATGTAGCAATATATGTAGATGATGGATTTATATGTGGTAATAATTGCTTCAGCCTCTCAGCAGGCATTATTCGAGGAAGAGGAGGGTCCATTGTATGGGCCAGGAATAGCTGATTAGCAGTTTTTATAGTAAATATCATTTTATCTTGCAAAAATCGACAGTTATATCTTTAAACGCGTTTTTCTCGAAATGAGATTTTTCAAATTTGCTGACATTGTAAATCAAAGAGCAATTGACTTGATCCGATTGACTTGAAATTTAAACTGAGTATTCTTGAATACATTTACTCTACAATGACGTAGGATATTTTTTATTGGATGAAAATTGACGATTTGGCATTGAAAAAACGACCATTTTATAGGCAAAAAAACAGACTTTTGTTTCATAACTCAGCGATGTTGTTAGATTTTGATATTTTTCAAAAATCCAGTGTCATTTACAGAAAATACCTTCCAGTTTAACGACATTCATTCCTTTTTCGGTTTCAGCTACTCAATCGGCCGGAATCATGTCAGCAGTGGAGAAACTTTTTTTTTGCGTCTCCGAAGGCAGCGCATAAGTCGCTTGGATCTCAATATTTTTACATGAAAACATCGTGTAATATAGGTCAAATATAGCCAAATATATTCTTAATTTTCCGGAACATTTATTATAATTGAAAACTTTTCTTCCAAAAAATTCCCAACAATTACCCAAATTTTCAGCGTTCACACTGGTATAGCCCCATAAGAGGTTATACGCAGTTATGATTTTCAAAAAATCGATTTTTTTATTGCATTTTTGTAATGTACATATATTCAAAAGTACACACAAAATTTCAAGTCGATCCGAGCAATACTTTCGGAGTTATACCTATATATGTAGAGACGCCTCGGCGCGTTTGAAAGTAGGTGGGGCAGAGGCTCAAGCGGCAACTGTTTACCTGGACCGTTGCTCCTTTTATATACCTGTTGTAACGTGGCAGAATATTCGAGCTACGTCCTCCTCGCTCGACGGCTACTAGCACGATCGCTCAGGGTTGTAAGGGGGATTGTCAGGTCTTATTTATTCTTTATTTTTTTTTTTTTGTTGTTTTATTTTTTTTTATACATATAATACGAGCGACACGACCGAGGAAGGGTCGAAGAAGAGAGGAGGAGGATGATCACGCTGTATCCATCGATGTCCGACTGCGGGATCCGATATTTTACATTCGCCGATATTTTACACCTCTCCCTGTTGGGAGATACTGTCCCGCTCGACGTACATCTACCAATGATACGCTGTTATCCATCGTCGGCTATCAGCTACTTGCAGCAGTCCATCCAGAGCATGAATCCATCTGCCGGACTAGGCTACTCTCTGCACTATCGGTGGCTAATTTATGCGTTGTCCAGCTAAGGCGCTAGTCGCGGTCATCGTGCGAGGCAGGTTCCCCCAATTAACCGAGTCTAGCGGGTTGAGGGGGGGCCATAGTTCACGGGCACGCGTGCCGAACGGACCTCGAGGCTTTTTCCCGGTGACCGTTGAGCGAACAAGACGTAGCACATATCGTATCTGTGTCCCGCACTACCTTTTGGCATCACGCAAACCATTAACGCGGCGAGAAAAAGAGGGTTGTCTTTCGAGCCCACATCGGAATATACCATCGTACGATCAGCCTTCGTACTTAAAGAAACCAGGGAGAGAATCTTTCAACATCCTTTTGAGGTTTCCCGGATTTCGAAAAACGTCACGGCAGCATCGTTCCGGTGAGCTCTCCTCCCTTCTACGGTCTTTTACTATTATTTTATTATTTTATCATTCAATTTGTGAACTATTAATTTCTTCGAGCGTGGTCACACCTGCGACTCTAGTACACTGCGTGCAGAGTAGTAATTTGTATCGGGAACCGCGGCGTTTATCGAGTGTACTCGCGAGATCGTGTAACCGGTAGATACCGGGAGAAAGTCATCGTATTATTTAATTGTATTTTGAGGACGGTTAAACCGTGCGCGCGTTAGGCCGTTATCCCGGTGTGCTTTGTATTTGTTAGCCTGTGTGTGTGGGATTGAAACGGAATAGACCGTGTTGCGGATTTTACCGAATAAGTAACTTCGATTTATATGACTTAGTCTATTTCTTTTCCTTTATTTTATTGCCTTGGTTTTACTCTGACGGACGTACCGGCAGTTACCATACTTTATTTATTCTATTAATTGTTTCTTTTCCTATTCTATCGAACCGTACTTCATTATTTTTTTTCCTTTTCTTTCTCGTTTAACATTTGGAAGTAGTGCGAGTTCGACCGTCGTCCCGTCTATGGTATTTGGGCTTGAGGGACTTGTACGGTCGGTACCGTATCTAACTTAATTAAATTAATTGTTCGTTGTTCTTATTAGTACGGTTATTATCGTTAGTATTGTTTCTTGTTATTATTATTATTATTTCGGACGTCAGTCCTTTAATTAGGGTCTTCTCAGGTTCTTTTTAAATAATTTGGGGTTTTATTAATCGTTACTCGTTCTCGACTTATTAGCCGTTACTTGCTTGCGATTTTCAAGATAGGAGAGTGGAACTAGTCGAAGCTCGCGTACGTGACCTCCCGACGTCCCGTTGTTATGGTTCTTGGATGTATTTGGGATTAGCTCGGGATAGGCCGTATCGCGAACTGAGCGTTGAGACAACCGAATGTTTGGCTTTGTCGGTGAATATTGGTCGAAATTCGAAGTGAGCGAGATAGGCTATATATAACGTCTGCAGAGTATGAGAGTGAGAGAGAGAGAGAACGGGATAACTGCTGCCGTTGAATTAAAGATTGAAGTTAAGATACCGGACTGGATTTGGAAGATTGTTAAAAACGGAGAGACTAATTTTACGGGACCTTTTAGTTAAATTTTACATTGATGGTTATTGGAGAAATAAAGAAGTTTGTAAGTCCCGTACCTGCTGTTGTTGTTTGAATTATTTACGGTTATTATTTTATTTATTTAATTAATATTTATTTAGCTAAATATTGCTTATTGTTTGTGTTTGGTATTTATTAACAATGTCTTATTATTGGACTTTGTTCAGTAATTCTAATGAATTATTTTGATAAATTGATTTTATTCATATTTTATCTTTGACTAATTAGTGACTTGACAGTCCGAACCATCCACTCTGCCTTGAACAGCTGTAGCTAGCCTGGGTTGAGTCTGGCCTACCATTTCGTTATTTTTCCTTCCGGCGCGTAAGCGTCTGGCGCCCATCTCGTAAGAGAAAATAAAAAGGAAGGAAAAATAGCTTGGGCCAGCTATAGGTAACGTGGTGCGTTGAGGCACAAATTTACCGTTACACTGTGTATTGTATTTTTATACATTGTGTGAGAGTGTAGTAGTGTTTTCCAATTTACGAAGACCTCAGCAGCGAGACATTATTGGAACGATGTGTAGGCGGCTTTACACAAAATAATAATGAGAGTTACAACCAAATCATCTGGAAAATTACACCGAAAATCATTCCGAGTGGCTTAAAAATTGTTGAAATGGCCGCAAATATCGCCGCCGGTATGTTTAATGAAGGTTCAATTTCACTTTTGTACCATATGAATGCAATGGGACTGTCTTTGGGGCCCAATGCGCATGCATATGTACAAAAGGAGGACAAAGAGCGCGTGACGCTATCCGAGCGCAGAGCGCACGAAGCGACACGAGAGGGAAGAATGGCTCGAAGACAACACCAAATTGAATTGCTCGAGGCTGCTGAAGGAATGGAGGGTTTATTATATGGCCCTGGAATAGACGACACCATGTAAGTTGAAGAAAATTTTTTTTTCTATGTGTGAACCGGTTTTGAAACTTTAAACGCGTTTTTTCTCAAAACAGCATTTTTCAAGTCGGTGTACACGATATCTCAAAAACGGCTTGTTCGATCGGTCTAAAATTTTAACACAATCTTCTGAGATACATTTTCTAGTAATTAATCGTTCCTTTTGTCAATCCGATACTTATTTTACATTTTATGAACAATTTAAGGCCAAATTTTACATAAAAAATCGAAACCATTTGTTTGAGAAGCCGTAATTTTGTGAAAATTCAATATTTTGATTAGCCGAACGATTAATTACTAGATAATCTAATATATTAACGAAATTTGTTTGGTTTTTTGATTTCAGATAATCCAATCTTGAGTTACGATGTACACCGTAAATCGTCTTTTTTTAGAGATTCCGGAAATCGCCTGCAGCGCCCTCTATAATCAACATTTTTATAAATAAAAAATTTGTTTACGTTCTTGAAAGATGCTTTTATAACCACAAAAATTTTCAAATTGATAAATTCAAAAGTCTCTTCAGGATAAATCCTTGAAAAACCGTCTTTTTTTTGCCTCATAACTGCGTATAACCCCTTAAGCTGCTTTCAAAAGAAGCCTGTGAAAACCACTTGATTCAGTTTTTCAACCAGAAACTTCAGAAGTTCTTCACCGATGGCATCCCGGTTCTATCCGAAAAATGGCGAAACATTGTTGATAATAATGGAGCATATTTGGTTTAAATAAATTCATTTTCACACTATAAGAAAACTAGTTGAATTTTACTAAAAAAACGCCACCAACTTTTTCGCAGACCGAAAAAGTTATCCGAAAAATATCGAAAATGTGTAATATACAATTAACAATCCTTATCGACTACTTTAAGGAGGCACATCCAAGTGAAAAATTTTTTTTTGTGAAATTTTTTTTTCGATCGTCTTGAAGTTCAAAGTATTAAGAATATTGTGAGTAAATTTTATACTGATATTTGAAAAATTGTAAAAGTTATGGGCGATTTATTGAAATATCGATCATCAACCGTGCAGCAGTGAGCAACGTCTTTATTTTGTGCACCCTCGTGTTGTGGAATTTATATTGTAAAATGGATCGCAGAGAAGGTAATCGCGATAGCAAAACGACGAGAGCAGATAAAGCGAATAAGGTGATTCGCAAAAATCGGCCCGGAAAAAGGAAACGACCCAAGAATCGTTATGAATCCGAACAAGACTGTAGTCACGTGACCGCTTGGCAAAAAAACTGCGAAGATCAATTAATTTAAAACCAAGTATATACTACGATATTGATAACAGTTTTCTAAATTCCGTCACCGTGTTTTCGTTTATCAGTGATCACGTGAAATGCAAAGAGTGCGAAATAGTACATTACGCAACTCTTTCAGAATGACCAACATTGTGAAAGAGTTGCGTACAGTGCTTTTTGACATGAGTGCGAGAAATAGCTCAATTTTCGACAATTAATCAACGTTTTCCCACGTCACATCATTACACCATCGCGTCTGCTAGGTTAGCAGTTGACGTAAACAAAACAGTTGTGTTCATTCCTGTGACATGGAAATTCTTGACAGAAAAACAGAAGAATAACAGTGAAGGAATGAAATAATCATAATATTAGAATGAAGGAATATAAAAACAGGGGAGGAATGTAAACAGCTGATTGCAAAACAAAAATGACTCGTTTTCTACCATGGAAACGGGTCAAAATTGAGCTATTTTCAAAGCACGTGTGTTAAAAAATCAATTACAATCTTGGAAACCTCTACTCGCGGTCTCGGGTAAAAACTGAAAATAGAGTGTCCTTCCTGTGAGCCCCGAACTGTTCCTCTTGCTCATATATTTCCAACACATACGAAGTAAATACTAGGTTCGCTTTTGCTAAGCGAATGATAGGGATCGGACTAAAAGGCATGCGAAGATTTTGTGGAATTATGAATCTAACACATCCAGTTTTACAGACTATACATGATGTGATTGTAAAAAATATTATGACTGCTTCAGAATCAGTACAGGATATGATCTGTAAGACAGTTGTGCAGGAGGAAAAAGAAATGATGACAGAATTAACAAATGAGGCAAATACGGGATTCACCGTATCAAAGGCTTTAATTCATTGACAGAAGTATGTAGTGTCACTGGGCATTACACTAGCAAGGCACTTGGTGTAAATGTCAAGTGCAAGTATTGCAAGGCCTGCGAGTTTCGGAAACGTAAGCAAAATACTAGTGAGTATGAGGAATAGGCAAAATGTCATGCTGACAAATGTAATGTAAACCACGAAGGTTCCTCCGGCAAAATGGAGGTTGACGTCATGGAAAAAATATTTTCAAGATCAGAAGATAAATATGGAGTGAAATATATAAGGACATAACTGACAAAGCACCATATGGAAATACAGAAATAACCAAGAGCGTGTTGGACACGTACAGAAAAGAATGGGCACGAGACTTAGAAATTGTAAGAAAAATTCCAAAGGACTTGGAGGAAGAGGTAAATTGACGGGCAACCTTATTGACAAGCTCATAATTTATTACGGTCTCCTGATAAGACGTAATAGCCATTCTGTGGAAAAGATGAAGAAAGCGATCATGGCCATATTTTCTCACATGACGTCAACCGATCAGAAGCCAGACCATATCGATTATCCGCCAGGAAGCAATTCATACTTGGCAGCAAGCTGAATCTACTATTACATTGAACAGCTATTACCATAAGCCCGCTCTTGATCCAGATGTTGTTAAAGCTATAGAACCAATTTTCAGAGACTTAAGTTCTGAAATTTTATTGCAACGCTGTGTTAGAGGATACACGCAAAATTCAAATGAGAGTTTTAATAACGTAATTTGGCGTATTGCACGCAAAATTCCCCACAGTAGCTCAAACAATGTAAACATTGCCGCGAATATCGCGACATGTACTATCAACTCTGGGGCGAAATCATATCTCCAAGTTTTGGAGGCATCAAAGTAGGAAGAAACGCTGACCAGTATTGCGAGGTCGAAGATGCGTGACGCGTGCCTAGCGCCGAAATTCGAAGTCACAACGCAACCCGTGAAGGGCGGATAGTAAAGTGAAAAAAAAAAGTATTCTTAATACACTCGTATAATATTATATCTTATGGAATTATCATGCATTTTTTTTGGAAAAATCGATTTTTCCAAAGTTTGGAGTATGAAGAATATCGCGTGTAACTTTTATCCAGATATTCGAAAAAATGTTAAAGTTATAGGCGATTTACCCAGAAGTGGACGAGCGACCGAGTCACCAAGCGCGACATTTCTTTCCCAAACTTTAACCGCGATGATCTCGAAATATACTTTTCACAGACGGTCCCCAAAATATTCGGAAAACAGTTTGACCAATTCCCTTCAAATTTTGACACAATATTTTGTGATAGGTTTTCTACTTCGGAACGTAGGATGTTTTTTTACTCAATTTTTTTTTTATCAATCTAGAAAGGTCGGAAATATAGGTTGAAAAATGAATGCAAATTGAAATCAGGCGCTAGTAAAAAAAATCAGACTAGGTAAAAAAAAAAATTATCAAAAATTCTACGACGCAAATGGCTTTATACATTACATCTTAAAATTCTTTTCGAAATTTTTTTTTCAGATCAACTGACTGCATGCAATCATGGGGACCGCAGACCGTGCCAGCGAGGGATACGTGTTTTACGCCAGCCATAATAACAGCGCTCCCAGTCAATATATTGTAACGGAACGCCATCACGGCGCTCCGCTACCATAATAAAACCGTAATCACCACCCACACATCTAGCCTACGCAAGACAAAAGAACGCCAGTGGGACTAGGACAACATAACATAAGAATAGGTACACACCGCCAAGCGAAAGTACCCACCCTAAATCAGCATGGCGTCCTATACAGGCCCCACCTAGACACAAAAACTATTATCAAAACAAACAGAGCTCGTAAGAAGCTCGCACAAGAAGAAGAGGGGCCGGCCAAATCAGCACGCTACAGACCAAACCTCAGCGTAGTACACCCCGCCCAGTAGGAAGCAGGCGGAACGACACGTAACAACAAACGCCTTACCCAGCTAGGAAGACATAGCCCGCTTCACCCGTTCAAACCAACCACACCACACCTACACGATGCGCGGAGAACGCCACGATACGGCGAGATTACCAAAGAATTTGTGGAACTCTAGAGATTCCACAAACTTTCAAGAGTAAAACGACAAGGGGATTCCACATGAAACCTCACCACATACCCCCACTCAATGATCAAACATTATTAACAAAATAAAGGCACAAAACGAACCTAAACATTACAACAAACAATTAACAAATCAAGACTAGGGCAAGCCCTAACCGGATAGAATACTCTATAGCAAAATAACACAAAAACCAGGAAAGACAGCTAGAAAACACCTGGTAAAACACCAAACTCACAATTATTAAACAAGTCTAGCGCAAACCAAATCAGAACGTAAACCAGGAAAGACATACGAAGCATCAGCAAAACCACACATGAAAATAAGTAGTTAAAACATGCATTAAACAATAAAAAGCTCTCAGGAAAAGTTTGAACCTCCTGCGGGTAGCAATTTAACACAGGCCAACAAATTCAACCTCGCTAGAACCATGGTTCAAACCCAGAGAAGACAAAGCCCGGCTAAATATAGAAATAACGGTATACCAATACACCACCCCGCACCTCCTTCACCTAGTGATTGAAGGGCGACAAACATCACGTGACATACCCAAAAACACCCCCTCGGGGCCCATCCACTAAACTATATAAACCACGACCGGACAAGCCTCGAGGCTCTTGTTGAAAATCTGTTCTTTAAGACGAAGCGCTGCCCGACAGCCACAATAAATTCATTTTTAATTCAGAATGTAACACAAAAAGCAGGCTTTCGATCAAACGATTCCCCTGCATCGCGCCTTGGCCATCGTTTGACCGAACGCAGCTATCTCGATAAAGACTAACAGTTTGGGAAAAATCTTGTCAGAAACAGTATTCATTCTCTCAACCGATTCCCTGGCATCGCGTCCTGGCCGTCGGTTGAGTGAACGAATTATCTAGGATACACTGCGAGGAAAGGGCTCCCCTGCATTGCGCCTTGGCCGCCCCCAATCGCAACGTTAGGGCACTCTGCATTAACGTGTCCCCACGCATAGCGCCGTGGCTACACGTCTTCTGCAGAGTGGAGAAGCACGTGTGTCTCCAGATTTAGGGAGTGGCATCCCGGCTTGTTGCACCACGCGCAACCGATTCGTAGGGTGTACCTGCGTGGGTGGCACCACGACAGGGCCAGCACCAACTACCTCCTGTGACGAACGAATACCCAGGCCAATTGCACCAATTAAAAAACCTAATTGTAAAGCCCCTAAGGCGCAATAAGGTGGCTTAATTGAGAGCAACTAAAGGCTCCAGTATCCGGGGTATAGGAAGAGCTAGTTGGTCAAGCTGCGAACCCGGTATCGGTTGCGAACAGCGAGCTATAGAGAGGGACCCAAACAATAACAAAGACGAGTAGAGATAGGTAGGTAAATTCACACTCCTTCCCCCCTCGCACTACACTCGAGTCCCTACTATACACTCACCGCGCAACCATCAGAAAAGCGTAGCCTTACACGGCAGATCACGCGTACGGGCATCTACCAAACAATAACACCCTCGAGCACGACAACTAGCTAGATGTCCAATGATTAAAAACAAGGCCGACCAGTACTTCTAACGAAGGTACCAAGGAACGCCCCGTATGAGGACTAAGCCGGCAACAAATAAAGATAGGCCACACACCGTACGCCTCACATAGAGACACGCGAAGCCCTGATTCGACCAACCATATCCTAGAACTTCAAAATTCACAATCACAACAGCATAAATTCTTTAGATAAATTGAGTGTTAAGCTCCGTGCAAGTGATATCTAATCACTTCACGAATGGTAGAATCGAAACCCGAATTGAGACTGGAAATCATTCCATTTACGTAGTTTCAGAAAAGTGCGTTTAAGCAAACGCGACAACCCATGTAGAAAAATAAATTGAGTGTTAAGCTCCGTGCAAGTGATATCTAATCACTTCAGGAATGGTAGAATCGAAACCCGAATTGAGACTGGAAATCATTCCATTTACGTAGTTTTAGAAAAGTGCGTTTAAGCAAACGCGACAACCCATGTAGAAAAATAAATTGAGTGTTAAGCTCCGTGCAAGTGATATCTGATCACTTCACGAATGGTAGAATCAAAACCCGAATCGAGACTGGAAACTATTCCATTTATTTTACGAATTATAGAGTCCAAAAGACCCAGACACACCGGAAGCAATTCCACATGCGTAGCCTGTAGGAAAAATTCTGTAAGCGAACGTGAAGATCGTACAAACAACGAGATCATCCCTCCAACATCCTTCCTACCTTGTCTGAACTAACAATCAATCGAAGTATCAAATAATTCCGTGCCCTCAGCACCATAAAGAAAAGAAAGAATTACCCAATCAGTCAAAGGACCAATGATGAGAGGGTAACAAAATCGCCGGTCTCACAAGGACTAATGCGACACGATAAAAACCTAAACTGAGGTCTCACAGATAACAACAATAAAAAAAACAACAACCAAATAGATTGATAGCATATCCATAAAAATACAGACATTTCTCACTCCATCCAGCCCAGAGCACGAACCGGTTTCGAGCTAACTCCCTCTTCCACACGATCTCGAAAGAAACCGCTCGAAACAAAATTAAAAACTACGCGATTTCACGCCACCTCTTGATAAGACGCGCGTAACAGCTGAAGCTGAAAAAGTGTGTAAAAATCGCGAAACGTTTCAATATATTTCTAAAAAATGTTGTCAATATACCTCAATATTTATACTTTGGAATAAAACGAACTTGGATGAAATCGGACAAATAGTTTTTGAAATAATAATTCCCAAAATTCACCTATTTTTTCCGCCGTCTACTCGGATGTGCCCCCTTAAGAGAGTCTAAAAATGGCGCTCAAGCATCAACATCTCACTACCATGACACTGATGGATCGTATAGAAAGAGCTAGATGCCGAACTCTACTCAGTAATCGAAGGATAATTAGAATTATGTCATAGTATATGAGACGGTCTGAACTCACGTTAGATTAGCAAGCACTCACCATCACATAGGTCAGATACGAATAATTATTGTTGACATTTCGTTCAAGAGAGCAAGGAGCCGGAAATTCTTTTCTGTGTTTTGTGGGATGATTATGATTGACGGTTCCAGTGTGGGGAAGGTTCAGAACTCGCCCCCAAGAATGAGCATCTCAGGCATATAGCTGACATGGTAGTAAGCAATTGATAATAATAATTTGCGTATAGTGAGAGGCAGGAACTCTTTGCGATGGTATGCAGGAAGACTAGAACAGTCGATTGCACCCTCAAAAGAGTCCAGAAATCACCCCTGACCATCAGCATCTTACAATCATATAATCCAGACAGTAATAACCTGATTATTAATCATTATTTGGGTACAGTGAGAGGCCGGAACTCGTTTCGATGGTATGCAGGAAGCTACCACTATCGATTGCATCCTCGAAAGAATCGAGAACTCGCCTTTGTATATCAGCATCTCCGTCTTAAAGCTGAAATAGCAATAAATAATGGTTAATAATTATTTGCGGCTAGTAAGGCGCCGAAACTCTTTTCGATGGCACGCAGGAACGCGAGAACTGTCGATTGCAGCTTCGAAAAAGTTCAGAACGAGCAGCTACGTACCAGCATCTCACTACAGTGTAGCTGAGATGGTGATAAACAATTGTTTTTAATCATAATTACATAATTCTTCGGCGAGTCCTATGGATCAGAAGTTTGTTTCAGAATATTCATGCGGATCTATAGATCTCTGTTTAATATAACTTCTCTATACTCAAATACTTAAATTCTGATGAAATGCGTTAACTTTCATCTGAACTCATTCAATCGCGATTTTTACGGTAAATCAACTATTCACAGTGACCTAGTAACCAGCAAGACAATAGATCACATTCAACTTCGATTGATTGATCAGGACGAAGATATGGTTTATCTTCGTGGAGGAATTATGACGATACATGCTGGAAAATAAAGCCTGCGAGCTTCAGTTGGGTTGACATCTGAGCAGACTAAAGCGTTGCTATCTTCTCGTGACTCTTGAACGCTCTCTGTATCTTTACGATTGCTCTGCTTCGGTACATGCTCCTTACAGGAGAATAAAGAATTACCTCTGTGATTACTAATCCGTGTGTTTGATCTTTATTGTACCTGTAATCCGCTCAGAAATTATATAACAACAACAATACGGTTGCATATTAAATCTCTGTAATTTGGTGTTGTTTATAACAGGACAGCGAGCAATAGTTATAGGAAACGATTATGTCTGGATCCCATCGTCCACCGATTCTGAAAGCGCTAACCTCAAAACGCAGATCTTCTGATGAATCTCGAACTCAAACTCAAACCACACGGAAAAGGAATTCTTGTACAATAAAACAATACTTGCTTTACTGCTACTATTGCATACGATGGAAGAAGAAGTACTGAACATTAAAGTACCCAATATATTTGATGAATCTATAATCTACTGCAAAACGCATGCACATCTTCTTATGCCTTATGCATCCTCAACATTCAACAGCGACGAAATTCGAAATTACTGTGCAGCATCAAGATCTCTATATTCTTCCGAGCAAGAGTTCGTTACATATCTCTGGGAGAATCATTAAAGCAGATGGAACAGCTAACGAAAATTTTCAAACTGTTATTAACTCTTTGCTCTCGAGAAGTGACCCTCGCTCACTAATAAGTGGTAAAATAGAATGGTGTATACAATCAAAAACTTCCGATCAAACTAAATCAACTGCTGAATTTCATTACAAAAGATTCACCAATCTCTGGGAGCTTCCGCAACTGGAAACTATAGGAGTACCCTCTACTTCCCACCACCTCAAAACATGTCGAGACACCCCCACCCGCCTCGAAGCTTCCAAAACATTCGAAGTGTGTGTGCATACTAATGATTTAAACAAAAAGTGTGAATTATAAGAATTTCTCTCCTTGCCCCTCCCCCTCCGATAGAAGCCTCTACGCCATACGAAGTCTACATGAGTGTCATGTTGTAACGGCAATTTTTAACGTTCACATATATTTTATTTATCGTGGGAATTCGGGCTCGATCACATGACTAATTAATAGAGACTTCGTAGTGGTTGACAGTGAGGCTTTATTCAGAATAGAAACAATTTCATAAAATGTCACTTCTTAATTACGGTCACTCGAATTTTTCTAGGATGACCATTTAATTCCGTAATTCCAGCAATTATTTCTACGATTATAATTTTATTTGGCATGCATCTATTCTCGGTATCTTCGAAGGTTTGTTATTCTTTTCGGACAGCGGTATTGCTGTACGTTCGGTACACAGTCATCCTCATACTATCTGTCACTCGCATCGCACTCGCTCTTGGTACAGAGTGTATTAACCCTATGTACAATTCTTTTTCTTTTATTCTCGTTACACTTTCTCTCTCTCTCTCTCTCTCTCTCATCCAATCGGCGATTTCAGTCTGTAATGCCGATCTAAAATTCACATTATTTAATCCTACTCCCTTATATACTACTAGCTAATACGTATCGATTTAACCTATGCTCCTAAATCTAATGTTCACTATTCATATCTTAATCTATTTCTCGTTTCCTTTTCACTTCATTAGAACTAATTTTTACTATCTTCGATGTATTTAAATTCGGGAATTCCGGCGATTATTTCGACGTTATTTCTTTTTATTCGAGCACAAATTCTCGGTATTCTCGGGCTCGAGCTTCAGTCACGGGCTTATGCCTTGGTATTATCTCGTTGCCCGCACACACACAGTCGTACGCCTCAGACTCTCCGTGGACAGAGTGTATCAACTCTGTTTACAATTCTTTTCTCTCTCACTTTTCTCACACTTATCTCGCTTTTCGCCCTTTCTCGCTTTCTCTCGCAGGAACGGCGATTCCTATGGTTCCTACTGGTTTAAAGTCCGCACTCTTTAATTTACTGTGATATGCTACTCGCTTTGTCCGATGCACTTTATTTCTTAGGCTTATCTTTATCCACTCACTCCTATCCGTCTTATTCCTACCCACTTCTCAGGCTCGTTCACTTCAAATCTATCGACTAATTTAATTTTCCTTGATTTATCTAAATATTCCTGCTCTTTTAATTTCGAGATTAATCGTTTTATAAACTTGTGCACGCAGTATTCGCTTCAGTTAAACAGGTATTACCCATCAGAGAGCCTTCCTTCCGGTGCCGGCTCTTTTATAGCCGTTTCCCCACCCTAGTTCCCTCTACATCATTCGAGACTTCGGTTTTAAGATTTGTCAAATTCGCTCGATTATGCGAGCAACCGTTGTCACGCCCCCCCCCCTGGCTCTCCCTCGTCGCCGAGCAAGGCCAGCTGGTCGCTGACCTGTTGTTTTCGGCGACGAGCGAATTCCAGAGGCGTGACGTCACCCGTTTTTACGCTTCGTCGGGGTTCGTTGGCCTAGCATCGGCTGTACCTGCTGTCTGGAATATACTCTTGGCTCTTATAGCCGTTCGAGGTAATGAAATAATCGCTCGCATGTAACCACGTTACATTATCCCCCCGAGATCCTTGGAAAAATTGCCTTTGGAAAAAAATCTCTTATATAATTTTTTTTTATTTTAAAAATTTTTTTAAATTTTTTTTATTTTTCAAAATGAGAATATGCTTACCGATTCCTGTTTCGACTTCTTCCGGGTCTCCCTACTGATACTCCAGTTGTCGTACCGATCCTCCTCCATTCTTCCAACTCCTCTCCGCTCTCATCACTCTCCTCCATCATGGCCTCGAGCTCCCGCAACAGCTCCTCCATCCGTCTTGACCGTGCAGCAGTACTCGTCCTCGGAGCTTCGATGTTGTTGGCCCTCGCGTACTCTGCCTGCCTCCTCCTCTCGTCCCGGAAATGTTTTCCTTATCTCCCGCCGTCTCGTCCGTAGCGATATGACGGGTTCTTTTCAATACATTTTGCCTCCTAGCTGCCAATTAATTCCTGGCCGACGTCGTACCCCTGGTGACCTCGGGAACCATGCACCTCCGTCCAAACGGCCTCCACAATCGGATCTATTTCCACGATATAGATGTCCACCACCTGTTGAACTGTTAGTTGGATGAACAATTCTCTAGCACGTTCCGTCCAATAACCCCTGGCTGGTGCGAGGGTGTTCATGCCTGCAGCCACCGCAAAGTAAGGCTCACCTAGATACTGCCTAAGTACCGTATACAGTTCTTCCAGCGGCACCACGATTCTTCTCGCCAAATCCCCCAACCGTATTCGGTACTTGCCGTCCTCTTTTCCCGTCACTGTTCCTCGGAAGAATATACTCTCTTCCGTGCCCTCCTCGTCCTCCAAAAGATATAAAATGGCACGTCCTTCATATGCCTCCTCCTCTAATAGCTTGTGCACCTCCGGATGTTGTCTGCTTGTCTTCGCCACTAAGTCGAGCCACTCCTGTCGACGCTCTTCGTCTTTCTTTAACCACATATAAAAACGCGTAGGATGCTTCACGTCGATTATTTCCGCTGAATATGGCTCCTCCGGAACCAGATATTCCACGGCGTACTCAATGAAACGGTTCATCTTCTACTTTATGTCGACACGGTTCTCTCTTTTATTATTCGCAAGTTATTAACCCGTTCCCCTGCTAACGTCCTCTTTTATATCCTTCTCGATGCCCTCGTTATGATTATAATTCTTGGTGTCTCTCCGGCAGCCTATCTCTTTCCGCATACCCGTCTTTGCCAGAATTTGAAGCATTCTTCCTAGAACGTCCTTCCGTCGTGATGTCAAAACCCCTCGCTGCGATTTACTGTAGCGGGTTCGACGGCCCCGTATCACTGTGTTAGTGTAGCTTCTGTATGGCTCCGCTTTACCTCGTTGTTTTCAGTTCGTGTACTCGATCTTCGTGTCTCACTTCTTTGCCCGCTTGTTACGGCCGTCGTACTCTCTTCTTCTTTCTCATTCCTGTCTGTCTCTGTCTGATACCTCTTAAACATACTGGCATGAAATTTGCCTCTCTCTATCTTATTCTCTAGATCTACGAGTAAATAAGTTGCTAAACCTACGCATTTCTTAATCCTATATGGCCCCTCGTACAATGGCATAAATTTTGAAGTTTGTTGTTTTAAGGGGTCCGATACATTTAATGCTTTAATTAGTACTAAATCGCCTACCTCGTAATTCGTTAACCTATGGGACGCGTCGAATTTTTCTGCACGCCGCAGGCCTTTTCTTTTCATTCTCTCTCTCACAATTTCAATTTTCATTTCGTATGTTATTCTGTCATCGTCGCCCTTCCCTATGCCCATCTCTTTATTCCATTCTCGTAGAGGCTTCCTCTTGCATTATAACTCCAATGGTGTGAACTCGGTCGTGTCGTGATGACCCTCGTTTATACAATTCTGAATTATTTTTATCCACTTAAACCAGCCTGCATGGTTATTCGTTAAGAAAACTCGAAAAAAACTTCCGAGTTCCCGATTTACCCGTTCGACGATATTTCCTTGTGGGTGGCGTATCGATGAAAACACGGCCATGATCCCCTCGTCCTTGAGCTTTTGTAACCAAATTTTTTCCGTAAACTGTGTTCCATGATCAAATTGAATCCTTCGTGGCTTTCCATACTTCGGAATATAGTCGCCAAATATTCGCTTAATAACCGTAGATGTGTTAGCTTTCTTCATAGGGTATAGAACAACGTATTTACTGAATGCATCTAGTCACCAGGATATGTTTTACTCCACCGACCGATGCAGGTAAAGGCCCATAAAAATCTATGGATACTACATCCTCCGGTTCTTCCGGTATTATGTTCTGCATCGCTGCGTAACTAGTCTGCACTGCGATTTTATTCCTCTGGCACGTGTCGCAAGTAGCTAAAAGACTCCGAACTATCTTTGCCATATGTGGATACGTGAAATCCTCCTGTAGTATCCGTATACACTTCTTTGCACCCGGATGCCCATACATGGTATGGCACGTTCTAATCATATCTTGAACTATACATTTTGGTATTATCACCCGCCAAATTCCGATTTTTTATTTTTTTTGTAAAATCCCTTTTTCTGATCGGTACTTTTGCTCTTCTGTTCCTTCTTTTTCGACGACCAGGAAATCCATGATGATTTTTAAGTCTTCTTGCTCTCTCTGGACATCCTTTATATGCTTCAGTTTGTTAGCTAGTTCCCGTGGAATTTTTTCAGCCAGCAGCCCCGCCACCATCACAATTCCTTCGTCATCAGTCGCACGTGCATCCTCGTTCTCTCTCGTTCAGCTCAATGCATCCGCCCCGACGTTTGATTTTCCGGCTACATGTTCCACCTGTATATCATAATCTTGGATGGCCAATGCCCATCTCATCAGCCTTCCGGCTGTGAAACGACATGTTTTCAGAAAAATCAACGCTTTATGGTCCGTTTTTACACAGATCTGAGCTCCTTTTAAATATGTTCTGAATTTTTGTAGCGCCCATACAATAGCTAGTAACTCTTCTTCCGTGGTCATGTACCCTATTTCAGCCCCTTTTAGTGTTCTACTCGCAAACGTTACCACTTTCGTTTCTCCGTTCCCATCCTCTTGCGCGAGGATTGCTCCGAGCGCGTATCCACTCGCATCCGTGCGTGTATGGCTTCCGCGTATCTGGGAATCTCAGTACAACCTCTTCACAGAATAAATTTTTAACGTCTTTAAATGCTTTCTACATGGCCTCGTCCCATCTGCAACGAACCCCTTTTTTCAGAAGATTCACTAACGGCGCGGTCTCGTGCGCATGTCGATTCGTGAATTTTGTATAGAAATTAATTGTTAAAGTGTGGAAAATAAAAAGGACTTACACTTTATGAATAAACTATATCTATTTAATTTTATAAGTGTTTATACTGAGATGGCTTAAACCCAAGTGCTCCTCGCGTGAGCGGCGCACAGTTTTCAGCTCTACGAGCTGTCGAAACTCGCTTACGTACTCCAAAATAAGAGGGGAGGTTTATGGTGTGAGCGTCCCCTCTCACATACGTTAGCGCACTGTTTAATATACTTACAATATTCGTACGAATACAGAATAAATGTACCATTATTTCAACATTAATTAATCCCAAAAATCCTCTTAATTGTTTGAGGGTGTGAGGTCGAGGATATTCGTGAATTGCCCTTATTTTTTCTGGGTCAGGTTTCAGCCCCTCAGTCGTGAGGATGTGTCCGAGAAAGGTTACTTTCTTCCGGAAAAAATGTGACTTACTGAATTTTAATGTCATCCGGTGCTGTTGAAATCTCTCAAATAATTCCCTTAGGTGATCCAGATGCTCTTCATGCGACGTTGACATCACTAATAAATCATCGACGAAATTAATGACGAAATCCAGACCCTGCAGGACCACGTCAAGAGCCCTTATTAAACTTGCTGTACTAGTCTTTAAACCGAACGGCGTGACTGTAAATTCATAACATTTCTCGTTATGTTGAAACGCCGTGTACTTCCGCGATTCTGGGTGGAGGGGAATTTCCCAAAAACTGCTAGTTAAATCCAGCGTGGACATCACAGATTTTCCCCCACACCGTTGGAAAATCTTCTCGATTGGTGGTGCATTATTATAATCATTTATCAAATAATTATTTAGCTCACGAGCATCCAGACAGAGGCGGACGGAATTATCGCTCTTCGTGACCGGCATCAGGGGATTTATATAGACACTTTCCGATTTTTGTATAATCCCCATCTCGAGCATTCTCTTAATCTCCCTCTGTACCCTCTCTCGTTGTAGCAATGAGACAGGATATGAACGGTGGAAATACGGTTTCTGATCTTTCAGCAATAATCGGTGCTCGTATTCCGTCATTCTTCCAGGTATCTTATCAAAAATCCCTCTTCTTCCTTCGACGATCCTCTTAAAACGCTACTTTGTCTCCGGCCTCAGATCCTGACATTCCTCCATTTTATTCTCAAACTCCTCCTCTGACAGGCTGATTTTCTCTCCGTCGGAGTCATCTTTCCTTCCCGCCGTACTACATATTTTATCTTGCTTACTTGAACGAAAATTCTCAGGATCCATGTGTCGCCACACCCCATCCCTTAATTCTTCGATCACCTTATCCTCGACTGCCAGGACCTTCTGTTGAGCATCTATCGAGATTTTTAATACCAACATCCCGTCGATACCAATTAATATAGGTCGCACTAATCTTGGCACCACTAACATTTGTAATGCTCCTGTCGACCCATACGACTCCACTTCGACCATGATTTGTTTCTTCACACGTTCCGTCTCCCCCCAAATGCTCCGACCACCTGAGTTGACGTGACCGGCAGTAAAGGGCACTTTTTCAAGGTTTCTTCATTTTTCCGGAAAAACTCCTCCGATACACACGATACCTCACTGCCGCTCTCTACTAGACCCAACTCTAATATTCCGGCCACTGCCACTGGTATTTCTGGACATCTCGGATGCTTCTCATTGTACCATTTAGTCGGTACACTCTCTACCTCCTCGTATAAAAATTCCCGTGGATTTTCCATGAGCGTTGAACAGGCCACCTGCTTTTCCTCTTCCTTGTCGGCCACCCTCGGTGCTGGCCCTCTGATATCCGGTACTACCTGAATCCTTGCAACGTTTTCTGGACACATATTTTCCTTATTCTCATATGAGCCTTTACCGTCTTCCAGAACTCCGCTTTCCACAGATCCAGCCTGCCCTCGCCGTCCGGTGTTCTCCTCTGCACCCTTCTTCACCGCCTGTCCCCTATCCCTGCATTGTTCTTATTTTCTTCGCGGATTCCTCGCTCGAACGAAATTTTTCCTCAAAAGTTTGAAGGTCGTGTACCGCTCCTTCGACCACGAGCCACCAATCATTTGCAACATCTTTCAGAGCTGTCCCGATCGCGTGCCGGATCTCAGTATCCTCGATCCTTCCTGCGATACAAAATTCTCGAAATTCTTTAAAAAATCTCATTGGTCGTTCCTTTCCGTCGCCATTATATGTAGGTGGTTTCTGAGCTGTCGTATATAACAGTGTGACATTCAATCCCCCTCCAATAGTTTGTCCGAAACTCATAGACGTATTGGTTCTCCGTGTTGACTCTTCTAATTTCTCAATCCTCTTATTTTGGTTCTCGGTAATCTCTTGTGCTGCACGTATTTCCGCCATCATTTCCTGTGTCCTTCTCTCGAGTTTTTCTACCGTCACCTTCTGACCAGCAACCTGTTGTTGTATATAATTATTTGTAATGTTCTGATTTTCCTGTATTCTCTCCTGAGCTACTTTGATTTTTTTTTCTGTCCGACACTCAACCGCCGAAATCTCCCCTTCTAGTGCGTCCTTTGTTGCTTCTCTCAATACCGATATCCTGCCTCAACACTCGTTTTTCATCTCCTGCTGTAGCCTTATCACTTCGGTGAATTTGCCCTCCATCTTCTGCTGTGACTTAATCACCTCCTCGTGCTTCTCCTGCAAGAACTGCATTAACTCCCCTACACCGATTGGATCCGGTGGAATAACCGTAGTTCTGTTGATTTGCCTTGGCGTACTGCCAACTCCACTGTTCATCTGGTCATCCACGATTTTTTCTGATGTATCTTCGTTTTCGTCAATCGGCGTAATTTCCGAAATCCGTTGTATATTCCTTCGATCTCTTTGTCGACGGTCATCCAACAGCTGATCAGCTGTTGTTGATTCCCATATATAGGCTTCACCACCGTCAGCACCCCCCTCTTGCCGATGCTGTTCCTCCAGGCTTTCCATCATACCTAGCTCCTCCAGTTCAGTTGAGAGATTCGTTTTGTCGCCTGTATTCATACTTTAATTTCACCGAGTTTATGTCTCTAATAGACGTCCTACCTCACCACCGCAGTCTTTCTTAGCTGTGTCGAGCCCCACGTTGGGCGCCAAATGTAACGGTAATTTTTAACGTTCACATATATTTTATTTATCGTGGGAATTCGGGCTCGATCACATGACTAATTAATAGAGACTTCGTAGTGGTTGACAGTGAGGCTTTATTCAGAATAGAAACAATTTTATAAAATGTCACTTCTTAATTACGGTCACTCGAATTTTTCTAGGATGACCATTTAATTCCGTAATTCCAGCAATTATTTCTACGATTATAATTTTATTTGGCATGCATCTATTCTCGGTATCCTCGAAGGTTTGTTATTCTTTTCGGACAGCGGTATTGCTGTACGTTCGGTACACAGACATCCTCATACTATCTGTCACTCGCATCGCACTCGCTCTTGGTACAGAGTGTATTAACCCTGTGTACAATTCTTTTTCTTTTATTCTCGTTACACTTTCTCTCTCTCTCTCTCATCCAATCGGCGATTTCAGTCTGTAATGCCGATCTAAAATTCACATTATTTAATCCTACTCCCTTATATACTACTAGCTAATACGTATCGATTTAACCTATGCTCCTAAATCTAATGTTCACTATTCATATCTTAATCTATTTCTCGTTTCCTTTTCACTTCATTAGAACTAATTTTTACTATCTTCGATGTATTTAAATTCGGGAATTCCGGCGATTATTTCGACGTTATTTCTTTTTCTTCGAGCACAAATTCTCGGTATTCTCGAGCTCGAGCTTCAGTCACGGGCTTATGCCTTGGTATTATCTCGTTGCCCGCACACACGCAGTCGTACGCCTCAGACTCTCCGTGGACAGAGTGTATCAACTCTGTTTACAATTCTTTTCTCTCTCACACTTATCTCGCTTTTCGCCCTTTCTCGCTTTCTCTCGCAGGAACGGCGATTCCTATGGTTCCTACTGGTTTAAAGTCCGCACTCTTTAATTTATTCTCTTATATGCTACTCGCTTTGTCCGATGCACTTTATTTCTTAGGCTTATCTTTATCCACTCACACTTGATTTATCTAAATATTCCTTCTCTTTTAATTTCGAGATTAATCGTTTTATAAACTTGTGCACGCAGTATTCGCTTCAGTTAAACTGGTATTACCCATCAGAAAGCCTTCCTTCCGGTGCCGGCTCTTTTATAGCCGTTTCCCCACCCTAGTTCCCTCTACATCATTCGAGACTTCGGTTTTAAGATTTGTCAAATTCGCTCGATTATGCGAGCAACCGTTGTCACGCCCCCCTGGCTCTCCCTTGTCGCCGAGCAAGGCCAGCTGGTCGCTGACCTGTTGTTTTCGGCGACGAGCGAATTCCAGAGGCGTGACGTCACCCGTTTTTACGCTAGGTCGGGGTTCTTTCGCCTAGCATCGGCTGTACCTGCTGTCTCGAATATACTCTTGGCTCTTATAGCCGTTCGAGGTAATGAAATAATCGCTCG
Source organism: Cylloceria caligata (assembly GCA_963942595.1). Classification (NCBI taxonomy): domain Eukaryota; kingdom Metazoa; phylum Arthropoda; class Insecta; order Hymenoptera; family Ichneumonidae; genus Cylloceria; species Cylloceria caligata. Next base: position 28,195,893 of record OZ012706.1, read on the forward strand.
CATGTAACCACGTTACAATGTATGTGTGCACCAACACCAATTGGGGACGAGCCCGTGTGGCCTATCCTACAAAACAGATGCTGTTGTCATTTCGATTATTTTGTCGATACGATTATTTTCATTTTTTTGCACGTTTTCAACCGAAATTCGACCAGACGTCCAAGCGTTTATGTTCATAATACAGTCCTGTATAATGATAGATCGTAGACTACGAAATACACTATTTTTACCCACCAAAGTCGTTATCCCCTTAATCTATTGGCGCCTGATCTTGTAGACCGGTGTTGCTGGCATAATGACTAACGGGACAAGATAGAACTAGGGGAGCGAAACGATTCATGACTTATTTTAGCATAAAAATGGTCAATTATCCAACTAACAACGTCTGCGATGACGTGAAAGTCCGTGGCGTAACTCGGTTACCGGTTGAAGGATATTAGTTAGCGTAAATACCGAGCGTCACCACACTTTTATCCCTGATTACCATTTCTGAAAATATTAAACATATTTCACACTTAAGTCCCACGGAGTACTTTTTACGCGACTCAAGAAATATGAAAAAAGTCAACAAAAATCACGTTAGAATGTAAATACGCTATACATTCCCTTGCTCGAAGGAAAATCTACGATTCAGGCAGTTCTGAGTCACTGTTGGATGGACGATAGAATCAGGACAATGTGACCATGATTCTACTTCCCTATACTGAATGCCCTTTAATTCTTACCGAATAATCGGATATTTTTAAGAACCCCTGCGAGCAAATTCCAAATTCAGTTTCGTCCCGTTGAGATGCTCGTTTACGTCACTTGCTAAGACAGCCTGTAGATTGTTTGATTGTAAACTAAAGGGATCCTTTCGTGTTAATCAGTCACATAAATATATGGAGTATGTACGCTAATTTAGTATAAAACCCCCGAAATAGTAGAATAAACTACATAGAGGAAATAGATAAGTTTGAAAGGTTGTAAACTAAAAATATTTTTTTCGACTTATAGAGAAGTATTGAATCCAACTGAAGGTGACAATATATTATTTGCCGGAATAAATACAATCATGTACCTTTCAACGACGATGTTATCTGGAGAAGAATTATTTTCTTCGGATGATATTGTAATAATTCTAATGCTATAAATGTTCCGGAAGGCAACCGTTTTAACGAAATATCTGTAACTCATTATAGGTTGGACACTAGTAGCTGTTGGGATTTTGATTTTTTTTTTTCAACATGAGAAGACTCGTGTACCTTTTAGGAACGATGTTTCTTCAAGCAGAATTCTTTCCTTTACATAGGAGTAATGTAAACAAGGATGCAAATTTGAAATTTGCAGATTATTTTCTGGTCTTTCTCGCCTATAGGTTTTCTATGGGTAATGGTTATGTCAATTCTAGCTACCCCATAGAACAAGTGGTATACAAATTTACAATAGAATTAAAAATCTACTGAAATTGCAAATTACATACTGTTTGAACCCTTTTATCGATTCTCACTAAATTAAAGATTAAGTACCTTTGTACCCTAGCCAATTTGTATGTCAAGTTTCGGTTTGATTGGTGAAACTTTACGAAAGTTAAAGTAATATAGGTTTTTTTTAGAAAAATGACGAAAATTCATAATGAACGCCTTGATCGATTCTTGCGAAATTCAATACCGAACAACATTGTCGCCCGGCCGATTCTTGTAGAAAGTTTTAGCTCGATAGCTGAAAGTTGAAGATCGCACCTTTTTCCAAAAATTCAAGCAACCAAAAAATGGGATGTTCTGAAACATTTTAAATACTCTGAAATAAATGTTACGTCTTGCGAGATCCTCCTTATTCCTTTATCGTCTCGTAGGTACGAGCCGGTCACGATGAACAAGCAAGGCAGTCGGAGTAGTCATCCCTTTCACCTGGGTCATTTCCCCCCCTCCCTCTACGATTCCCTTTTTGCGGCGGGCGGCGCCTAACTAGTATTATAATGCTAGTTAGGCGACTAACTAGTTACTTAGACAATAAAGGAAGAACTATATCGATTATAACTATAGTTGTAATATAGGGTACGAGTCGAAGAGAACCACCTGCGAACAGAGATCGACAACACGACAAGGAAGAAGAACTACCACAAAAGAGGGCAAGTGTCAACAGTACACCTTCGAGCCCACCTCTATCCAAAGCTCACCAGGTAAAATTCTCCCATTTCTAATTGGAAAAGGCGAGGTCCCCATCCTCGTTGTAAAGGGCTGCCAAGCCTTGACGCATAAGCGAGACCGACCGTATTCGCTAGACCCTAAATATTGGGCCCGACGTAACAATAAAAATTTCGAGAAACATTTTTTTCACGAAAACAAAGCTTCTTCTATGAGGAATCAAAAAAAATGTAGGCCTGCGGGTGTTCCGGAGGCGGTCCTTTCAAATAAAAACTACAATTTCGGTAAGAGGGTTATGTTCACTCGTGAAACTTTCAATTATTACGTCATTAACTGAGGTACAACAGAATGTTAATCGGCTTTGGCTTTCTGATAAAAAAAGATGGAAAATTCAAATTGCTAATTTGAGAACTTGCAATTTGTCGAAAAAATTACGAGAACAAAAGACAATTTCGAATACTTACCGATATATTTGCAGCAATTGTTTCTTCCGAATATTAATGCATAATATTTTATGCAAATGTGAAGCAACTGTTGTTTGTGAATGCGGTTGGTTTTGACGTAAATTTTTAAGAAGCAACCGTTGGTAGGCTTATATCAGCATGTTTTTCAAATGATTTTCTATTGTTGTAAACTTTTCGACAAATGAGTCTGCGGTTTAACGAAATAATTTCTAAAAGTTTCAAAACTGTAGTTTTTTTGAACAAATAAAGAAAATTTATTTGAAACTTTCTGGAGCGATTAGGGACATATATTGTCAATTGTCCCATAACGAATGCAGGAAATGCGTTGAGGAGATCCTATTTATACAGTGTCGTTAAAACCACAAAATTTAATTCTATGAATAAATAGGGTGCTGATGCTCCAAATTGATAAAATTGACTTAATCAAACTGTTTTTGCAGGCGGAGTGAATACCTAACTTGAAAAGGTAATTATTTGGAACGGTGGCAAGTTTTATCATTCCAACTCCCGTCTGTTCAACTCACATACAGATTCGTATATCTATAGCGTAGCAATATAGATATATAAATATATATTATTTATGTATGGATATTTATGTATGGCGTACCTTACGATCAAAAAGTACCCGGAATTTGTCAATAAAACGAAAACGGTTCAATTATTCATCTATATTTACTTTATTCCCTTCAAAGTAATCTCGTAAGCAATACACATATTCCAACGCTTCTTCCAATCTTTAAAACAGTTTTCATAAACCGATTTTGGAATCGCCTTCAGCTGCTTCTGCGAATTTTCCTTTATCGCCTCAATGGTCTTAAAACGCTTTCAGCAAAGGTAACTTGGGTCGTCAGAACAGGAAAATCACACGGGGCCATGTCAGGTGAATACGGAGCTTGCGAAACGGTTAATACCATTGCTTTTGGTCAAATAGTCGCGTACAAGATGAGATGTGTGAGCCGGTGCATTGTCGTGGTGAAGAAATGACGAGTTATTTCTCGCGCTTGAACTCGTCTCATGCCCAAAACATCGTGCATAACGCTCTGCACCGATCAACGAGACACCAAGATCGGCAGCTATCTGATGTTGATCATACGACGATCTTCGAGCACAATTTTTTTTATCTTTTTCGATGTTTTTGTCAGTCACAGAGGTGGATGGTCCACCGGAACAAGGCCACAGTACGGCCCGCTTTAAACTTTTTTTACCACTCGTTTGCTTGTGTTTTCGACATTGTCGAATCCCCGTAGGCTACCGTTAACATTTTCAACGCTTCCGCACATTATATTTTGTTAGAAACACAAAATTTCAGGCACACTCTTTGCTCAACTACATTCGACATAGCGAAATTCGCAGAGTACACCAAACAACGACTTGTACACAAAGCTATTACGCTCAAACTATCTGACACATTACGCTTAAAAGTGACATGTAAACAAATGATAGATGTACCAACCCAGAAAAAAAAATTATTTTGACAATATCTGAAAGGTGGCTCGATTAAATGAGAAATTCCGGGTACTTTTCGATCAGAGAGTATACAAATCTGTATGTGAGTGGAACTATACCCATTTCAACGGAGTTATGTTGGAGTTAACAGAAACGTAAAACCTTGGAAGAATATATAACGGGGGCTATACTGTAGCTCGCACACCACAAGTATTCACTATCGCCATATAGTGTAGATCAGGGGTCTCCAAACTACGGCCCGCGGGCCACATTCGGCCCGCGGACAGATTTTGGACTATTTCACTTTTTACCACCGGCAACAATGATAATATGGTTTTGGCCCTCGGAACTTACTGGAGTAATCAGTATGGCCCTAAGGCTGGAAAGTTTGGAGACCCCTGGTGTAGATGAAAGCAGGGCGGATGTCTCCTGCGCCAAAGTTAAATTAAATCAGTACGAAGGCACCTAATATTGTAGTTTATCTAGTGGGACATTAGCGCGGTGAAATATGTCCTCCTTCTCATAACTTAAAATCAAGATGTCTAAAGTTTCGCCCCAGACATCCTTCCTGTTAAGTCGCGCGTGAAAATACTAATTATTATACCGATTATTAATATGAAAACTTCATACCAGCGAGAAGCAGCCGTGAGTTCCCTCTTAACGCCAGGAATTTACTGAAGATACCGTATTCCAACTGTAGGTGCCTCGATTATGACTAGCTATAATAATACTTCGTTACTATTTCCACTGCTTTGCCAATTAAGGTGTGCGTGGAAAATTTTTCAAAGGGACAATCATGTTGTCTGAAACTTAGACCTGCACGATCTTCAAACAATTGACTTCTACAACATCCAGACTCGGTTATAGCCTGAATTGTTGACACGATGAATGAAATAATAGAGCATATAGCACCACTGAGCGTCAGTCCAATCATAGAAACAATAGATAGACAATATATTTCCAAGGAAACTCTTTTTACCTGGTCGATTCCATACATCCGATAAATACAGATCAATGTGTTACACGCATATAAATACCCTATCTTATAAAATGATATAATAATAACATTTGCTTATGAAAGTTAATTGTATTCTTGCCACGGGGTTTACAGTTTCTGGAATAAACGGGTAGGCGCTTCAGTTTCCTAGATATGGCATAATAAACGGCTTGTCGCTCCGTAATGTGCGGTTAAGCTAGGGTTGCTCTCTGCTTAATTGAAACGATCTTTTGAAAAATATCGTTCTTCGACAATCGGCCATAACTGCAACATAAGTTGTGATAATAAATAAAATGAAATGGCATACAACAGAAAAAGTATATACTTACATTCTGCGATATTTTTCCTTTTCTACAGTTGATAACGATGGCTTAGTGGCTTTTAGAGAGTTAATGATGTGTTTTTGCGTCAATATAATTCCATCGGTGTATGAACATTGACCCTAATAATAACGAAAATATTAGATTTCTACAGCTTATTTTAAAACCATGTCGTCCATTCATGATGTTCATAGCATTTCAACCGGAGGACAGCCAGAATAAAAAGAAGAACAGATACTTTATTGTGGAAGAGTAATTCATGTAATTCGACCGAATTATCGACTAGCTTGACAACATGACCACAAATTGTGCAAAAATGATGAGACATGCATACAGAGTAATATATTACATCACTGATATCAAATTATATTATAATTTTTTATATCACTTCAGAAGCCAAATGACAGTCGATTCACCAATGAGTCAAAGTGAAAACATTCGGAAAATTACGACATTGAAAAAATAATTAAACTAATTATGTCATGAGATGAGGATGCACCAGTATAGAGTAATATTATTTAGGATTAAATAAAATACCTGTCATTGTTGACTTCATTAATATAATAATGTTTTTATTGGCAGAGTTGCACTAACGGGCCGATTAACTTCCGCAAGCCTCTTTACAAACTTTGCAAAAGTTGCATTCGCATTTGTCGGCTTATGTTGCGCTAACAGAGGATGCTCTTAACTATGGGCAATAGTTGTCATAAAATTCGCGAAAATTATCCAGCATCAGTTGCTACCTCGGTACATTTCAATAGAAAAATTATCCAGCTGCGGTCATTTCATATCAACTGTTGCCTGAAATTGAGATCGTACTCTGTTATCGTAATTTTGCCGACAAATGAAATTGCCAAAAAAATGGTCAATGCCCTTATAACAATATTAAATGCACTTTACATAGAATGGCCAACTGTATATGCTAATTACTGCAAATTAATCACTGCATTGTATATGCTAATTATTGTAATTTCAATCGTGTACCCAACGAAATCTTGATTTTTGTGGTTCACGACAATAGAAGAAATATCTTTTTTTTCTGTATTGCATTGGATTTCCAAATCGACAGGATTATAACTTGTTCCCATCAAATATGACATCTGTGCTAGCTGTCAGTAGGTAACTATTCGTTGGCCTTTCAATCTCATGTGATTGCCCGACCCTCCACTACAGCCGCATCATTATAACGCATAAGATAATAATCCCCTCGATGTTCAGTGAGGTATAGTTTAGGATGACGTGGAGCGAGATGGGGTTGCTTGGCTCATGCTAATAAAGCTCCCTACGTTGCCTCGGTTATATACACGCCTACCTCCTACAATGTACAATAGTGCTATCTGCACTAAGGTTACTAATGATAGTATCATAATTATACTCTACAGAATCTCCCGACGAAGATTCGCGAATACCGTTTACTCTTTATCTCATTGCGAGTGGACATGATATATCTTTGAAGTATATTGCTATATGAAAAGATATTGATGATTTCGATCTTTTTTGCGTATATGTTATTTCTCTTTTAATCGCTAATCTCAAGAACAACTTTTTAAAAATAATTTAAGTTAATTATCCTCTATCCTGATAATGTTTATGTAGAATATGCGTATATGAAGAGATATTCTGTATAAACTGGAGACAATTCGAAGACGTTCTTTTTGGCGAAAATAAACATAATTATGCATCTTTACCCAACAAATGTCCGACGTTGCGGATATAAATAAGCATGACGGACTGCAATGGATCAATATTCGTCTTTGGTTGGACAAAACATTAATAGACTGCTACTTACCGGTAAAACATTAACGAGAGTATCTTCTAAAGCGTCAAACTTGGCTTGTTTCAAAACAGCATTAAGATCTGCTCCTGTGAAAGAGGATGAGAGTTTCGCAAGTTCTTTGAGGTCAAGATTATTTGTGTTCACGTTTTGGGCGTTGCACAAGCCAATAAAAATTTCTTCCCTTTCATTCTGAAATAAATTCAAGAAACGAGACCATTTGAGTTCTGACTTTTTTTCTTCAGACAGTATGAAATCTATAAAACCGTACATGATATGCATTTTAATTCACACGATATTTAAAGATATTCAGATAAAAAAATTATCTGAATATCTGTTTGAGAAATCCGTCCGATGGTGTAGTTTGACAGATCTTGAACCTGTCTTGAGTGAAGACTCATTATTTCCAATACATTCACAGGTTCAAGATCTGTCAAACTACACCATCGGACGGATTTCTCAAACAGATATTCAGATAATTTTTTTGGTCGTACCTCGTTCGGAATCGGACATAATAATGACTTATCCAAACGGCCGGGGCGAAGCAATGCTGGATCGAGCAAGTCGGGTCTAGAAGATGCGGCGATGACCGCGACTCCCTCTCTCCCTTCGACTCCGTCCAATTGAGTTAGAAGCTGATTCACGATACGGTCGGTTACCCCAGTGCTATCATGACCTCGTCTAGCGTGACATAAAATAATCCAAATGCATTAAGTTACGATGTTCTACTTTACATTCACGAGGCTTGGCCGGTAAAAGGTAACTTGTTGGGTTCTGAACTAAATTGAGTGGGTTCAATAAAACGGAAAAGATCAATAAGAAGAAAAAGACTTTATATTCAATTGCAGTACACCACGCTATCTCCCAAACTTCATAAGGAGATCTGAATCACGCACTCTGTCTCTCTGACATTATTATAAATGCAAAGGAATTTTTCTGACACGGTTGATATTTCGGGATAAGTTGAGAACAGTGAACTACGAAATTCTTAGATAGAATATGCCGTTATCTAATTCTTCATACAATATCAGTTTCTGAAATAACTTTTTTACATGGTATTTTACCGACGGTGGAGCTTTAAATTACCTCAAGACGATGTGTAGCAGATGTGTTATTTCATGGTCGGTAATAGAGGATTCTTTGTTATGAAAAAAAATGGTCGATTTAACATCAATCGCGCGCGCGTGTGTGTGTGTGTGTGTGTGTGTGTGTGAATATCAAAACTTGTGAAATTTTTTATTTTGGTAAAATGATTAATGGCTCAACTTTTACAAACTTCGGGCAAATAAGCTAGTGTATACAGTGTTTCAAAAATCCTGCAAAGAAGTTTCCTGCACACTGCTTTCTCATTATTTCCACCTTTCACAAAACTTTTTTATGAAGAAGCCAAAATTGGTCATCATATATCCTCATAAAGATGGCTTTCTGATAAGTGGATAATGACGAAATAATGTGCAAGGTTCTACTTTACAGACTTGTTTTGTATAAATATTGTTTTTTTGTAAAACAATCTATAAATTGGTATCGTAATTTACTTTTTAGTTGCAAACCAAGACATCGTTGAAGGTCGTATTTTACGGAAAGCTACGGTTTTATAGAAAGTGAAATGTACGAATTTAGAAAATTTTTAATGCAACCAAAATCTTAAGAAATTGAAACGTCTCCTTACTTGTAGAATACTACAACTAGTGATTGAAGGCTATGATAATCTACCATAATTTACCTCGATACATTTACTAGTATCGAGAAACTATAGAAGTGTGGAATCAATTAAGTGTTTGGTTTCTTGTAAAATTATAGATATTTGTGGGTAAATGGCATAATTAATAATAATATGACATAATTCTCTTGCATTTAACGACTAGTAAATCCACATAAATCCAGATAAATTAGATCTTTTAGCTTTTTTATAAAACACCGTAAGTTTCCATGGCAATTAACAGAAAGCAGTAGATATCGTTTTATAACCAGGATATATGCACTATTTCTAATTGATGAATTATTTTAGTATTGTATACAAACCTACAAGTTTCTATGGAAATTGACACAATTCTTTAGCAATTTACGGCTTACAAATCCGGAAAAATCCAGATCAATGATTTGGATTTCTCATATAGGAAGCTACGTTTTTGTGAAAAAATTTATTTTCGAGATTGCCATGTCAGTATACTTAAAATGGTCTAAAACATCAAAAAATTGGTGTAAAACAAACCGCGTATTTATGTGTGGCTTCCGTTCTTAAGACTTTAGCTCGAAAAATTTTGAGATGTCGGGCTGAAATTGGTACACAATCGAACTAATCTTTAAATTGAATTTAACGTAAATCCGGTCAAGGGCTTCAAAACAGATCGCGTTTTAAATTTAAATAAAATGTCCGTTTGCGCTCTAGCTAACGCAAATTTTCAGATATCAGACTGACATTGTATAGGCAAATGGACTAATATTGAACTACGATTGGTATAAAATTTAGCGAGAATTAGTCTAGAGATTTTATTTCATAGGAATTAAAAAAAAAAATTTTAACTTGTGCAAACATTTTACTCTTGTAAATCTACTTAAAAAATTATCTACACAAACACATGATAATTGATAATCACATATGAAATTTATCGCAAATCGGTTAAGAGGTTTAAATGATATGGAATTTTTGGTAAAAGGTCGTTTACTCTCTAGGTCGTACCAATTTCGTGATATTGCGATGAACGTTTTTATACAAATATACTCACATTGAGCAATGCTTGATATAGAATTTTTGCAAGATTGATCGAAAAGTTTAAATTTGATAAGAATTTTTATTCTTCGATTTTTAATGAAAATTACCATCTAGACAGTTCATTTCACAAATTTCTCGCATTTTCGGTACTTCTGAAATTCGATCGAAAACTAAAACCTAAAACACCATCTTATAAATCATAAGCGTTTCGGACGGTAATTGTGTACGAAAGTTAATTAAGGCTCAAAAACGTTTAGACCAATCGAGCTAAAGTTTTATACGGAATTAAAGTTGCTGCTGTTCTGTAGTTCAGTATAACTGCATTAACAATTGATCCGGTTACAGGACTTATATATAGTTTATATATTTTTCAAGAAGAAGCCAATTTTCTAACTTCTGCAAACTTGCTATCAGACAGAAAATTTGTATGCAAATAAAAGAAGGTGGATTTTTGGTATTACATTTTTTTGTCGCTAACTTGGAGTTACATAGCTGGTGAGTAGTGGTGCAGTAAATAAGCAAGAGTAGAACCCCGCCAATTGCTCCCTCATTACACCTTCGATATACTTTTTCATAACATTTTATTTCTGCTTTGGTAACGGACGGATGTAAAATGCCTCAATATGTTTGTGTAAATGTGCGCGGCTTCAAAATTCAATCGTCCATAACTCAATAATAGTTAGAACAATCAGGCTGCTAAATTTGGCACACGAATTAGGTAGTAATCTCTCTTTCATCGTTGTGATTTTCGACGACGTGTGTGCCGACTTTCACATTTCATGTGCTTAACATTTTTTTAACAAATCGCATTATCGCTCTAGCTTCCGTAAAATATTTGTATATAATGATGTATATAATTTTGCTTCAGAGACTCATTCACCACTGCTTCATATAAATATACGCATTAGCCCCTTGAAGCATAGTGTTCTATCTACAAAATATCTTTTTTAAATGGGATAAATTGCATACCATAGAAGAGAATAAAAATAGAATACTTAGCATGCCACCTAAGGCTAAAAATTAATTTCCATTGTTTCATTGCTATTTATTTTCCAAATTTATAGTTGGTTAAAGTAAAACAGAAAAAAAAATGCAATTGATAAATTAAATCGATTCCATGTAAATTTTTGCAAAGAAGCTAAACGCAAATAAAACTTTGACCAAGTAATACAAATGTAACGCACACAAATGTTGTACTTGATGCAACTCTATTACATCGTATGTATTTTCATTAAGACCAAATTAGACTGCTTATTCTGATAATACGTATACAGTATGTAATTATTACTAATTACACTAACCTTGGCGCAAGACTATCAAATTCGTCGAAAAATAGGACACAAGGCTTTGCTCGACAAGCTCTAGAGAATGTGACAATAAAAATTGCATTAGTAGTATTGAAAGGTTCTGAATTTTTTAATAAATTAATTGCAATATTAACTTTTCAAAAATGTTTCGCACGGCTTCTTCACTGGCACCTATGTACTTAGATAACAGCTCAGGCCCCTAGAATCGAAATTGAAATATGAGTCGAATCTTCAATTAGACGCTTCAATCAGTTTACATACGACGTGAATAAAAAACAATTGAAATAAAATACGTCATAAATTATTTCAGTCCCAATACCTTGATACTGATTAAATTTAAATCACATTTATTGGCGATTGCACCTGCCAATATAGTTTTGCCTGTTCCTGGCATCCCGTATAAAAGTATCCCATTTTGACTTTTTATCGGTGAGTTTCGATACTGTTCTGGATATTTCAAAGGCCAATCCAATAGTTGTGTTAACATTTCCTTCACCTTTATGAGACCACCGATATTCGACCAATCATTGCCAGAATTTTTATACAGTTGCACGCCATGTACCGATATAGTCTTGTGATGCTTAAGGGTTTCACATAAATCTTCCTCAGTTAGAACAATTACCGCCATACTTTTGCTGTGTACTGAAAAAGATTAAATGAACGCTTCATCTTTTGTGAAGTGTATAGATTTGTTTATCGCGTAAGCGTAATTGGCACAAAAAGATTGATATTTTCCGATAAAATCAATTATCTTATTTCTTGAACTGAAAAATATTCCATAATTCGTGCTCTAATGTGAAGTGACAATAGCGTGTAAAATCGTGTAACACTAGTACGTCATTATGTTTCGTGTTTTTATATTCGTAAAAAACTATTTCTGTTAATAATAATTATAGTACATACTTGTTTGTTCCGGATTAAAAACGTTATAAACTTCAAATAATGTACCAAATATTACCGACCGAAACCCTTTAGTGCCAAGACATACGTGGATCGACCGTTATAAAAACATGGTTACAAACAAAATACAGAGGCAGAATATTTCATGCATGAACAGCTTGATTTACATTCAGAAAATATTGAATTCGTACCATGGCGTTTCCATGAGGCAAATGCTGCTTTTTCAGCGAAATCGACGAGATCTTGAGCCACCCATCCCTCGGTCTTACTTCCATAATAATCCCAATTGATTACTTTGGGCATGCATATTTTGTTTTGCAAGGCAAGTCTTAAAATATCGATACGGTGGTCCTTAACGCCGCGCGTAAATGAAACATTTTAGAAAAACGTACAAACTACAAAATTATTGAAAAATGTAAAGCTTACTTGTGTAAGATCTGGAATTGTTAAAACTGTGCGGAACAATTGGATGCCTCTCGGCGACCTTAACTTAGACCCAACTTTATTCGTGTTCGTACAAGTAGCGACTATTGATACGCAGTGCGACGACTGATACTTAGCAGCAATATTGAAAATAATATCCAATATCCTAAAAGAAACGTGACAGTTTTTCCTGCGTTTATGAAAATATTTCAATACGGACAATTCATAAAGCAGCAATGTTTTATCAATTTTTTTACCTTGCGGCATTAATCGCATTCGGTGTGAACCTTTCGTCATCGGCAAATGAACTGATGATGCTCTCCAAGTCGTCCAAAAATAATATTGAAGGCTGATAGTATATACACTCAACCATAGCGGCTGACATTATTTTACGCATCGCTTCAACCTTTTTACCTATATTTAACAAAATGAAATTACGTCATAACTCGATGGTTAAATAAAAAAAATCTAACAGCTGGATGTTAGAAAGCTAATAAAAAATTGTATTTCCTTTTCATTTTTCAATAATGTAATCAACTCTGTATTATTCGGTTATGGTTAACCCCTTTCTGATTCTTCGAGAATCGAATTCCCCACCCCCTACACATTCAGCCTTGGTGAAAATATTTCCGAGGATATTAATCTGAATTTTTCTTTTCTTAATTTTGCGACGTATTGAAGGATTTTTCTGATTGTTTCTATTAGTAAGGCTAAATATTTTTTAACAAATAAAATAATGTTCAGGAACGATCGGTCTTGAATTTGAGTTGAATCTATAAAGAGCTTTGAATTTTTTACTGGGACGAACTATTATTTAGTTTAGCTAGATATTCAATTTGGTGAACATCGGTAGGGTTTAAATTTCATAGAAATTTGAATCACTAAAGTTTTAACCACGTCTACTTTCTAAACAATTGACAGCAAGCTAAAACTTTAGAGACGCACGTAATAGCGTTCAAGAATATTTGGAATTAAATTTGGTGAATATTGACAGAGGCGTTAGAATAATATGAAACATTACATTTTTCTATTCACCATCGCTGCGGCTTACAAAAATACATGACTCGTAACTCGTAAATGACTGAAGCTAATGACCTAAAATTTGTCATATAAGTTTTACAGTAAGTGGTCATTATTGGCTAAAATTGTCATTAAAATATATTGAAGAAATGAGAGTTTGGAGTACCTTGAGTTCCTCAATTTCTCGACCACTAAAATTTCGTTAAACTTCAATTCTTACAATTTTTCATCCGTCCATGTTGGTAAGCGCGTCATGTGCGGCGCGACGTTAAAATTGCTGTATGTAAAAAAAACTTTCAATATTTTTCAACATGAAAAATAGCACTTGAAGTCTGATATAATAACTTGCGTTTGTACCATAAATGATATGTTTATTATTATTATATTCAAAGTTATGATATTTGAAAAATTTTATTTGCACGTGATTTTTTCACAAAACTTTGAGCCTTTTTTCTGTCGAACGAAAGTTTGTCGAAAATCTTTAAAAATTCCTGAAAGTACTTTAAGCTTTCACTTATGGAATAGTGTAGAGAAAGTATGAAAATATTGTTTAATGCTGTTGTTATAAACAAAATACCCAATGACAGAATTATAACAGTCGATAAAGATAGAAAATCAACGAATACAAAAATAGATTCATAAGTTTTCGGTTTTCAATTCGCAATAAGGTCTATAAAAGTGGTCATTAGCATCTACTAGCGTAGCATAGAAACGCCATACGCCGGCCCGACGGGGTATGACGGGGTATGACGGCCCGACGCACAGTGGGGCCGATTCCCGAAAAGCTGGTCAAAAGTCGAAAACGTAGTTCATTCTGTTTGAGATATAGCATATAAGGGTTTTTGGGGTCGCTGATTACGAATCTGAAGTCAAAATGGTAAAAAAACAAAATGGCGATAGTAAACCGAAAATACTCAGTTATAATACGGAATGTTTATCGAATTTGTATGAAACTTGGTTTCTGTAAGTTTTCGAGGTCGCTGAATACGAATCCGGTGTGAAAAAAACAAAATAAAAAATGGCGGATCCAATATGGCGGACGCCATTTTCGTAATCGGCCGGATTCGCTTGAAACTTGTTATTTGAGGGTTTTCGAGGTCGCTGAATACGAATCCGGTGTGAAAAAAACAAAATTCAAAATGGCAGATCCAATATGGCGGACGCAATTTTCGTAATCAACCGGATTTGCTTGAAACTTATTACTCGGGGGTTTTTGAGGTCGCTGAACATGAATCCGATGTGAAAAAGACAAAATTTCAGTAATCTAAAAATTTCTTCCCTTGACAAACCAAAAATTTGTTTGGTACTATCAGCACCTGAAACAAAAAAGAAAGTTTCAAATTTATAACACGTTGAAGTGAAAGCAAAAACTTTTGCTAAAAATTTATATAAACTATAGTTGACAATAATTTTGTGAACGAAAGTTTACAAAACATGACTTTTTTGTATGTTAACTGAAACGTTTACACGTTACTTTTCACTTGTAATCTTTAAGCATTGTGTAAATACGAATGAAATAAATAATAACAATATATCTTTATTATTATTTGTTAAACATGTAAAAATAATGCACTTACTTGCACTTGAAGCGTCCATTTTGCAAAACGATCCACTTCACGATGTTTGGCAAATTTTTGAATATTCTTTTACTTTGTACGATCCAACACAACGGCTGCTACTCCAAGAAAGATCACTTCGCCACTGCCTCGTAACTCGTAACCAGAGTTGCATCAAGCATATCCCCTTGCCAGATGCGTGCCCTTTTCAGGCATGCGCAGTGCATGCGAAAGAATTTCCAGGCATGTATATAGCAATAAGGAACCCATATATTTTCCAACAAATAACTACCCGTATAAAAATTTAACGCAACTTGTGATAAATTAAGCAGTAATAAATTATTGAGCGACAGTAATTTATTATTAGTGGATTTATCATAGCCGGTATTAAATTTCTATAAAAATAACATCTCTCTTTCAAAATAAGGGCTATATATACCTTTAAATAGTTGAACTAAGTACTTCACTGATGAACACGTGGATGCCAAACTGAATGGGCATGCGCGAAAAAGATACGTATCAGGCAACTCTGCTCGTAACTGCCACAGGCCCACAGGTAGGCCTATCGACCCTTTGTGACGTGATCGACCCTTTTTAAATATTCCATTACCCTCGCAAAAAGTCTATCTGTTCCACTATGTATAGGTAGACCTATATATTGCAGGTAGGTCTATGTATACAGTCGACTCTTTTCAAATGTTCCGTTATCCTCTATAAATGTTAGAATCCAACAATATATACTCTAAAACGAAATAAGTTATTTACTATAACTAGTGTAACATTAAAATAATTATTAAAATTATGAAAATTGCTGAATTAATTTAACTACAATTTTATTAAATAATTATTATGCGAAATAAAAAAAAATCACCTACACGAGATTTGAACCGAGAACAATAATGTACGAGTCCAGCGTGTAAGCCACTACGCTACGGAACTATTCACGTTGCATAGCCAAGAAGAAGCAAAATTAAAAGTGGTGGTTTTATTTCGAAAATTATGTTCGCCGTATTGGATCCGCTATTTTGAATTTTGTTTTTTTGACACCGGATTCGTATTCAGCGATCCCAAAAACCCCCGAGTAACAAGTTTCAAGCAAATCCGACCGATTTCGACAATTGCGTCCGCCATATTGGATCCGCCATTTTGAATTTTGTTTTTTTGACACCGGATTCGTATTCAGCGACCCCAAAAACCCCCGAGTAACAAGTTTCAAGCGAATCCGACCGATTTCGAAAATTGCGCCCGCCATATTGGATCCGCCATTTTGAATTTAGTTTTTTTGACACCGGATTCGTATTCAGCGACCCCAAGGACCCCCGAGTAACAAGTTTCACAAAATTATATTCATTTGAAAAAAACGTGCAACAAGTGAATAATGTGAGTTTGTAATTTTTTATATTCAAATGTGCACTAAAAACAAAGTTGCAGCTAGCTGCAGCTAATTTTTACTAATTTTGTTACATAATAGTATAAACTTTAATTTAAAACTTGTTTCATTGCGGAACACTGCGGAACTTTGAACTTTTTCCCTGTTTTTCTAAAATGATTGCACATAATTTTTCATTTTTTTCTACTTTAGACATTGTTTAGCTATTAATTTATATGTATCTGTTATAATTTTCGACGCATATAATAATAAACTACTTTCTTCAACCTGAAACCTCCATTTTGCAGAATTAAGAAACACCAATTTTACGATTTTCTACGAATTTTTTAATATGACGCTTGAATATGAGCTCGAACGATCGAGCTATTAGTTGCGCGAAGGTCTCTTTTGTACTGGCTTATAATTGCCAGGTATACTTCACTAGCCCTTATAAAATGTTCCATTACATTCTTTAAACATTACTCTATCCACCTATGTACTCTAAACCCTATAAAATGAAACTTCATTTTTCGACTTTTGACCAACTTTTCGGGAATCGGCCCCACTGTGCGACGGTTTAAATCGGTCTATTGTTGTTGGTAATGTTTAGTATTAACCATTTCCCCAGGTTTTAACAGCTCATAAAAGACCGCGTCGCTCTGGTCCCACCAAACACAGAGCATCGTCTTTCTGCCAAAGCGATTCGGTCTTGCGGTCGATGTGGATGGTGCGCCTGTTTTTTTCAAAATATATCCACTTTTCACCCCCTGTAACTATACGATGCAAAAACGACTTCCTTTTGTGCCGAGCGATCAAAATGTCACATGTATTTTTGCGCTTTTCCATTCGCCTGTCGTTCAACTCATGTGGTACCCATCTACTGGTAGTCTGAATCTTTCCAATCTCTCGTAGCCGGTTGGAAACAGCTTGTTGACTAACGCCCAGTTGCTCGACGAGTTGTTTTTGTGTTTGCGAATCATCTTCGTCCAACAATGCTTGCAATTCCACATCTTCGTATTTTTTGGCGGCTTTCACGTTCCTTGTCTGCAATATCGAAGTCACCACTTTTGAAACGCCGAAACCATCGTTCACACGTATCTTGCGATGGAGCATATTCACCATAAGCTTCTCGAAATAATCGGTATGATTCAGCAGCAGTTTTCTTCAAATGAAAAAAAAATTTAATGTTGTCCACGAATGCTCTTTGTTCGGTATAAATTTCGAAATATTGAACACAACAACACAACACTATGCACACTGTGATAAATTTTATTCTGGTGTGGAGTGGTAAAACCGTTAAATGCCTCCAAGAATAGATTTAAACACTTTTACATACTAATGGAAATCTTCTGGGGAGGTTAAGGCATCGAGGAAGGAAGGTTCTCACGTGAATGACTAGTAACACGTCGTTACATAGAAAAATCGACTGATACTTATAATGCATCTCATCGGAAAATTGAACAATAATTATAATTATTCGGCAAATGTAGGTGGCGACACTCCAATAATTAGAGTAATTCTTACATATTTTATAACAGCTCATTACAGAGCAAAATTGAGTAATAATTATTAGAGTTCAGTAAGTGTATGAGGTGACGCTCCGATAATTGGAGTAATACAAACATAGTTAATAACAATTCATTATATCGCAAAATTGAATACTAATTATTATAATTCAGTATATGTACGAGGTGACACTCCGATAATTGGAGTAATACAAACATAGTTAATAACAATTCATTATATCGCAAAATTGAATACTAATTATTATAATTCAGTACATGTACTGTAACGGTATTTCTACGTTAGCATTAAATTTTAATCTTCTGAGGGGAAGAATTCGGGCTCGAACACTAAGATAATTAATTAGAGACTTCTATAGGAGGTATAAGTAGGATTTATTTAACAATTTGTATAGAATTCTGCAGTGTTCGGCTTTTTGGCGCCGTTCGCCGTACAATTTATTTGCGGTGTTTAATCGCTCTGAAGGTTCCACGCTCTTCTTTACCCGTGGTGTTATCGGATTCGAACTTCTGCGCTCAGCGGTGGATATCCCAACTAGGCAGTATCGAGCTCAGCCGTCTTGATCTTTCTCCCGCCTGGCTGCTGACGCGCGGTCTGCTGGGCTTGATTTGCTGTTGCTGGCGCGTCAGTCAGGTGGTATCGACGCCGGGTCTATGTCCGAGTCCGCGTTGTATGGTTAATTAATCCAAATAATTCGTCTTTCGTGCTGTCTCACGTTCAGGCTCCTTGGTTGTTATGTTTGTGCCGTTCTCGTGAAATTCCCGCGTATTTTACGGTGGTAATAGTGCTCTTGGTTCGCGAGTAATGTTTTTTGTGAGCTGAATGATGTCAGTGTCTCTCAATAATTGACAGATCTCTTCAACAATCTTCGACAAGCCTTTCTTGGTGAGTTTGGTCTTTTTAAATTTATCTTTCTCTTCTCCTTTATGTCTGTTGAGTGGTGCCGTTCTAATGCGACGCGCTTGACAATGCTGACAAAATTGTTTCCCTCCTAATTATTTTTCTAATTATCTTAAAATTCTAAATCAAATTTCCCTGGGTCAGGCTTACTAGTGCCCTCCCTATCCTATTTATTAATTAATTTTCCTAGCTTTGTTTCTAAATCTCACTCCAAGAGTCTCTCCTTTCTTGAAGCGGTGATTTATCACGAATTAAATTTTTTATTTTTAATTTTTAAGTAATTTTTCCAAATGTTGTTTATTATTCTCCTTTCTTTTTCTGTGTTATTTCACTTTTTCCTTTCTCAAGGTTCTGATTTGGAGACCTCTTGGTGCCACAACCGAGTCTTTTAAACGTCTCAATGCGCTGCATTCACAATACTTATAACTATCCGGACTTATTGCTAATTATTTTACCTAAACTTTCTTAGACTATTTTCTTAATTCTCCTAAACTAAACCCTAATTGTTTATTTTAACGCCACTAACTTTCTTTGCTTAGTCTGTTTTTTTAGAATATTTCCTGTTTTATTCACACGATCTGATACTGTCCGCTCTTAATCTTTATATTAGTTCTTCCACTCACTTGTACTGTGTTTTTCTATTTGTCAATATTTTAATCAATTTGTAGGGCCGACTCACACCCTTTCCCGTTAAAATCCTTAGATTTTTAATAGATTTTTTTGATATTCCAAAAGATTTTTATACTTCTGCCCCAGTGAGCTTTAATTCTGTAGACCGTTCAAAATCAATAAGAGAGTCTCTCAGTTTGAAGCCGGCTTATATCCTTTTGTCATCCTTTCCCACTCTCTTGTTTTAACTGCCCTTATACTAATATCTTATGTGATTTCTATTGTTTCAGATGCCCCGCCAACGTGCCCCTTCGTTCCCCTCACTGCTCGAGCGAGGCCAGCCGGTCGCTGACCCGCTGTTTTCGGCGGTGAGGGGATACAAGATTCAGCCTGTTTCGCCGTGTCATAGAATTTACTGTGTGAATTCTATGACTCCGACTAAATCCTCTTATCTCGCTTCCAAGAATTATCGTATTCTATCTTGCCATGAATAATTTTACGTAAATAAATTGTTTTTTAGTAATATGTTTCTCTTTTTATTTAATCCTTAATCTTTATTCCTTACTCTACCTCTAAAGTTGTGACTACGTCACAGTACGAGGTGACACTCCGATAATTGGAGTAATTATACTCTGTACATTAACAACACGATGAACACCATAATATTTATCAATCCGATGAAATGGTTTATATATGGCCGCTTGATACTCAACGAATGATAGCGCGCTATATCAACGAATTCGCGCGATATTGATGAGTGGAACGACGCGAGATTTGAATCAAGCACTGTCAGCGAATAGTTATTATATGTGTGTGATTTTTCGGTAATTCGATGACATCGCGGCACCAATCCGAATACATCAAATTATCTACTCACTCAATGTTCCGTTGGTATTTAGCGGTTTGTCATTATTTCGGATACCATTGGTATTATTCCACAATGTCGTTTTCCACTGGTTAGGGACTCGTCAAATTGACGTCTATGAGTGTCCAGACTTGTAGTATTGTCAAGCGGGCTTCTTAGATTTGGTCGATCACGGTGGATATCGTGTTAAAACCAATGTTCCTTTGGTTCTTGTATATCTGTTTGAATTGGTGAAATATTATTATAATATATTGGACGATTTACGTTATTGTCCCGGATAATAATACGTCTCTACTAGACATTGCGCGTCCAGTGTCAACAGAAGTACAGTTACAATATTTGACATTTGAACACTGACGTTATCGCGGGCCTTGCACGCTCGCCGTAGCTTCAAAGACTGATGATCGTGTACATACGATCGCAATGTTCGGTGTATATATTTGTTAGCGTCCTCGCACGCAATGTGCCACGAGAGCTAATACAATGTTTATGGAGAAAGTGGGCCCCTCGGGGTCTCGATTCGCGGTATTGATCCGCGAAGGTAATGATCGTTTGTTTACACTTTGGAGAGTCTCAAGACCGTTAGCGCTTTGACGACACTATGTTTCTTTGTCTACGCCCAAATATTTAAGCGACGTTACACTGCTTTTATGCGTGGCGAATCATTTCATGGTATTCAGAGATTTAGATTATTTCTTAAAAGATAATTCACTTTCAATTTTGGCTAATTCACCGTACAGTTTTATTTTTTGGATTAGAGGCACTTTTATTATATATATATGATGTATTGTCTTTGTGACTGAGTTTGTTGCCTTCAAGGCCCGTAATTTTACACGGCATATTAGTACGTTTACTGTTACTCGGCAAACGCAATAATTAAGAGTCTTTTCATTTTATTGAGTTTCATTGCGCGGTCTCGCTGCACGTTAAATTAATGAATAAATATAGTTTGTAACTCACGCGTTGAATAGTTTGGGTTGGGAACACGGGTAGCGTTCTCGTTGAACGCGAAGTGCTCGATTCTTCCTCGATAGATCTGCGTGCGAGCCCTAATTACGCTCATTGCGCAGGCCACGCCGTAGATATAGGTATATTATATTCACGCGGTCACGGTCTCGCGTCGCTGATTCTATGGCTACGGGAGACTCCGAAAGTCGCGAGATGTCCATATAAGGCTAATTCATGTAGCCGCGTTTTCGGGATTCTTTGGCTAGAGTCGTATAGTGTCGCTACGATGGATTATGAAGTAGATTTATTTGTATTGGTGATAATAAGATATAGCGATTCACACGACGGAATGCTACACGCAGTGCTTAAAGTATCGAATCGCTACAACACACTTTTCCAATTTATCACTTATGCGCGTCTGACACTTGTTGATGACACAACAAAATGGCACAGTGTCAAATCTTTATAGCACAAACTGCATTCGTGCACCTTCTGTTGTCCGAAATCCGCATTTCATACTTGTACACCTGGTATATCTTTCCGGCGCGTCGCGATTATCTATTTCTATCACTTAGTGTCTATCGTATCCTGGTTTATTACTATTTCGAGAATTATCCCTGGATGTTGCAAATTTCCTCTCCTTTCTTTGCTACAAATCCTTTCCTTTATCCCTTTATGATTTTCGAACCCGCACTTCCTTATATCCAGCACACGGTCTCATTTCTTGACTGCTACGTTAGATCTATTATGGTCAATAATTTCCTGATATCCTACGTAATTCTTATGAATCTTAATTTATATGGGACTTCCTTCAGTCCTTATAGACTGATACTCGGCTCCTGCTAAATACTCGCTATTCTGTCGTTATATTGCTTATTTCCTAAAATGTCCTACCTAATCGTTATTTAATACTAGTTCCTAATTAACATAATCTACCTAGCCGACTACCAACATTCCATCTATTTTAGAAACTGTCTGTAACATCCCGATAGTAGACAAATGACAGTAGATGGCGCATCGGGGTAACAAAGTAGAGTACAGAATCCGGAAGGTGGCGCGGGGGTAAGAGGACCAATCAAATCGCTGGGATAGGTGCTCGCACTAAAGGACCCCTTCTACTTGCCATAAACCTTCAACTATCATTGAAAGGAAGCATAATTAATATTCCAGTAGAAATTAACGAGATGATAAGTGTCTAAGCACGTACTGTCGATGAAATGTCGACAATCCAAGTAAAACTTAGGAGGTATATGGAACAGAAATCTGATTATATGTACGAAACAATAAAACCAGCTCAAATTTGCGAAGCTTTGGAGTATCTATACGAGTAACTATACGAACTGTAATTAAACGAAAATCGTAAATACTCCAGAAGTCTTTCGAAACGTACGATGACAAATCGGATTCTGAGGAGTCGCTTTCTTTCGAACCAATTGATGAAGTCCTTATGATCGATAGGAACAAAGAGGTATCTGAAAATACTCAAATAATAGCTCCTGGACAAGGCAATAATCCAGTTCCTAAACACTTAACAGAACATATAGATGAAGAACTACGCTTTCTAAAAATATTTGGTGGCGAAATCTTAGATAAATATAATAAATTGACGTACTCGGAACGAATTAAATTTGAATCCAGGCATAAAGATACATGATCGTGTGTTCTTCATTACGTTTTCTGCATGAGAGCATAAGAATTCAGATTTATTAATACTTTTGTTCAAAATACGATACAATAACAATACCAGCATATTTGAAGCGATAAATTTGGACATATGCGAGGAAAATAAATTGATAAGAGAAGACGGTGCAACATGCGTCAGATACATGAGAGAACGATCCAAACAGCTAATGTTTATACTAGAGAATGAACATGGTCCATTCGGAGGAACCTATGTTGTTGACTGATTTCAAAAAAGAGAATTTCAAGCAAGAAGTTCCGCTCACACGCACAGTCCTGTGTACTGCAAAGATGCTCCACATTATGACGAAGAATGCAAGGACTCGAATAAACAATTAATAAAATGGATGGATAAATGTACATATTTCGTGTGCATATGATCATAAAAATCCATTAATACGATTGCAAATGCATAAAAATAAGCCAACACGTAACAAAAGAAGAAAGAATAAAACTTCATGTCGGTTCAACATTCCAATATATGTAAAGAGGAAAACAGTGGTTCTCAAACCATTAGAAGAAAATGAACGGACTAAAGATGACAAAATAATTCTAAAGAAGATAAAAGACATTATGCAAGAATTTTTTAATACGAACAGACTTCTGTCTTTTGAAGATATACTAGGACGATTAGGAATGGTGGAATGCGATTATATTCGCACAATTATAAGCACGTTATCAAGAACTAAAATATTCTTGAAAATAAAAAGCAAGGAAGTTGCCGTTAATGCATATAATAAAATAATAATAGTTCTTCTTGAATCAAATCAAATATGGACATACAATTAGTTTTAGATCCATTTAGTTGTGCTTCATGTATGATCAACTAAGTCACTAAAGTAGATGCGGGATTATCGCGACTGCTGTGAGAAGAAACGTTGTATGGAAAGAATTCCAATTTTATTGAGTTGACGAAAATAATAAGACAAAAAGAAGAAAAAGGTTTTATAGATGCACGTAACAACTTTGCAAGAGAAATAATATCTGAAAATGACATTGCTGTTATTCGCTCAAGGGAAACAATCGAAGAACACGTGTCAAACGACGCAATCAGATTATGTTATGACAATTGCGCAGTTGATAATAATAACATATCAAAAATCGACTTAAAATATGGTATAGTTTATGAATCAAAAGCAAAAGATTTAATTTTAGGAAAATCGAGTAGCAAAACAAGAAATAAGTTACTTACATGATTGAAAAATAAAAAAAGAACCTGTGGAGGTTTGGCTTTTGAAATTACTTTAAAAATTGCAATCAATTGTATGATTACTACTGTTGGAGAATCAGCTGGTGCATGGCGATCGATATTCGTCGTGCGCCTAGCACACAGCGTTCGGTTGAGCCGGAGATAGCCGAGGCAGGGCTTCGCGAAGCCGAGGATGTGCCTCGTTGGCATGCCGCGTCGAGCGAGCGGGTGTCTCTCTCGCTTGACTTCGGTTTCGCTCACGGGCTATCTCGCTCAACTGACTTCAGCGCCCAACGACGCTTTCATACTCGCAGCCATATTGGAATTTTGACACTTTTTCGCGACACATCCACTGGACAGCACGCGCATTCACAGGACTCTCAGGCTTTTTTCACGGACATTATTCATCGGACTTGCTCAACCTCTCGCTCTTCAGGACTCATAGCTCACGGTAAGAGTACGCTGATATAATTCTGTGATAATTCACTGTCAGTGAGGAGAAAAATGGTACATCAGCACTTGGTCTCACTTGTGGCGTGCGTTGCAGCACATGCTGTACTACGTTCTCCTCATGTTACTTTGCCGGCTTAATTAATATAATTAAGCATGTGCCTTATATTCACTGTACTTTCCCCCAGTAAATCTGCTGGGAAAATACAGTGAATACTTTTTGCTCAACCATACATCCTCATTCTATGTTGTATTGTGCTACGCAGTGCTGACTGCGTAGCTGTCTCACATTCAATCATAGCAATCAAGCAATTTTGATTGCAAGTGCTCTCATTGATTCGCTGCAATCTCTCTTCAACAATTTGCTGAGAGCTTGCAGTGAATCACTTGCAACATCTTACACACTCATTATTTCACAACGTATCATGCTACGCAGTACTGACTGCTGTACGCTCACTCCTCGTCAAGCTCAAGCTCAATCACCCTCAGCACACAATTAATATAATTGTGTGCTGCTTTATAATATTCAAAAATTCAATTTGTTTATTTATTTACAATTTGTACTTTTTTCTAAATTGGTGTTTTGACTGATTTTCTAAATTGAATTATTTTGGTGTTAATTTTCAATTGTAGTATCCACGCATTTGTAATATATAAGATTTCACAGGAGCTCTACCGTCTACGATCCAATGCGTTAGCCGAACTTGAGCTAGAGTGAGCTGCGTGCCTCCGTGAAGAGTTCGCACGTGAGCTCGATCGATAATGAGAGTCGTGAATCTAGAATGACGAGGTAGAATGGCAGGATGCCTTTCTTCATACGTGAGTGCTGATTGAGCAAGGCAACCTCCTACTCTAAGTACACCCTCCTTGTCGATAAAAGCTGTTAGTCGACTGAAGGGGTGAGCAGATGAAAGATGCGAGCCTGACTGCAGCACTTGTATCTCGTGCTTGAAAAACACGGCTTGTGTGGCTTTCGTCCAAAATGTGTTTGCTGCAGCCATTTCTCTCGCCGTGAGTGGAGCGTTTCCTGCTGATTCTAACCTCTTCCTCATTTTTGCTACTACCCTGATACAATATGAGGTGAGACGACATAATTTTGAGAGCGAAGAACAGCGATGAATGAGTTCCCAATGATACTCTGGCGCCTGTGTTGCCGCGAGGAGAGCTACCCCCGGTGAAGCTTCCATGATGCTCAAATCCTCTGAATCAGTCGTGGATTTTGGCCAAAATTGATTTGGTTTCACCATCCACGGTGGACCCGACCACCACAACTGATGAGAAGCCAATTGAGATGTTAAGATACCCCGCGAGGCACAATCAGCTTGATTGCTTGTGCCTGCTACATGACGCCATTGTGCATTGGGTGTGAGCTCTTGTGTCTGAGCGACTCTGTTTCGGACATAGTCTTTCCACCGAGCAGGATGAGCTTTGATCCAGGTGAGAGTTACTGATGA
Source organism: Cylloceria caligata (assembly GCA_963942595.1). NCBI lineage: Eukaryota > Metazoa > Arthropoda > Insecta > Hymenoptera > Ichneumonidae > Cylloceria > Cylloceria caligata. The sequence continues at coordinate 28,221,927 of OZ012706.1, forward strand.
GTCCGTCCACAGGTGAGTAGATGAGATTTTAACCTTGAGTGTGGCTTGAACGTATGCAGCCAGCTTAGCTAACAACAAAGCTGTAGTCAGTTCAAGCCTTGGTATGGTGAGCTTCTTGAGTGGTGCCACGCGCGTTTTTGAACAAACAAGTGAAGCCACCTTTCCTGTGAAAGTTGAGTCAACAGTGATATAAATCACTGCGGCCATGGCCAGTTGAGATGCATCAGAGAAGCCATGAAATTCCACTGTTGAGTTGCTCCATGTGTTAACCCAACGAGGAATTGAGAGTCTGGCCAGACTTTTGAGATCTTCCCTGATTGCAGTCCATCGTGTTGAGACCTGGGATGGCAAAGGTTCATTCCAGCTGAGCTTGTGAAGCCAAAGCTCTTTCAAAATAATCTTGGCTCTTATCACAACCGGTGAGACGAAACCAAGTGGATCAAAGAGCTGAGCCACCTCAGAGAGAATGAGGCGTTTCGTGAAACTTTCTTGAGCTGAGTTGAACCGGGATGCGAATGTGAACTTGTCTTCACTAGGAAGCCAAGTCAGACCAAGAATCTTCGTCCCGTAGTCGTCCGTTGAGATAGCTGAGCTTGACCTTGATGATGAGATATTGGCAAGTACTTTGAGGTCTGACGAGTACCACTTGGCGAGTGGAAAACCGCCCGCCATGCACAAGTCCTTAAGCTGTTGAGCTATTTCAATGAGCTGGTGAGTTGAATCCGCCCCACCGAAGATATCATCCAGTACCTGCCAAACTTGATAGCTGGCACAGCAAGCGGAAAACGATGGCCTTCATCTTCGGTAAGCTGCATGAGTGTTCGAACTGCCAAGTATGGCGCAGCCTTTGTACCATATGTAACTGTAGTTAGTTGAAAAGGCACAGGATTGAGTTCACCATCTTTCCATAGAATCCATTGAAGATTCCAATCCTCAGGATTAACACGGATCTGACGATACATTTTTGTTATGTCAGTGGCAAAGATGTGTCTATGTTGTCGGATCCAAATGAGCACGTCCGAAATGTTGAGCAATAAATTCGGTCCAGTTGAGTAATTTTGTGGTAGCGCTGTCTGGTCTGAGAATACCGTGGTGAGGCAAGTAATAATGTTTTTCAGTTTGAGATGATTTTGCCGCCTTCACCATATGACCGAGTTGCTCATATTCGTCCATGAACTGTGTATAGAGCTGACCGTATTCAGCATTTTTTGAGATTTTCCGTAGAGTGTGTTGTGATATGTGTGTGTGATGATATGAGAAGAAGCCGAACGATGTACCGGCCTGTTGAATCACGCTGATGCGTGTCGCGAAAATGATCCTCGCATGCCTGCTCCTCTGGTGTGAGTTGACTTACTGTGTCCTTTGGTGGCTCTTCCTGAATCCAAAACTTCGTTAGCACGTTTTGTAATTCCTGATCATCATGTTGCACCGCAGCATGATGAACAGTGAGTGCGTCAGATTGGCATGCGTTAGTTGGTCCAATGATGAACCACCCAAATATCGATAGTTGTGCAATGGGCGCGGAGGATGTGCCCTTGAGAATATTAGGTTTAATAACCTGTCCATAAATATCTGCTCCAACTATGATATCGACTGGTCGTGGTGTGAGAAAGTCGGGGTCAGCCAGCTTCAGCTTCACTATGTGAGGCCATGTACGAACTGACGACTCAAAAGATGGCAAGTGAGTAGTAACCGTGTTGAGAATGTGAGCCAGTACCGTGACCTTCTTCATGGTGTATGTGGAACACAGTGTGAGCTGTGCCGAACCATGTGTCTGCGTTGAGCGCCTTCCACCGACCCCAGTGATTGAAATTGATGAGTGCTTGCGTGTTGCGTTGAGCTTACGAAAGAGTTCTTCCGTAATGAAAATCAGTTCCGACCCAGGATCGATGAGAAGTCTTGCTTGATGAGCTGATACCGATGTGTGTATGTGTGCTCATGCAGTTGCCAATAATGTTGAGCAGTTCCGTGTGAGCTGTGCCGATGAGAGGACGACCGCGGCGACATCCTATTGCGTTGATGCCTGAGACTGTGCCGGTTGTGCGTCTGGAGCTGTTGCAGGGGGCGCTGCCGGATACAGCATGGTGTGATGCCGCCCTAAACAGTCCTTGCACTTCCGGGTTGATCTGCAGGCTGACGCGTTGTGCCGACCAAGGCATTTGTAGCACAGCCGCGCTTTCTCCGCCATCTCGCGACGATCAGCCACAGTGAGCCGCCGGAACTCAGGACACATCACGATAAAGTTACCCCGAGCCCGACAGTAATCACAGGGATAGTCGTTCGCGTTGAAGGTCGATGGCGGAGCGCCACGTGCTGCACTACCTGGGTGATGCGCCGCAGCGCCATGCGTCCCGGCCTTTGCCGGGGGAGGGTTCGCCGAAAACGTTCGGCCTGAGCTTGTCCCAGATTTGGGAGTGGCCTTCGCCATCTCCAAGGCTCTGACCTTGGTCTCGGCAAAATCCGCGAGCTCAGCAAAAGCCGGGAAACCTGGTGAGCGTCCTAGCTTCGTCTCCCAGGCCTCACGCGTGGTTTGGTCGAGCTGTTAACACAGCAACCTCACCATCACGCACTCCCAGAGCTCTTCCTTCGTTGCCAACGAAGCAAGAACTCTGTAAGCCTCGGAGAACGAAGCCAGGACCGGTGCGAGCGACTTCGCATCGGATAAGCCGGATCGAAGAGAAAAGAGCCTGTCCAGGCGCTCCTGCACCAGCAGACGCTTGTTTTCGTAGCGGGAGACCAACATCTCCCACGCCATGTTAAACGACTCGCATGTGACTAAGAATCCTGTTATGAGCTGCGCCGCCGAGCCCGACACGCAGCCACGCAGATATAGCAACCGGTCGACGTCTGTGATCCGGGCATTCCGAATGACCAGCGACGTGAACACGTCACGAAACGCAGGCCATCCGGAGTAATCCCCACCAAACTTCGGCAGCGTTATCTCCGGCAGCTTTGTGCGAGGCGGCGGTGACGCCGCTGGCGGTGCAGGAAGACGCCCTTGAGCCAACCTCTCCATGGCTTCCCGAGCTGCGATCCTGCAGTTGAGTGCCAGTTGCACCTCAATGCTCTGCAGATCGTCTGCAAAATATTCGTGATCGACGCAGGTCGGAGGCCACGAAGTCTCCATCAGCTCGTGTTCCTTACGGAAGTCGCTGTAGATCTCCGCGACCTGCTCGACCATAGAGTCGAGCGAAGCCATAGAGAGGGAGTCTCCGCCCTCGTTTAGCAGAGCCACTATCGTGTGCAGATGAGCAATCCGACGTCGCTGCGACTGGACCTTCAGCACCAGCTCGGTTGTCAATCGAGATGGTGATCGGGTCTTCCTCGGAATGACGCCGGCCCCAGGAACCACCAATGTCCTTTTCACGTCAAGAACTCCAGGCGCCACCCCAGAGTCTGTCGGAGTGCCCTCAGACATTGTTAGTCCTGTTGCACACGAAACAAGTAGAGAAAGTAAGACAGCAACGAAGATTCTCCGCAGAGAAGTACTTTACCCCACTTGTTGGTCCGCTTGACGAGGCGATGGGCTGATGAGGATCCTGCGACGGTCTACGCAGAGTCCTATCCCAAGATGAGCCGAAGAATGTGTAGTGATGAGAGCGGAAGGTAGAAAACCCTGGTTCTCTCTTTGCTCGAGTCGAGTATCCGGCTCGAAGGACCAAAAATGTTGAGAATCCGCCCGATGTAGCTTGACAGATCTGTGAAGATATTGAGAAAACATGAAAACTCACTCGAGACAAGAGGAAAATAAACCAGGCCCAGTAGTTGTCGTGTTGCGGAAGCGGTTTATTCTATCTTCCAAACAATATTGTAGACATACAGTTTGAGCACAAAAATGCGTGGATACTACAATTGAAAATTAACACCAAAACAATTTAATTTAGAAAATCATCTCAGAATATAAATTTAGAAAAAAGTACAAATTATAAAATAATTAAACAAATTGAATTTTGAATATTATGTGAACAGCACACAATTATATTAATTGTGTGCTGAGTGCGATTGAGATTGAGCTAGAAGAGCAGTGTGCATACAGCAGTCAGTACTGCGTAGCATGACACGCTGGAGAATAATGAGTGCGTAAGATGTTCCAAGTGATTCACTGCAAGCTCTCAGCAAATTGTTGAAGAGAGGTTGCAGTGAATCTATGAGAGCACTTGCAATTAAAATTGCTTGAGTGCTCTACATGTATGAGACAAGCTACGCAGTCGGCACTGCGTAGCACAATACAACATATATTGAGGATGCACGAGTGCGCAGTGTATAGTCACTGTACTTTCCCAGCAGAGTTTCTGGAGGAAAGTACAGTGAATATAAAACACCTGCATAATTATATTAATTATACCAGCGAAATTAAGTGAGGAGAGCGTGGTGCCGCATGTGCTGCAGAGCACGCCACAAGTGAGCCAAAGTGCTGATGTACCATAATTGACTCCTCACTGGTAGTGAATTTGCGCTGAATTATACCAGTGTACTCTTACCTTGAGCTATGAGTCCTGGTGAGCGTGATGTTGAGCGAGTCCGATGTATAAAGTCCGTGAAAATAGTCCAAGAGTCCTTAGAATGCGTGTGCTGTCCTCGGATGCGTAGCGAAAAAGTCACAAGTTTCCAATATGGCTGCGAGTATGAAAGCGTCGTTGGGCGCTGAAGTCAGTTGAGCGAGATAGCCGGTGAGCGAAACCGAAGTCAAGCGAGAGAGACACCCTCTCGCTCGACGCGGCATGCCAACGAGGCACATCCTCGGCTTCGCGAAGCCCTGCCTCGGCTATCTTCGGCTCAACCGAACGCTGTGTGCTAGAGCACCGCAACAGGTAGGCGCACGACAAATATCGATCGCCGTGCGCCAGCTGATTCTCCAACAGGATGAAAAAATTAGGTGCCAACGATAAGAAAAGTTCTATGTGGGGTGGAATACCTATACTGGATATATTGATCAACCAATAATTTATAAGACTGTTGGCAGAATTGTAAGTTCTATTAAAATTCGAAACCATTATAAAGGGGTCAATGCAATCATTATTTGCTGTTATGTTGTCATTGCAATAAATTAAGTTACTCTCATTAGTTATATTCGTACTATAACAATTTCTATTATTCCTGTTGTTATTTTTAATATTTTTACATTTTTGTGTTCAGTGTACCCATTAAATGTGATAATTATTTCTATTATTATCATTCCGAGATAAGTTATATTGTATGTCATGTTCATTATTCTGAATTGTCGAGTAATCATAAGTTTGTAACAAATGTTAATTACCATATATCTCTGTGAGTTAAGAGACAGACCAAGTAATCTCTACTACCGAAAATGAAGTAATGCATATCAAAGTTTTTGGTACAACGAAAGCGTTGAAGTTTTTCTTGATAACCATTACGTAGTTCGAAATATATCCGAGTTAGCCTTAATTTTTCAAATTCGAAATCTTCTTTGCGAATACATGTTGGAGTTATGAATCACCATTAATGCTTTTCTAATTTCATGATAGATTAGTTTTTTTAGTAGAGGTAGGCTTTTTTCATTTGTCCTCTTCCAAATTTTGAAGACAATGTAGATGTGCAGCCTAAATCTTCCATATAGAATTCTAAAGAAATCTATGTTCAGTTTTATGACAGTGCAGATAATCGTTTGTAGATGATGTGACCACTTTCGTTATAAATTAGATGAGTATTTTACGGTATTGGTGATGGTCAGTATAAAAGTTAAACAAGTTCCAAAGTCAATAAAATTCAAATTCAAAGTCAATTGATTTCATCATTAACATAACAACAAATAGGAATTCCATTTACGCATTTGAGAGAATTTTAGGCAGCGACAGAACTCACAATTGTAGAGGTAGTCTTTTATCATTAGTCCTCTTCCAAATTTTAAAGACGATGTAGATGTGTAGTCTAAATCTTCCATATAGAATTCTAAAGAAATCTATGTTCAGATTTATGACAGTGCAGATAACCGTATGTAGATGGTGTGACCACTTTCGTTATAAGTAAGATGAGTCTTTTACGGCATTGGTGATGGTCAGTATAAAAGTTAAACAAGTTCCAAAGTCAATTCAATTCAAATTCAAAGTCAATTGATCTCATCACTAACATGACAACAAATAAGATTACCATTTACCCATTTAAGAGAATTTTAGGCAGTGACAGAACTCACAACTCTAACGGCAGCCTTACCAAATGCTGGTTGATAAATCTATCCGGTATTTTCTATCGTACGGACCTAGATTTTGTTATCCTTACTTATACGCAAAAGAAACCAAAGCTGGGATTCATAAAATCATTTTTGAATTTGAATCACAGTCATGTTTGATTCAGATCGACAAGTTAAATAATGCAAGACGCTCACTAACTGATATTTGAAATAACTTACGTTATACTAACACAAGAAAGACACTCGTAAAGTCATACTTGATACCAACATATTTCTTTATCTTTATACCCTAGAGTAAAAATAACCAGCGGTGATAGAGCCAATAGCACTGTTGTTCTAAACTTGATTGATTACATACAAAAATCCCTTGCACTCTTAATTGATGAAACTATTTACAAGATTATAGCAATGAATCCAACTCAAATTGTGTAAAAAATAGTTACTAGACGTCTAGATATCTGAAAACGAACAAAATTCAGAAATGAAACTATCATTATTTAAAATGTGATATTACGAATTTATCTAGAATGTAAACTTTACCAAAAATACGCAAGCTGAACATCACAATAAGGCCAATAGCTTCTTCTATCAATTGTACCACACACAAAATGAACCGCTTGCATTCATAAAATGTTGACGAAGCGTATCAAGAGTCCGATTTCTAATGTTAACGACAGTTTCTCTCTGAAATCATTAGTTTCGCACATTAGTTTACCTGTTTCATACATTTTAGTTTTATTAGATGTGTACTCGCTTTAAAGAAATGTTCTTTTACAATTGGTTTTAAGTCGTCTGGAAAAAGAAGATTATTGTTTGAAAAGGACCCTGTTATTGCGGAATGAAAAAATAAACCGAGATAATTATGTTTTCTACTTATTTCACCTTTGAAAATAAGATTTATAAAAGAATGTCCTGCCTTCCTATAGGCTCCAATTTTATATAACAAAGTTATAGCTGATTCAGAAGAATGTTGCTTGTCAAAACTTTATTACACTCCAATTGAATACAAAAGACATGTTGGTGATGCAATTATCTCTTTATCATTTGATCAAATTCAATAAACTTGAACAATTTTCAATGCTCAGCATCCCAAACTACAATTTACTATTGAGAAAGAAAAAGATAAAAAATACCATTCCTGGATTTGTTATATTAATTAGGGAAAATGATAACATTATCACAGATTGGTATCGTGAACATGGCAGGTTTCTTAACTTTTTCTCGAATCATAAAAATAAGCTTTATATACGTGCTAGTAAAAGGTAGGGCATTAAAACTTTCACATTCCCAGTTGTGGAGCAAAGACTTGAAACGAATAAATGACACATTACTCTTAACTTATAATCATTCATGTTAGAAGATAGACTATTGCTACTAATCCTATCACTCAAGAAAAAAATCAGGAACTTGACACAAGCAGAATTGTGAATTTTCCATACCGCGTTAATACGAAGAATTCACGGAAGAGGATAACAAAGAGAAAGAGAGGTGGACGTAGTAACTATTGTAAACGAACAAAGTCAAACGACATTTTTGGAACTGTCTAACGATATCATTCTTACACTCACACGCGTACGAGTATATAAAGTTGGACCTTGACTTATTTACTATACCTCCAACACAGAAGAGTATAGAAGCATCATAGTGGATACACGACAAGCCTGTGTCATCCCTCACGCATGACGGACCTCCTGCAATTTATCGTACCTGGCCACGGTGAAGAATACCTGGGTCTGGCGCATACAATGTAAATGTAAATGTAAAGGTTATATGAACAGGTGAATCAAAATACTACGTAGCACCTGCTAATAACTTCCTACATAGCCTTTTCAATCAGGTAGACATATATGTTGACCAGAAACTCGTGACATCGCCAACAAGGCACATCCCTACAATGCATATATTGTGACGTTACTCAATTATGGACCGGCGGCTGAAAATTCTCACTTAACGATCGCACTATGGTACGCTGACACCCCTGGCACGTTTTACACTCTACCAGATCTACCACATCGAATAGTATTAATATCGGTCTGAATAATCGTGACATTTACACTGTGACGTTTTTTATTAGGATTACTTTCTGCTGAATGGCGTAGAAGTATGGTACGGCTTGTACGTTCAAAAACTATTTTTGTCTTATGGAGACTCCTACTCCTGGTGTAGTACATAGACTACACATTACCGAAGCTACATTACTAGTCCGTCTGGCTAAAGTTACACCCGGCGTACTGATAGTTCATGCGAAAATGCTTGCGAAGTCAACTGCAAACTATCGTGTTACGCGGAAATTGTTTTTGTCAACAATATTACAGCGTTTGTATTAACATTTCTGAAGACGTCTCTAAAGAGAGTTGAAACGTAATGAAATTACTTTGATTTTTCCCCTGACTGTCTCCAACGCCCCAAAATATTTGTATAATGAATAAACATGTATACCGTCTAAACGTATTGCTACCTACCATTATTATTAAGAATAATTAGAACCAAAGATTCGAAAAATCTATTTAATATTATAGTAGAGTCGTCGAAAAGTAAAAAATTTGGATATGAAGGGCCTAATATGTTTATCGACGGTATCTACTATAAGAGAGGTGGAAGACTATTGAATGAACGACTAGGTGAATATATAACCGTAGCAGCTGAGAAAAGGTTAGTTGAAAAGAAAACGCCGTGGTGAAATCATCTTTTACTCTTTTCGTAACTATAATGGATCCCACTGACGATATACTCGTGATCGACTGGTCCAAGGATCTCTGGAAACTCACCAAACAGGAGCTCGAGTACATCCCGAAACCCCTATTGTTGAGACATTGGTGATCAAAAATATGTATTCTGTGGGACAAACTACCTGAGCACCTCAAGAATGACCCCGAGGTTTCCACGTACCTGCCGTGCCGCTTACGTCACAATACACCAGGTTCTAGAACGCATATCGACGGTCCAGCACCAGCTCGCAGATGCTGTACAGGATGTAATTATAAACCATCAGTTCCGCGAAAATGAGACAAGCATTTCTTATATATCTGGCAATCTTTTAAAATAAACAAAACAGTTTTTATCAAATTTCAAGAATTACACGTGTTTTTACTTAGCGAAATTATTTTAGCTGGTTTTAAATTTTCGAAAGATTTTACTTTTAATTAGTGTTAAATAGTGAAAAGCAAAACCTCGTATGTGTAGGGCCCAAATCTGTTTATCGCTGATAGGACACGACCGGACGCAAATCTTTTTACCGATGTCAAGCTACAATCTTCTTTTTCGATGGTAGGGCCCAATTTGTAGTATCGCCTGTAGGATTCAATCTATTTATCGATAGCTGCACCAAATATACACTACCGACCGTCGGTGAGTCACTCTGTTTTACCTCCTGTCGGTAACATACAGCCTGTGAATTACTTACAATAGATGGGGCATCGGTAACAAGCGTCCGACAGATGGCGCACGTGTCGCCTAGGTGGCGCGTCAGTCAGGGGCTTAGGGTAGGCAATCAATCAGGTGCAGGGGAGAGGTGCAGTAAGGAGGGGGGATTACAACCCAGCAGGGAGAGGGGTGGCCACGCCCACAAGTCTCTCTATTTTGGTCTCCTTCAAGTGTTATACCATAAATTATCAACCGTCCAAAAACCGCAGCACGATGGCTGTTCAGAATCTTGGTGCGACTGGAAGAAGGCGCAAGCAGCAAATTCCTTGGACACCTTCCATCATAAGCTGCCACCAAGAAGTTTTCAACACGATAAAACCAATTTACGAAGAACTGAGCCGGGACGTGTAGCTGAATCGTTGCGTAGGAGGATATACGCAAAACAGCAACGAAAGTTTCAACGCAACAGTCTGGAGATTGGCACCAAAATCGTATTCGAGCAGAAAAAAAGTGTTGAACATAGCGATTGATATTGCTGTTTTAACGATGGTCTAACCAGCATTTTGCGAATTATGAAAGTTCTGCAGATGCTCTGCCATAAAATCTTTGCGAAAAGCAAGTGAGGAGGAATTATCCAACGTGGAAGGACAACTTTATGGTCCTGGGATAGCAGATTAACGGTAAACATTTTTTAGTCATCGAATTTTTTATTTCTTCATATGTAAAACACACATGAAACACACATAAAATTTTTAACGCGTTTTTCTCGAAATGTCATTTTTCAAAACAGCACGCAGCATAACTTGAAAAATCTTTATTCTTTTGATTTGAACTTTTGAAAATATCTTTAAAATAACATTTGGAAGAGAACTACGTACCGGATTTTCGATAAGTTAATTTAAACATTTTTTAGTAACAAATGATTGCCTTTTTTTGCGAAAATTTTACATCTTCTGTTTAATTGCACGCCAATTTTACAAAAATCAATATTTTTTAAATAACCTACGTCATTCTCTAGCTTTAACGATATAGATAACGGAGAATTTTTGTTTTTTGTTCCAGGTCGAAAATTGCACCAGTTATGCTGCGTGCCGCGGTGCGCCTCGAATTCGACATGGCTGCGGAGAATGGCTCCAACGTCGCCCTTTTTAAATATTTTTTGATACAAATTTTTTGTAATATACTTCAATAATCATGTTCAATAATCATGTAATCAACTTTCTTGAATTGTATTTTCGTATCATTTTTCCTTCCAACCAAAAAAAATCGTAAAAAAAGCGTTATTTTAGGCCGTTACAGTGATGTTAGCCTTTAAGAGCGGAGGAGGAAACAAGTCCCAATATGGAACGAGAAACCACCGGCGAAAAGAAGCAACACCTCCAGTTCAAGAGGGAAAGCATATACTTCGACATACAAAAAAAAGAAAAAAAGAAAAAAATTCTTGAAAGAATAAACGAAAGTATATAAAAAAAAGAAAGAAAACAACGTTTATTCAAGAAAAAATATGGGATACAAAGGTTACAGATTTTTGGCCAAATCCGGCTCGCCAAAAATGTGGGGGATAATTAATTGAACATAGTTACTCGCTAGCAAGCTTTATTATATTTCGCCTTGCATGATAATGAGTGTGAGACTGAGTTTGAAATATTTTTAATCTGTCGACAGGTAGCAAGTCGATGCATTCACACATAGCATGTCGAGTGACAGATGCGAATAGTAAGATTAAGGATCCTGGTGACAAGTATGAATAATTAAATGCACTCAGTAATTAACAATAATAAATTCAATGTTCATTTAAATTATATAACAGTGATTGCATAAAAAAATACCTGGTGAATACAACAAATATATACTGTGATTTGTCTCGCCTGCGTGTTGATGTACTGGCGGTGAGTAGGTCTCAGGCCTCTGAGTCGACTTATTGATTCCGTGTGGTTGATCCTGGTGATATGGTCTGATTGTAGAGCTCTATTGAAACCACGCGGCAGGCTGGTGAGTGAGCTAATGCCAACGAGCGATGCGAGGCAGAATGGCGTCTCTGCTGCCAACGACGAACCACGCCGTTGACGTTTATATGAATGTTGCAATAGTCCTGTTGGTTTACTGTGATTTGCACTGATACTGAGTTGAAACACGGGTGAATTGATCAAGAATGTAATACACTATAATACTGAATGCACCCTAAAGTGAGTGGAACTGATGAATATCTCTGTGAGTTTACGCAGGAACGTGTAGCGCGAGCGACTCTAGAGAGAACAATGGCCACATCCGTCGACCACGAGGCAGAGTATCAAGAGGGCGGACGTGCGTCACAGCTTGCTTGAGTTGTGATTCGCCGCCAGCGATGGAAAGTGAGCCTTGTGAGTAGTCTTGCCGCTGGGGCCACGCTAGCAGCGTTGGCCGCTTGAGTGAGCTTCGATCGAGGATGTGAGCTGATGGACAATGTGCTTGAGTGCGCGGTCGATAAATCGATATAGCAAACCTGCGAGCTATACCATATGACGCGAGGCGTCAGATGATTGTGAGTGTAGCGTGTGCATGAGTTGAGTGTGTGCTTGGTAGGTGTGAAAACTAAACACGCCTCTACAATAAGAAATATTATAATATTTCCGAACGCACTGTGGGATTCGAGCACCCAGGTCAGCGATCAGCTGGTCTCGCTTGGCGGCGAAAGGAAGATGGATGGCGCACCGGCGACAGTCTTAACAATTACGAAATCGCGTTACATTAAAAAATTAAAGCCGATAATTATATAGAGGGGAATAAGGCGGAGGGGCAGGCTATAAAAGAGCCTGCGCAAGAGGAAGTGCTCTCTCACGCTTGCACCAGCCAAGAAAACCACAGCGAGTGCAGTCAAAGACCAGCTATATTTTTTAAACGATCGAATCTAGTGAGGTACGAGTACAAGTGAAGGAGATAAGGTAAGCGAGAAGTTTAATCGATTTGAAGAATTGAAGCAAAATCTGTTCCAGCGTGCGGAACATTCTAAATAATTAGTAGGAATAAGTGAGTTGAGAGTTAGACGTACAGTAGGCATTATTATTTAAGTATTAGCAGATAGGGGGATGATCTGTGAGTAGTCAGGAAAAATCGAAAGGATTAACCCGAATGATAAGTAGAATAATTAGGAGATAGGGATAATTATAAGAATAACAAGGACACTGTAGGGAATATAGGATAGGATAAGTTTTCGTTACACGCTGGGTAGAGACACTCGTGTGAGAAATCCGATAATCGGATACGACCACTTACCAGAGCTGAGAGAACCAGCAGCAGCATCAACAGGAATCGAACCTTTCTGCAGAAATACAAAACAAATCGACAACTCGCAGCACAGAAATTCTGCCACAGTGGAAACACCCACAAACGGTCCACGGGAACGACACCGGACTTGAGGGTGGAACACACACGGTAAACGGACTAGAAATTCCCAAATATACACAACAATCTCCTTTAATTCGAGGACACGTGCGCGGAGCCAGCGTGCATGCCCGGTGACGGGGCATCTTCTTCTTACACCTCCCGTCGTATAGTAAATACGTATTGGGAATTATCATAATTATAATAAATATATTTAGCTAAAAACCAACAAAAATATTAACAAAATATAAATCATATTTCGTGTTAAATTTTACGTACACTGACAAATATCGATATACAACTTTCAATCATTTTTAATTACGACATAAAAAATTTCATTGTTATATTAAATTTCTTATATCTGAAACAAGTTGCAAATTGAAATTGGCAAATCGCTTCCTCAAGATTCTCAAAGCTTCCTCTATGAGGAACGATGCTCAAAGCTTCCTCTATGAGGATCTATCTTTCTTAATTTTGGCTTCCATCGTTCCGAATCTTGAGGAAGCAATTTGCAGCTTTTTTCTTTTTTTTTATGACCTTGACAAAATCTCGGTTAAAACACAAATGGCGGTTGCTTAAACTGCACTGAACATAGCTGCTTGTCGCGATATACGTCGCGATGTCGGCGCTGTTATCGTTTTCGTCCCGCAAAACAGGGACGGACGTGAAGAGAATATCTCCCAAGGGACGAAAGTGAAGTAATTGTGTGTTTTTGTTATCGTGTAGTTATATAAAACAAACAGTCATCGGTGCTGCAATTATTTTGCGATTATAGGCTATCGACAACTCTTCGATGGAACGATCGATGAAGAAATAGCACTCATAGAAAATACGCGTGCTGTGGAAGAAATAACATTAACATATCAGGCACAGCGTTCCATAAATCGTCAATACTCGAAAGATAAAAATAAAAAATCATCATCGCCACGTTGTCATATTTAATACGATGTTCATTAAAAAAATGTATTCAGAGCTTTGAGTAGCAGATTACAAAGCAGAAGAAGAAGAAGCGTCGTGCCAAACACTCGAGCATCTACGACCTGATAAACGCGAGCATATCTGTTTGTCGTTAGTAAAGGGTGTCCCAACAGGAGCGCCGGATTTAATTTTAAATAAAAAACACATTTATTTTTTAATTAAGCAAACATTTTTATTTCAACATAAAGAAAAATAGTTCCGATTAACCGTGAAATACAACATCAGGCAAATGGCCACCACGAAACCTCTGGCACAGGGTTATTCTTTTGTTAAAATTTTGAATAACGTTTTCGCATAAATGTGGCTGTATTTCACCAATAACGCGCCGTATTTCCTCTTTAAGATGTTCAACTGTTTCAGGCTTATTCGCATACACATTTTCCTTCACATAGCCCCAAAGAAAAAAGTCCATCGGTGTTAGATTGCACGATCTTGGTGGCCAATGTTGATCGCCAAATCGAGAAATGACACGGCCTGGAAATTTAGTCTGCAGTAACACCATTGTTTCACGTGCTGTGGGGCAGGTCGCACCGTCTTGTTGGAAAAACATGTCCTCCACATGAATTACATCCAATTCGGGCCACAAAAACTCCGTTAACATTTTGCGATACCGCACTCCATTAACAGTTAGCGCATTTCCAGCCGCATTTTCAAAGAAATATGGCTCAATTACTCCGCCAGCCCAAAATGCACACCAAACAGTTACTCACGGTGAATGAATTGGTTGTTTGAGTATCACACGAGGATTTTCAGCACCCCAAATCCGACAGTTTTGCTTATTTACGTATCCGTCGAGTTGAAAATGTTCCAACACCCAATCAGCAAATTCACAGCGCTGCGCATGGTCCCTTGGCTTGATTTCTTGCACCAATTGAGCCTTGTACGCGTGCAAATGCAGATCTTTTACCAAAATTCGTTGCATAGTGCTACTGGAAATGTTTAATTGTTGACCACGATGCCGAATGGAAGTTCCTGGATTCTCGGCCAGGATTCCGTTACTGTGGCTATATTTTCGAGTGACCGACAAGGACGACGACGAACAATGATCTTCTGATCATCAGCGTAAATTCGGTCTCAAATTTTGTAATTAAACGCCTCACTGTCGATTCATTTGACGCATTATTGCGACCAAAAACTTGACGTAATTGGCGAACTGTTTTCGCAAAACTTTCACCATTTTTGTAATGTGTTTTTACAATAATTAAACGTTGTTGGTTTGAATACTTCTCCATATTCTTAAATCGCGTGGTCTGTACGTGACAAATGTCAAAAAAATCACCGTACAACTCGTATTAACAAAATGGCGGCAAATGTAAATCCGGCGCTCTTGCTGAAACACCCTTTAGTTTAAATCGTTCCCGGATATTAATAAAATCAAAGATCTTTTCTGCATTAATGAATCACAAATTTGAACAGCTGTAGTCCATACAATATGAGGAAAACAGCACCGTACTAGGGCCTCCCGGCTTGCGCAGAAGAACAACACATCAAGCGGAAAATAATGATGATAATGATGATTACATTGATCACAGTGCTGTCAGCGAGGGGGACAGCGAGGTTGTGAATGCAGAAGAAAAGATCGAAGTAAATGAGCATAATGAAAACTAAGCATCGGAACACCCAAAACATCGACGTGTTATCGGCGGAAGAACCTCTACGGAGAATTGATAACTAACTGGTTTCACAATTTCTTGTACTCAAGTGACTCAGGTAATTTTTTATTTTTTTATTTTCCAATACATTTTTTTAACTCTGCGTAGAAATAAATGTAAGTTGGATTATTTTGTTGTAGGGTAAACAACTAATAAAGATTTTATGTAGCTGAATCAGGTGTCATACGAGGTATTTATGAATAGCTTTGTTATGCCACGGAATATTCGACGAAATTCTATTAATTCATTTCAACATTATTCCTCCTTCGCTCGGTCGCGAGACCGCTCACTCGCGAAGTAGAAAGAATGTACTGATGTACGAAGCGAGTCGCGAGCAACGACCGCGCTTAGTGCAATTCATCAATTTCGCCAAGGTAGATAGCAACTACTTTACCGAAATCAGTCTAAATTTTCACATCAACCTGAACGGTTGATCCAGGATCGGGCTCACCCAAAATATTAAAGTCTACAAACAGATTCGAACAAGATTGGTCGGTTCCTCGTCGATAACTCCAGAACAGTAACGAACAATAGTACTTTATTCCTTTTCATGTTTTGTAATAAATAACGGAAAGTTGCCGTTATTTATAATAAACAACCAATTTACTCTTTTATCGTAAATTCATGCGTTTATCTCTTTCACGCGAGATCTATCTCCTTTTCGGCGAACGAACCAAATAATAACCTGTAAAAAATATTATACCGTCGACAATAATATTCTATTTACGTGTTACCGGCATAAGATAATTCTACTTCTTCATACCCTATTTATTTTTCCCGAAGTACAGATATGCGCTGGTAGACCTCGGAAGATAGCTGCTAGGAACGATTTACTTGGAGACATATATCCACTGGGAATCCACTTCAACATTATACAAAAGGCAACGCGTTATTTTAGACGCTTCAAACTCTGTAGCTGCGTCTCGCATAATGCGTTTTGGCCAACCGCTCTGAAAAAGTTAGCGTAATGCAACGTTAGCTCGAAGGAGCGTCCCGCAATTTCCTGACACATATCACTAACTCTTGTGAGGGTAGTGATTATGCTGCAATCTCGTTTACAGCGAGTAGTTTTGCGCGCAGGCCCGTATGGCTTTGCTTCCGTCTGATCCGGGATTATACGTTTCAAGACATGTGAGAACTGATAAGCAGTGATGCATGAAGCACAACATCTCTGAATATTGATGATTCGTATAATATTAAAACACATATTATAAGGGGTGTCAATGCTAGTGGCCGAAAAGGCCAAACACACGAGGGCATCGTGTAAACAATTTTGATTTGCAATTTAACAGCAGCCGTCAGTAGTTCAAGCTTCTGCATTTCTTATGATATGCTATATAGGCAAATCTACAACGAGTGTTTAAAACAACAATTTTTGCGATGTTGGATAGTACCACCATATGACCCTAACTCAACACGATATATTCCGTAGCATGCAATCGCTTTTTTCGAAGTGGAATGCCTGCAAAATTATAAAACTATGATAAATCATAAAACACTTACGCGACGTTTGGCCATCGTAGAGTGGCCAATGTTTACAAGTCTCTTAAACGCTGTCGTAGTGATTTCGAGTGCTAAGACCTTTAAAAAAAAAATAAGAAGCACATTTGTAACGAAATCTTTTGCTAATCATGTAAGACCGTTCAATCGTCTTATTACCAGGTGTACAAGTATGAAATGCGGAATTTATTTCTAAAAAAACATGTTAATTCCGGGAAATTGATAAAAAGTGCTTTATTCAGAGTATGCTCCATCGCTTGTTATACATTTTTCCCATTTTTCAGGCAATTTATGAATAGCACGCCAGTAAAAATCTTCCCCTTCTGCTGCGAACCATTCAACGAGCCATTTTTTCACATCTTCGTACGAACCAAAGCGCTGCTCAGCAAGTGCGTGACCCACCGATGCAAACAAGTGGTAATCGGAATGAGCCAAGTCTGGTGAGTAAGCCGCATGGGGTAGAACTTCCCAGCTAAGTGCTTCCAACGTGTCGCGAACCGGTTTTGCCGTATGTGATGGAGCATTGTCATGAAGAAAAATTACTTTGTGTTGCCTATTTCGGTATTCTGGCCTTTTTTCAAGCAGCGAACGGTTCAAATCGGTCAATTGTTGTTGGTAACGTTTAGTACTAACCGTTTCCCCTGGTTTGAACAGCTCATAATAGACTACGCCCCTCTGGTCCCACCAAACACAGAGCATCGTATTTTTGCCATAGCGATTCGGTCTTACGGTCGATGTGGATGGTGCGCCATGCACCATCTTGAGGTAGTCAGCGACTACTAAATTGATGGTTTTCTCTCAGTGTTCAAGCGATTCTCAACTCGGCGCGGTATTCTTCACGTCATGTACTCTGACTGTGGCACCAACTTCGTTGGCGCTCATAAGATACCACGTCAGCTGTTCATGAAAAACTCACAAGAACGTCAGCTCATCGCATCTTCACTTGCTAATGATCATGTTGAATGGAGGTTCAATCCACCTGCTGCTCCACACATAGGTGGTAAGTGGGAAGCAGCAGTGAAATCGGTTAAGTTTCATCTTCGACGTACGGTGGGCGACACTGCAGTTACTTTTGAGGAGCTCACCACACTGCTGGCTCAAATCGAGGCTATACTCAACTCTCGACCTCTGGAACCACACAGCGATGACTCTGGTGATATATCAGCGTTGACGCCTGGACATTTTCTCATCAGAGGAGCACTCACAACGGTCCCAGAACCTTCTTTAGAGGACCTAGCGATCTCACGACTCTCAAGATGGCAACTGCTGCAACAAAAGGTGCAACATTTTTGGCGCCAATGGTTGGCTCTTTATCCCCAACGACAGCAGTCAATCTCTACGTCACAACACCCTAACAACAACATTCAAATCGGCTCTTTGGTTCTGCTCACGGACGAACGTTTTCCGCCGTGCAAGTAGCCACTTGCACGAGTCACAACGTTGCATCCAGGCAATGATGGACTCACAATGGTGGTGACATTACGGACTGTTACTACAACGCTTACCAGGCCAATCTCAACATTAGCTATCCTGCTCGTCTCACCCATCGACTAACCTGATGAGAATAATCAGCAACACCGTTGCTGATGGCGGGCGGAAATGTTGAGAAAACAGCTATCACGCGGCCTCTATACAGTGACCATCACTGTGCGATGGCTCGAGGCTACTGATGCCTTGCTGCGCTCAGCTGCCGTGCGTGCAGCCTGGGGGCAACACCTCACGGACACCTAACTCACGCGAGAGACTACAATCTATCTCTCGCCTGGCAGTAGCGTCGCTTAAACGACGCTTTCGAATAACTCAGCGATCTTGATCATTTTCGCTACTCACCTGAAAACCGCCAAGCAAGCATCACCTGCCTCTGCTCGACTGGACATTTTCTCATCGAACTTTTCGGATCTTCTCAACCTCAACAGTGCTCAATAGGACTCAGAATCAACGGTAAGGTGGCACCTTGACAATTTAAACAAATTCAAGCAAGGTGAGATGGAAAATTATCATTTTGTGCACCCTCAAATGTCTCACCTCGTGGCGTGCTTTGCAGCACAAGCTGCTTCACGCTCTCTCACCCTTTATTAATTAGCATGCAATTAATATAATTGTAGGTGCAGCTCACCAGTAAATTCAGTGCTCATTTTTTATTTATATATTTTTTTGTAGTTTGTTATTTAAGTGAAAATAGACCATTTGCTCTTCTAACATCGTTCGTCAGGTTATTCTTCCCTGTCACGAGTGAGAACTCATCCTTTTTTCAATATATTGCAGCTCGGACACATCAGACCAGCAGGATTCTCAAACAGTATTAAATCTTTATTCATTGTACATTGCCTACAACTGTAGTGCGGTAAGTTTTTACATTTGTATTAAAATCGTTATTGGTTAGAGAACATGACAGTTAAAGTTAAGTAGAATGAACAAGAGATGTGAGCAAAAAGAGGTTAAATAGGTTTAAAGAAGCTGTCAATGGTGGATTGTTATATTTCTATCAAGGAGCACTCGTACATCACACGTTCGTACTAAGTGACAACCTGTATGTTAATCAATAACCTTCGACATGATGTATCTTTTCGTAATTTCAAGGGCGGACGACGCTTCAGATAGTTTTATATGGATATCGTCAATGGTATTGTCTCGCCCGTCCGAATCCTCGTCCAAGAATTTATTTGCAATAATTTCAGCTGCAATATCATCGTCATCCTATTCTGCGCATATACTGTTGGTCGTAATAAACGAAGTCCTCGTATTGAAGGCCATCGCAAACTCGGGCCCAGTCTTATGGTTCCTCATTCTCATCAGGTTCACCTTCCTCGGTTGAACTCCCTGGAACACTCTCTTTTGCAACTCCCGCCTTCCGATAGCACTTGGCAATGATATCAGATTGGACTCGATTCAATACAATACTGGTCAGTTGCATTGCCTACAGATACATAAAAATCGCAAAATTCAATTTAATAATCGGAAAGCGGTAAAAACTTCAACGCCATTCGGATACGTAAAATGTACTCAATTTAGGTCTATAAATTTTAAAAGCCCAGAAAATGGGTGAATTTCCGTCAAAAACATTCCAAGTCAGCTTCTTTTTTTCTACGTCGAGCTGCGCCATAGTTTGCTGCACTAGTATTTGACGGTAATTTGCCTTGACAGCTGCGATGATCCTCAAATCAAGGGGCTGCAGATGTCTTGTAAAGGGTGGTTAAATTGTAAGGGCCGATGTTGAATGTGAACCACACCTAAACGTCAAGTTTTTTTCTGCATTTCATTTGACATTTCTCAATTTCAGACTAACTCAATTTGAACCATGGAAAGATACACAACCGAACAACGCGTTAAAGTTATTCAGGCTTATTATGAAAATGGGCGTTCAAATCAAAATGCATATCGTGCACTTCGTGATTTTTTCGGTCAATTTAATCGTCCAAATGTGCGTACAATCGGAAAAATCGTGCAAAAATTTGAGCAAACCGGGTCTGTAGGAGATATTAAAACACCAGTGCATGCTCGTACAGCTCGTACTGCAGAAAATATTGCTGCTGTTCGCGATAGTGTGGCTGAAGAGCCGTCCACCTCAACTCGTCGTCGTGCCCAACAATTGCACCTCTCACGCTCGTCGTTGATGAACATTATGCATAAAGACTTGCATTTACACGCTTATAAGGTGCAATTGACTCAAGAACTAAAGCCTCTTGACCATTCCAAACGTCGTCAATGGTCAGAATGGTGGCAAGAAATGGCAACAGTGGATGATCAATTTTCGAAGAAAATCATCTTTAGTGATGAGGCACATTTTCACCTCAGTGGATTCGTCAATAAGCAGAATTGCCGCTTTTGGACGAATCATAATCCAAGAGTGATTGTCGAAAAACCAAGAGTGACTGTTTGGTGCGGTTTATGGGCTGGCGGCATCATCGGGCCGTATTTTTTCCAAAATGAGGCCGGTCAGGCAGTTACTGTGAATGGTGTTCGCTATCGTGAGATGATAACGAACTTTTTATGGCCCGAATTGGAAGATATGGATGTGGGCGATATGTGGTTTCAACAGGACGGTGCCACTTGCCACACAGCTAACGAAACAATGGCGCTTTTGCGCGACAAATTCAATGGCCGTGTTATCTCACGTGGTGGCGATGTCAATTGGCCGCCAAGATCATGTGATTTGACACCGTTGAACTTCTTTCTTTGGGGTTATTTGAAAGAAAAGGTGTACGTCGATAAGCCAGCAACAATTCAAGAGCTAAAGGATGAGATAATTCGGCACATTAACGGCATAGAACCTCAATTATGCCTAAGCGTCATCGAAAATTTGGACCATCGGATGGAGGTGTGCCGCCGAGGTCGCGGCGGCCATTTGGCCGATATTTTGTTCCATACATAATTGAACCATACCATATTATCATAATAAAAAGAATTCACAATAATTTCCTAAATAATTTGTGTTTTATTCAAAATCAACATCGGCCCTTAAAATTTAACCACCCTTTACAATTCACCGGGAAAAAAATCAGCTCAATGTTGCTAAAACGGAGTGCAAGGGGATGCGCCGCACAGTTATCGAGCAGCAACCAATTTTTTCTTTTTCACGGCGCATTTTATTATTGAGTTTCTTTAATTGTGTCTTAAAAAGAGCTCCAGTCATCCATGCTTTCTTATTTGCTGTATACTCCGTAGGAAAGCTTTTTACACCTTTGAAACAACGTGGTTTTTGTGATTTGCCGATGACCGACCAATGGACGGAGTCTTTCATAGCCGTCCGAATTCGTTGTTAACAGCATTGTTAGTCTTTATTTGCTGCATTTACCTCCGTGACAGATATCACCTTTCTCAGCCAGCGTTTTAGATCGAAGAAGGTTGTAAAACAGACCTGTCTCATCCGCGCTATAAATATATTGTATATTGTATTAGGTGCGCAACTAAGTTCCCGCTGTTTTTTTTTATGAAAATGCAACTTTATTGTGAAAAAAAGTTTACAAATGAATCATTCAAAATATTGCCCATCGCTAGCGACAACTTTTTCCCATCTTTTTGGCAGAGCTCGAATACCGTCACGGTAGACGTATTCGTCTTTTGACGCTATCCACGAATCAAGCCATTTTAAGATGTCTTCATATGAGCTGAACAGCTGATTAGCCAGACCATGTGCCATCGAACGGAACAAGTAATAATCGGACGGCGCAATATCTGGGGAATATGGCGGGTCAGGTAGGACTTCCCATTTGAGCGTTTCTAAGTAGGTTTTAACGGGTTTGGCAACGTGAGGCCGAGCGTTGGCATGCTGTAGAATCACTTTTTCGTGCCTCTGCTCGTATTGTGGCCGCTTTTTGCGCAGTGCTCGGCTCAATCGCATCAATTGAGTTCGATACCGTTCCCCAGTGATGGTTTCGTTCGGTTTCAATAGCTCATAATAAATAACATCACTCTGATGCAACCAAATACACAGCAAAATCTTCGCAGCGTGAATATTCGGCCGAGCCGACGACGTAGAAGCATGACCGGGCAGTCCCCATGATTTTTTTCTCTTTGGGTTGCTGTAATGAATCCATTTTTCATCACCCGTAACGATGCGATGAAGATAACCTTTCTTTTTTTGCCTCTGGAGCAGTTGTTCACAGGCGAAAAAACGACGCTCAACGTCTCTTGGCTTCAAATCATAAGGAACCCAAGTTCCTTGTTTTTTAATCATTCCCAACGCATGCAATCGCTTGGAAATGGCTTGGCGGGTAACTCCTAATGCTGAAGCAAACTCTTTTTGCGTTTGGCACGGATCCTCATCGAGCAATGCCTCCAATTCTGTGTCATCGAAGGTTTTTGGCCTTCCTTCACGCGAACGGTCGTCAACATCAAAATCACCGTCTTTGAAGCGACGGAACCAATCACGGCATGTTGTTTCACTTAGAACAGCATCTCCGTAAACTTTTTGGAGTTCTCGATGCGCTTCAGCCGCCGTTTTCTTCGAATGAAAGAAGAAAAGCAACACTTCCCGCAAATGACGATTATTTGGCACAAAATCAGACATTTTCACACAACCAAAAGTATATGACGCAAAAACAAAATCACTGATGTGTCAAAGCGGTTTGTTTACCATATGTCTAAGCTTGGTTCGTGACGTTTTGGTTATGTCCCAATCGACCAGCACTTACTACTGGAGCCATCTCTTGAAAAACAGCGGGAACTTAGTTGCGCACCTAATAGTTTTTGATTACTTTTGATAAATCGGTGTTTTTCCAATGCTCGATGGTATTTTCATCAACGCTGTTAGCTTCCCCGCAAACAGTTCTGGCATGTATACCACAGCGTTGTTTGAAACGATACACCCAACCGACTGATGCTTTAAAGCCACCGGTGATATTTCATTTCTTTGAAAAAAATTAGAGGTTGCTGCTGTCCGTAGCATCGGACTAATAACAGGTATGTCCGCAGCCCGTTTTTGTCGAAACCATGTGAGCAACACTTGATCTAGGTCTGCAAATATACTCTCTTGATTTCTCGTTTTCTTCTTACCAGTAGGTTCCACCTTAGATGCACTTAATCCAATTTCTTTCTCATAAGCAATGATCGCTGTCAGCGTAGAATACGGTAGAGCCAACCGCTTCGCGATGTCCGTCTTTGATTCATGAGGTTTAACTCGCACTTCTTCTAGAATGTTCAATTTTTTTTGAAGAGATAATTATTTTCGTTTCCTTCCCGCTGATGTACTGGTTATGGTGTATCACTATGTATTAGTATGTGTGTATGTAGTAGTTATCGTATATCATATGCTGATAATATCATTATATCAAGAAGATTGAAGAAAAAAATAAAGCAGTTCAACGCAGCACACATCCGCCGGGTAACATCAGAAAATTGGGGAATTCCCAGGACAAATCATGCACTACTCGGGACTTGCCGTAACATATTCGTAAATGCTAGTAACCGCTTAAGTACGTATGCCGAGTCGCGCGCACCATCTGGCAGTAGACAATTTAAACATTAAAGCGTGAGACGAAAATCAGCTGTGATTAACATACATGTGAATATAAAGCCGCGCTAGGGGCTAAAATAAATGACGTATAAGCGCGAAAAACCTATAAACGAGTGACGTACAGACGAAACTTGTTCACAACAATTGTAGACAAAATCCGCCGGGACCTCGCTAATGTAGCGCACACTATATACGAGAAAAACGAGTGTAAAGTGTATCAATACGAATAATAGCATTCTTATTAGTGAATCGAATATTCACATGTTCTTTCAACGATATGATATGAAATATTTACAGGCTGTAGAAGAAACTATTCATGTTTCTGATGCTGAGTCTGCGATGGAAGAAATTCTAAATTTGGCAGAGCATGAAAACGTCCATCCCTCTACAAGAAACACATCGCAAGCAGATAATTTGATACATCAAGGACAAGGCGAAGATAGATATGCATTTTTTAATGTAGATCAATTACAGAATTCAATAAAATGTAGAAATAATTATACAATTCTGTTTGTTATTCTTCAGGAAAAAACTCGATTAACAGAAATAAAGGACGCAACGCCGGTGCTGATGTGGAGTTAGTGCGCGAGCGATTAAAAATCAAGCACACAAAGTAAAAAATTTCTGAACGAAAATTGCGTTTGAAAGAAGAAAAATTTTATTTTATGAAGAACATAACCACCGAGTGCCTGAAAACCTTGGCCAATATGAATGACAATCTGACACTTCTTAGAGAAGCCGTTGAAAAAATAGCGCAATCACATTTAGAATAATTTATTTTAATGCAAAAAAAAAGTACAAAGGTTTGTAATCATAATATATTATACTATATAAATAACATATAATTAATTTGTATGTTTATACTTGTTCTGTGTCCTTTCACACATGTCCACTCGCATAGTAAAGAATCGTTCGTGTAATTCTGAACGCTACAAACTTACAATTTGGGTAATTGTTTAGATAATACTTGTTTTGTTTATGAAATACCGTACAGCATGATGTTTTTATAAGTAAAATATAAGTGTATATAAAATATAAGTGTAGAATCATGCCCTGTTTAACATACTCTGCGAGTAAGATCAAGCCTTTTTAACGTGGGGTCATCTATCTAAACAATTACCACAACTTGACTTATTTAAACAATATGTGTTAATGATTTGTTCACGGACTTCGTTCCCACTTCGTACTAGCTGATATTCATTTACTATTGGCATTTCTTCATCAATTTCATCATAAGAGCACTCCAGCTCTGAAAGTCTCCATCGCAAAGCAATGTTGTGCAAGACACAAACAGCATTTATTATCCAGGCTAAAAATAAAAATATGAGTGCAATATTTACATTGATCATAAATGATGTTTTATTGTATAAATTATACCGGTAACTTCTGGTGCATAATGCACAGCTGTATATTTTCTGAGGCATATTCACATCCCTTTTAAGACGCCTATACATCGTTCCACGCAAAAACAAGCTCGGATATGGCATTGCGTATATCTTACCGCTGACGGTCCTTCAGGTTCGTTAAGCTTGGGTGTCATCAAATATGGCAATAATGAATAAGCACTGTCGCCGACGAACGAAAAGATGTGTTATTTATTATGCAGTAAAAAGTAATCATTTGTCTAGTGTTGATGCTGAACACATAGCCAATGATTATATGATGACCTATACGCTTTGATCGACGTATATATGTAACGTTTATTTCACAGCATCGTCCGTCGTGTCACGACTACATGGTGAAGATTTCTCCTCTTTCTTATTCTCTTTCTCTTCATCTGCCGACCAAACATGCATGTACGATTCTCCTTTAAACGGGTGCTCGCGAAGCCGATTTTTTTATTTGGAAAGCCTGGCGCATTGCACAGTGCGAAGACGCTGTATCACTTATCATAGTGTGTCTGAAGCATTTTCGGAAAGATTTCGGCATAAATGTGCACGATGGTGGGCCCTCCTCATCCTCCAGGTTGGAAATTTCACGACTCGTGATATCGCACAGAAGTACTTTAGTCTTCTCGTGACCGCGTGTATACATACGTCTTGATTTTCGCAAAATTTCATGCGAGTTAGCGTATGCTTGTTTACAGCTCACATCGCCCTCATACCATTCAAAACAGTAAAAATATTTCGACAGAAAATTATTCTGGCTTTTCGAATTCTGTGGTAATTCGGCAAAGTGACATAGTAGTGCGACGATCCAATGAGCAGAGTACGGTCTATCCACTGCTACCACGACAATTTCTTTCGATATAAATTCCGAGTCTTTACCACGCATTCCCTTTATATCCACAACAATATCCATTTTCACGTCTAATCTGTGCAGATGCTCAAGTTCGACTGATTAGTTACTAACAAAGACGCTTCTCCGCCGTTTAACACGAGCCAATTTTATTTGGACATCAGCACTTTTTTTTCGCTTATCCGGTAAAATCCACCCATACCTGACGAGAGGCATCGACTTGAAGGACATTATCATATTCTGTGTAGACAACACAATTTACCGTTAAAGCAAGCGCATCCTCAAATCATGCCCCTATTCTCACACTACCGTGCTTTATTAAATTCCAATGTGAAGTGCCGTTCGCCGAAAGATCGGTTGTCAAATCAAAAGCAAACAGCACGCAAGAACAGCACACCCGGAGCTATTTTTGTTCTATGAACAAGAAGCGATGCTTCGACAATCTTTAAACCGCAATGATCATTTTTTGTGTCGCCACGAGACCAAATCAATCTCTAGACCGAACAAGTCGTAGTCGCATCTCGACACCGTTTAATAGGAACCGCTCCTGATTGAATATATCGCGATGCATATGACCGAGCACGTCTACAGTTTTTCGGACATTTCAAAATTGTTTTCTCTTTACAAGATCCGCATTTCTCGATGTTATATCATCCATTTTCCCGGGGGTATGATCGTACCAGAGAACGCCCGTGAGATGTGATTTTTTGGCAGCTGGACCGTAATTCAAAAGAGTTTCTATGTACGCTCGATAAGCGTAGGCATTATTTGGAGGTGAAACTAGTTTTTGATTAAGGTATACATCTACCTGAATAAACATAGAATGCAAGATATTGTTTACAGGGTCAGCGCTTACTTTTAGCGCTGTACCCGTAGCAATTTCCGTAGAAGGAGATGTTATTTTCACTCTCAGACGAAGCATAGTATGCGCGAGATCGATATACTCATCACTCTGTCGAGGAATAACAAATTCAATAGGTGAATCATCTGTTAGCGAAGAAATTGACTTATAATACACCAATTAGAGCCTTCGATAGTTGTTGGCATCGGTGGGAGTAAAAATAATTCAAGTTCCGAATGAAGACATTCGCACGAGTGCGCATGTAGAAAAGCCATCTTGTTTCAGCTATCCAAAAATATCTGCAACCGTTCGTTGGCGAGTCATCTTCTTCTTATTGTTCTTCTTCTTTTTCTTTGTTACTTCTCTCTTTATTACGCTTTTCTTGTCACTGGAGATACGTCGCGGTTTACGTTTGTTCAGTGAATAAGCGGTTCGCGAAATTTTGCGCTTTTTATTACCGGACCCCGGCATGAAAGTGTCAATTTTCGCAGAGGCCTTGCATTTGAGATAATTGCCGGATTCTCGCGCTCTCTCGCCCATAGCATCTTTCACAGTTATATTTCTATCGGGGATATCACCGGCAACGTTTACACCAATACGCAATGCCTCTTTTTCAACCGTTTTAGCACCCTTCTTTGAAAGTGGCAATATTCTACGGAACAGGTCCCCGAGAAAGCTGCCGATACCGTGTCCTCGTTGATTAGGCGTTCCGATATAAAGATGGCTAATACCGCCGTACTCGCGACGACCCCATCCATGCTGCACACCATCAATATCATCCATAGTGGCGTAATCAATCATGGGACGCTTTGAAATGCAGTGTCATAGTCAACGTTCCCTGTTCGAATGGTATAGGATTTCCAAACTCGTCTCTTACAACGATCTCAATAATGTGCAAATTATTGCGCAAGAGTATATATCACGACGCCGAAAACGATTAAATTTCTATCGAATCGTACTGAAAGTTGTCAGCATCAATGGGAACAACTCGTAAGAGGGGTGTTTGTACATCGCCTGTAATATAGCTCTCGCAGATATCGCTGTATACAAACAGGCTGCCTGTTATAGCACTGGTGAGAGAAGCAGGCCTCGATCCTGTGCACTCGCTATGTGGTTATACCCTTACAAACCTACAAATTCGCTTTCGCTTCAGGTGACGGAGGCTCTCGTAATCGCGATAACTTTGCCTCGTAGAAAATACCATCGATAGTCACGTTATTCAGATCGAGCAAAATATACACGAATAGTTCTCAATTCACTGATATTCGTTGAATCTTGAATAACTCGTTATTCCAACCACGCTTTTATCCTTTCACAAATGCCGCTTTAGCTGTACTGATACGCACCAAGTCACCGATACTGTTACTGCTGCTTCTGCTGCTATCACTATCGCGTGGTAAAATGAGACGCCGCTGCGGTGTCGAAGATGATGTAGGTGTAGGCTCGTGTAGTGACTCTAGATTGCCGATAAATTCACGTGGCATCTATATCGGTTGCAGGAGTTTAGCAAAATGAGATCGGCTGACGGGTTTCTTGCGGTTTCTAGCGCGCATAGCATCATTAACAAGATCAACGATATTGGATTTTGTAATTCTTCTGTCGTCTATGGAAACAATACCGTTACGACCCCATGTCATTTTTTTACCGACTGTACTGCGGTGCAAATTGCGAAGCATTGATATTGCTTTCGATAACATTTTTTTGTACGCTATTAATAATAAGCGTGTCATTGAGCCGAGATTTTACTTCGTTCATTACACAACCATTTACTTCACAGTCGGACTGGCTTCTTTCCTCGCTGTAATTCTGCTGGGGTGAATTATGTGGTTTCGTGGTGGGCCTCGTTAATATTGGGTCTGGGAAAAAGTTCGTTGCGTTTTTTTAGTAAAATTCAACTAGTTTTCTTATAGTGTAAAAATGACTTCATTTAAACCAAATATGCTCCATCAATATCGACAATGTTTCGCCATTTTTCGGGTAGAGCCATGTTGCCATCGGTGTAGAACTTCTGTGGTTTCTGGTTGCAAAACTGAATCAAGTGGTTTTCACAGGATACTTTTGAAAGCAGCCTAATTCCATTGAGAGCGTTCTGCAGAGATCGGAATAAGTGATAGTCAGAGGGTGCTATGTCTGGACTATACCGTGGATGCATCAAAACTTCTTAACCAAGCTCTCGCAATTTTTGACGGATCATCAAAGAAGTGTGCGGTCGGGCGTTGTCTAGATGGAAAACAACACCTTTCCTATTAATTAATTCAGGCCATTTTCTTTCAATTGCTTGGCGTAATCTCTATATCTGTTTACAGTAGAGTTGAGAATCAATCGTCTGACCAACTGGAAGTGGCTCATGGTCGACGATTCCCTTCCAGTTCCACCACACACACAGCATCACATTCTTCGCCGTCAATCCTGGCTTCGCGAACGCTTGTGACGGCTCACCATCCCTTGTCCACGATCTTTGACGCTTCCGATTGTCGTACATGATCTATTTTTCATCACCGGTTATGACACGTTTCAGAAATGGCTCAATTTCATTGCGTTTCAGCAGCGCATCGCAGATGTTAAATCGGTCTATCATGTTTTTCGCGCTCAACTCATGAGGAACCCATACATCGAGCTTCTTTTTGTAGCCAGCTTTGTGTAAATGGTTCAAAACAGTTTTGTGGTCGCATTGACTAGCTCCATACCAATATCGACACTGCTGGTATGCTTATTTTGCTGGACTTTTTCAAGAATTTTATCAGCTTTTTCAGTGATTGGACGACCAGAGCGTGATTCATCTTTCACATCAAAAGTACCAGAACGAAAGCGAGCGAACCATTTCCTCGCAGCAAATTTTGATAAAGTACCTTCACCGTATACAGCACTAATTTTTTCACAAGCGTGCGCAGCGTTCTTCCCTTTGTCGTAATAATATTGCAAAATATAGCGCAATTTTTCATTACTTTTCTCCATTTTCAAACGCAAACAACTTTCCAACCACTGCACCAATTTCGATGTTTATACACTCAAAGTAAGGTTCCAAGTGTCACCTTTCCTACGAGCGTTTAGTTGTGTCGCTGCGATCTGTGTTTCCTGACTTATTTGCAATTGATGCCAACTATTGGGAAAAACGCCGCGAACTTTTTCCCAGCCCCAATATTTTTCGATTCTCTGCAAAACGCGAATATCGCCAAGTCAATCCCAAGATGGCACTTGGGTAGTGTTACTTGTCAGCCTCGTGGTTGACACAAAGAACCGTCAAAGCCCCAGCCCATCGTGTGGAAGTTTCAACGATCTCTAAATCAGGTATAATCAACAGGTTCACCCACACGACTCAAGGAAAAACTCAGCAGCTGTTAGTCAATTCACCCCCAGTGCTCGTTGGAGCAAACGATTGCTCATTGGTACAAAAAGGTAAAAACAATTTGCTCATTGGTATGTGCGATTACTCATTGGTACAAACGGGTAGAAAGGAATTGCTCGTTGAAGCAAACGATTACTCATTGGTACAAACAGGTACAAACGATTTGCTCATTGGTACGAGCGATTACTTATTGGTACACACCGGTGCAAGCGATTCCTCGGTGGTACAAACAGGTACAAACGATATATTTTCAACGATATACTTTTTAAATTTAAAAAAAATGAAATTGAAAAAAAAAAGTACGGTACAAACGAGTACAAATGATTATCTTCGTAATGACGTTAACGAAAATGGTTTGGTACAATATAGATTGCGGACCATTTTTCCAAACCTCCATCCTTCCCCCCCCCCCCCCCCCCCCTTAAGGTACAAATGAAATTAACGGTGGTACAATTAGGTATAAACCTAGTACAAATGAATGCAAAAAAAAAATTACGTATCGAAAAGTTGGTTGCCAAATTTACATAATAGGTATACGCTTTGTATGAATTAAGATTCGACAACAGGAGATATACTAGTATATGTATACACGTGTATTTATTTTTTCTATTTATTTTTAGTTTTGTAGTGTAGTGCGTGTTCGTCGGCCGTCCTGTATTTAGTGCGTTTGGAAGAGATTTGTATGATCTGAAGCGTATCTTGCGTGATTCATTTTTTTTGTTCAATATTTGTTTTTTCATAATCACAATTACTTGTGTCACGCTTCGTCGAGTGTGTGACCCTCCTTCGTCAAGTATTCTTTGATTGTTTGTACGGAGGGTTTTACGTTTGGACCGCATCTCGTGATTTACTATTTTACTATTATTTATTATATTATCTTCTTTATTTAAATGATCAAGTTGATAGTAGCGTTGCATACATGATCTTCCGCTGTCCCGTGGTCATTGCTTCGAATCTGTGTATGAGATTTGCACGACATGGGTTGTATGCGTGCTAGTTATTTTACGAGAGAATTAATGTTATTTCATTTTATGTCATTTTGTTCAAAGAGTTTTTTATTGGAATCTTAAATTGTTGGTATTTTTAGCCATAGTTTATGTCGTGTCAGAATGTGAGAGCAGGAGCGAGTGTTGCGGACTTTCACTGTTGGAATTTAAGTTAATTTAATTAATTGTGAAAAACCCAGTCAACGGGATATTTATTCCTTGTTTTTTTTTTAGTAATATTTTGCCAACCAAGGATTCATTTTACTTCACTAAATAATTCGTCACTTTGGAGTATTTGTAAGTCCCGTATTTGTGGTATTGACTGAAATTATTTATCGAAACCTCTGTTATGCCGGTAACGCGTAATTGAAGATTACGGTAGACGGCGTTAGATTTAAAAATATATAATTTGGGATCGTTCGCCGATAAAAAGATGGATCTTACGTGAAGGTGATTAACGCGTATATTTACGATAAAAGAGTAGATTGGCTGTTTATTTATGTTGGGATTTGATGTTCAAATAGATAAGACACTATTAAAGAACAACTGCTTGATTTACTCAACACTCTCTCTGGTAGACTATGCTGTGTATATACGCATGACACGAGGCGGCTGTCGAGAGAAGAATGCAAAAACCCGCGCAAACGTACGATGCTCTCCTTTCCTCTCCGTACACTCACTCTTACTCTGCGCATTAGCCTCGCTGGCTTGCCGTGGTCACACACGCACGCTCTCTCTCGCACACAAGCACAGGACTCGCGCAACCGCAAATGAGACACAACACACTCTCATACTGTATCCGTGATATACATGCAGCTCTATCAATTTATAATTACGGTGACTTTTCGTTATTTATAACAAGTTTATGAAAAGTGTTGAAATACAATATATATATATATATATATATGTGTGTGTTCTCGAGTTGTCGACAAGAAACCAACCTGTCTTTACTGAATCTACCTTTAGACTAATTTTGGTAAAGTAGTTACCAACTACCTTTGACGAAATCGATGAATTTGCAAAAATGTTTAATGTTGCAAGTTGCCGCAAGTCGCAGCTCGAGCGCGGCCTTGCTCGCGGCTCCCTGCATACGTCTGCACATTCTTCCTACTTTGGGTGAGCGGCCCCGGGACCGAAGGAGGAATAATGTCGAAATAATTATACTCGAATTTTCCACAGCACTACACCTCGAAAAGTCCGAACAACCCATTCTACTTCGAACAGCTGCAGTTGGCCTGGGCTAAGTCCCGTCCCGACCACCATTATTTTCTTCCCGGCGCATAAGCGCCTGGTGCCTAGCTCGTAAGAGTGAACATAAAGGCAGTAAAAAACTGAGACGGGCGATAGGTGACATGTGATAAGTTGAAAGTTGAATTTACGTTACAGCCTGTTATAAAAATTATACAATGAAGTCAAGAAAAAATAACACAATGCACAGGGGTCAATATGAAGCTACTAATTCGCGCGGTGTTGGAAATATTTCAGAAAGAGTCTAATCTTAGGAGCATTTATCGCCGCGTGATAACGGAAATAATAAATTAATATGGGTCGTATGCGGTAAGAATAGGCTAGTAAAATTAAAGAGAAATGTAAACTTCTAGGGGATAATAGAACGAAATGATTTGTAACGGTATTTCCCCTTGAAGGGTTTTAGTTCGGACTCGAGCGGGGAGAAAATTAATTCAGGCTTCAGTATCGGGTAAAAGTAGGGTTTATTTGACAATTATTATAATTTATACAGATGAAAATATTGATTATTTTTAATATTACTTAATTTGACTCCTTTTCTTTGCTAATCCTGAGGATTATGCACTGTACAAAAACTCGACCCGGGCTCACGCACGCCTATATAATCGTGTCCGCAAAAAAAGGAGTTTTTATAAGAATTTATAGAAATATTTTCCCTAAAGGTATGGCAGTTTCTATATTTTCTAGGCAAGGCATGCGAGAGTGTTAGCCAACCGGGCTTGTCATCTGTGTTGGCTCTGTTATTACTCCTTGCCTTTTTAGCGCGCCTATCCTATATCTATATCTAGTGGACCGTGGTGGAGACGGAGCTCTCGCTTTAGCTCTCCTGGCTACACTACCTACTCGCTAGCCCCGTCGCTGCTACGGAGGAGGCGTCAGCGAGATGCATCTTTGGTACAACGGTGCATTGAAACGACGACAGGAGCGTCTCTATCTAAATTTCAAAGGGGGGTCCTATTGATTTGATATATTTTTATGATACCATTGTGTTCTCTTCTATTTGTGAGTTCTTGGTGACTCGGATGCTGGACGGCTTGAAGATGTGTTTCTAAGCGGGCTCAGTGGTTGGACTCCGAAAATGTTCGTCTTCGTAAGCTTCAGAAGTATCGGGGCCTGGTACTTGGAGTAGTGCTGCTTGTATGCTCTTCCTTTTGTTAGCCACGGGGTCCTTCTTTGGCTGGTTAGCAGGTCTTCCTTCGATTCGCTGGCTGGTCCTTGATGTTTGGTTAGCATCTGTGAACAAAATGCTCCTCGATCGTCGCATTTCGTGTCCTTTTATACTGGCTATTCCCACTCTCCTTCCACGTTCTGGGTATAACTAAAATATATTTGATAGTCGTCCTGTAGCCCATCTCCTGTAGTCCATTTCTCGTTAATTCCATATTTCCGATTATTGTATTTCATGTATCCCTTATTAATGTCTTTTCATACATATTTTGATATTATAGTAGTTCGAGGGATCGTCGTTATCTTTCCTGGAATTCTGTTCTTCGTAGTGTTGGTCGTATGTATTATAGGACCCTCTGGCTGTATATACTGGGCGTACTTCGGTTTGCTACTCGATGTTTATTTTTTTTATTGTGTGTGGTCCTGATGCTCCGCTATGTGTGTGTGTTGTGTCCTTGTATTGTGTATATGAGACGTACTCGTCGTCTCAGATTACCCGTAAATCCTCGTTACTATAACGATGCCATTTTTAAACGAACTTTGGCCTTACAATTGGTGCAGGATGTTCTACAATCTCAGTTGTATTAGCACCGAAAATGCTTACGCTCGTACATTCAAGCGAGCGCATAAACAAGAACAGCCGATAATTGATCACGATGAAAAAAGGACTGAAGTATCACGATAAGCACACCGAAAACAAAAATGTCTCCCTAAGAGAGCAAATAGCTGAGTTCCAGCAATGGTTAGGAGGAGCAGGGATGGAAGACCATCTGCCCCCCGTACAGCCCCCGAGACGCACGCGGTTCCAGGAGACGCTGAGGCCCTCAAATATGCTCAGCCTCAGTCTCGGAATAAAAATTGTGAAAACGTTCGACGGCAAAGACGCAAAGGCATTGCCGCTCTTCTTAAAGTCCTGCGAGACGATTTTTCCCAGGGTAGCCGAGAAGGAGCATGACACCCTCCTCGAATTAATCGTCATGAGCAAATTAGAAGGTACGGCAGCAAGACAACTGCAGCACAAAACCATCAGTACCATGGCGCAACTCAGGAGCGAGTTGGAAGCATTGTACGGACAACGGAAGTCCCTGGCCGCGTTGCAAATGGAGTTCAGCTCCCTCCGGCAGGGACAGAACGAAGACATCGCCGCCTACGCGGCAAGAACGGAGAGAATTACGGTAGACATCGCCGAAATGCTCTGCGAACCGTTGAAAACAGAGGATCAGAAAATCACCGTCGAGAGTGTCAACCGACGAAGCGCACAGGCCAACTTCGAAAACGGCCTGCACGACCAGGTGCAAGTGCTGGTACGTGCGAGAAATGACCAAACTCTACATGTCTCTGTGGCAGGGGCCATAGAGATAACCAACATGGTGCAGCCAAAGGGAGGGGTAGGTGGAGCACTAAGCCACCCCAGAAGGTCCCTAGGCGCACCATCCCGGCAGGAAGAAAATTGTTTCATCTGCGGAAAAGCTGGACACATGGCTAGAGACTGCACCCGGAAATCGAGAAGAGTGAGTTTGCCAATGCCTAGCGAAAACAAGTCCATACACAACGTAGACATCGTATGCAATTACTGTCAGAAGAAGGGCCACGTGTGGGAGGACTGCAGAAAGAAATTGTCGCAAAACAAGAGCGAGCCAGCTCAGACGTCACCGCAGCCCCAACGTCAGAAGGACTCAGGGGACAAGATGAAAAAACAACTGTAACAGCAGGAACTAGTCGAGCGAAAGACCTGCATCCCAGCTAAAAAAAACGACTCTACAACTACTACAGGTAACGTTGCCGGCGTCAAGTGCCACTGCGAGCGACTTCGATATCATCGCACCGTTAGCCGTGACCGGGGTACTCACCCTTAAGGCAGAGACCGGAGCGCAATGCAGCATTATCAAAGAAGACTGTCCCAAACCAGAGACCATGATAAAGGACTGCACAGTCGATCTGCAAGGGGTGGCGGGCGAAAAATTGACTTCAGTAGGAATCGCTAAAATCGTGCTCGAGACACCGGCGCTAAATGTAGAGCATTGGTTTTACATTGTTCCGAACACCGTGCGACTGAGAGTCAACGGACTGCTCGGAATGGACTTTATTAAACGTCATAAGGCTGATATCTTGCACGGCGAAATGCTTAAACTGTACGGACACTGCATGCCGCTCTTGGATAGATGAGTCAAGATGACCCTGCCGCCACGCGGCGAGACCGTCGCGTATGCCGCGACCAAGAGTAAATTTATCGGACTGCTCTCGAAAATGGAACTCGGAAACGGAGTAATAATGGGAGCCTGCATAACGCCGCCGCATAGTAGTAGCTGTGCAGTAAGTTTCATAAACACCACAGAGAAAGCTGTTGAGGTACAACGCCCCGTGGTGGAACTAAAGCCGCTAGAGATAACGGCAGTGGGTCACGGTACCGAGGCTGCGACGCCCGAAGTATCCACCATCAGCGCGGAGCGAGCGGCCGACCGCCTCGCGCGACCAGCTTAAGCGCTCGACTCGGAACATCCCAATAAAGATGAGCGCGAAGCGCTCGACCAGATTACAAGGGAGTACGAAGATGTACGAGTATTCCATCTGCCAGGGGACAAGCTGCCATGCACGACCATGGTGGAGCACGTAATTCCCCTTAAGGAAGGGGCGCAGCCCATTAAGGTGCACCCATGTAGGCTGCCGGAAACCCACAAAAAGGAAGTGGAAAGGCAGACCAGCGAAATGCTAACAAAGGGCATTGTCCAGCTCAGCAGAAGTCAGTAGAACGCGCCACTGTTGGTTGTGGCGAAGAAACCCGACGCCACCGGAGTAAGGAAAATGAGAGTAGTGGTGGATTTTCGAAAGTTAAACGAAGCCACCATCAGGGATTTGTATCCACTGCCCAACATCACAGAGATACTGGACCAGTTGGGACGAGCCCGATGTTATACGACCCTGGACCTCTCTTCGGTATTTCACCAAATTCCGAAGGCGCAGCAAGATAAGGAGAAAACTGCATTTTCCACTCCGCAGGGTCATTTCGAATATAACCGCATGCCATTTGGACTTAAGAACGCGCCGCCGACCTTCCAGAAGCTGATGAACTCCGCGTTGGCAGGACTGCAGGGAGTTAAATGCTAGGTGTACCTCGACGACATCGTGTGTTGAGAAATTCAACTAAAACTGATGTTGATGCCTTGACCGATCTGCGAATATATTGGAAAAGGATGAGTACTCACTCCGAGCATGAGGAAAATAAAACCAGACACATAGCTGTTATGGTGAGGAAATGGTTTATTTCTACCTTCCTAGTATTACAAGGAAAATGTCCAATCTTAGAATATTTTTATGTTAAGATAAATTTAGAGAAAAATACAAAATTGATAAAAAATATATACACCAAAATCATGAATTAACAAATGAGATAAATAAATAAACTTGATTTGGACTATTGGACTTGAGCAGCACACAATTCTATTACTTGTGTGCTGAGTGTGATTGAGCTTGAGCCAGCGGTGCGTGCAACGTAGTAACAGCTACGCAGCACGACACGCCGATGCCATGAGGTGCAAAATTTGTGTGTAATTCACTGCAACTACTCAGCACTGTATTGCTGAGTAGTTGCAGCGAATCAATACTGAGAGCACTCTCAATAAATGTTATAAGGGGCTCGTCTGAGTGAACCCAGCCACACAGTCAGCACTGCGTAGCCCAATGCAAACAGATATTAAGACTGTACAAAATGAGCAAGCATAGTCACTGGGCTCTCCCAGCAGATGTCGAGGAGGAAAGCACAGTGAATATGAACACCGGCATAATTGTATTAATTACCCGGCAAAAGAAGTGATGCAAAACGTGGTGCAGCATGTGCCACAACGCACGCCACGTGTGAGACCAAATGCTGACGTACCATATTTCCTCCGCACTGGTATTGAATTATGCAAATTGTGCCAGTGCACTCTTACCTTGAGCAATGAGTCCTGTTGAGTGAAGTTGAGTGATGCTGATGTAGAAGTAGATGAAAGGTCCGAGAGTCCAAAGATGCGCGTGCTGTCCATGCCGGTGTGTGTCGCAAAAGGTGCCGAAAATCTCAAGATGGCTGCGAGTATGAACTTTACGTTGGGCGCTGGAGTCAGTTGAGCGAGATAGCCGGTGAGCGAAACCGAAGTCAAGCGAGAGAGACATCCTCTCGCTCGACGCGGCGTGCCCACGAGGCACATCCTCGGCTTCGCGAAGCCCGCGCTTCGGCTATCTTCGACTCAGCCGACCAACGCGTTGTAGAACAGCGCAACAGGTAGGCGCACGACGATTATCGATCGCCGTGCGCCAGCTGATTCTCCAACATTCCGCCCGCCATCAGCAACGGGGTTGATGATTAATTATTGCTGGGTGTTGGATGAGATTGGCAGAACAGCAAGTTTTGAGATCGGCCTGGTGAGCGTGGTGGTAGCAGTCTTGAGTGTCACTACCCTGGTGAGCCCGTCTTTGCCTGGATGCAACTCGATGACACGTGCAAGTGGCCATTTGCACGGTGGAAAGCGCTCATCCGTGAGCAGGACCAACGAGCCAATTTTAATGATGTTATCAGGATGATGCCATTTTGAAATCGACTGCTGCCGTTGTAAATAGTGTGCAGACCATTGTCGCCAAAATTGTTGAATCTTTTGCTGCAACAATTGCCACCTTGAGAGCCGTGAGATTGCCAGATCTTCCAGGTTTGATTCTGGGACCATTGTGAGTGCTCCACCAATGAGAAAATGTCCAGGCGTGAGTGCTGATGAGTCATCTGGATCATCGCTGAGCGGTTCCAGAGGCCTTGAGTTAAGTATAGCCTCGATTTGAGCAAGCAGCGTTGAGAGCTCTTCGAACGTGAGTGCTGTATCACCCATCGTTCGCCGCAGATGGAATTTAACGGACTTTACCGCTGCTTCCCATTTACCACCCATATGTGGTGCCGCAGGCGGGTTAAACTTCCACGCAATCTGTTGATTTGCGAGAGAAGAAGCGATGAGATGATGCTCTTGTGAAGCCTTACTGAACATCTGACATATAAATTTGTGTGCACCAACGAAGTTGGTGCCACAGTCAGAGTAAATGGTGTGAGGAATCCCACGCCTCGATGAGAATCGCCTAAACGTTGAGAGGAAGCCGTCAGCTGAGTAGTCACTGACGGCCTCAAGATGTAGAGCTGAAGTGGCGAGACACACAAAAACGCAGATCCAGCCTTTGTGCGTTTTGCTGCCTCGACCCTTCCAAGTTTTGAGCGTGAGAGGACCGGCGTAGTCTACTCCTGTGTGAGAAAATGCGCGTGACGGTGTGACTCGTGACAGAGGCAGTTGACCCATCAACTGTTGTGCACGAACTCCTCTCTGCCGAGCACACACCACGCAGTGTAATATATGAGATTTCACAGGAGCTCTACCGCCTATGATCCAATGTGTCTGCCTGACTTGAGCTAGTGTGAGCTGCGTGCCTCCGTGAAGAGTACGCACGTGAGCTTGCTCTATTATGAGAGTCGAAAATCGAGAGTGGCGAGGCAGAATAGCAGGATGCATTCCTTCATAAGTGAGTGCTGATTGTGAAAGACGACCTCCAACTCTTATCACACCTTACTCGTCGATAAAAGCTGTTAACCGACTGAAGGGGTGAGCAGATGGAACATGCGAGCCTGACTGCAGCACTTGTATCTCGTGCTTGAAAAACACGGCTTGTGTGACCTTCGTCCAAAATGTGTTTGCTGCAGCCATTTCTCTCGCGGTGAGTGGAGCGTTTCCTGCCGATTCTAACCTCTTTCTCATTTTTTCCACTATTCTCACACAATATGAGGTCAGACGACATAATTTTGCGAGTGAAGAGCAGCGATAAATGAGTTCCCAGTGATACTCTGGCGCCTGTGTTGCCGCGAGAAGAGCTACCCCCGGTCGGGCTTCCATGATACTTAAATCCTCTGAATCAGCTGTGGATTTTGGCCAAGATTGTCTAGGTTTCACCATCCACGGTGGACCTGACCACCACAGCTGATGAGAAGCCAGTTGAGCTGTTGTAATACCTCGTGAGGCACAATCGGCTGGATTGCTTGTGCCTGCCACATGACGCCATTGAGCACTGGGTGTGAGCTCTTGTATTTGAGCGACTCTATTTCGGACATAGTCCTTCCATCGAGAAGGATGCGCTTTGATCCAGGTGAGAGTTACTGATGAGTCCGTCCACAGGTGAGTCGATGAGATTCCAACCTTGAGTGTGGTTTGAACGTAGGCAGCCAGCTTAGCTAATAACAAAGCTGCAGTCAATTCAAGCCTGGGTATGGTGAGCTTCTTGAGTGGTGCCACGCGCGTTTTTGAGCAGACAAGTGAAGCCACCTTTCCTGTGGAAGTTGAGTCAGCAGTGATGTAGATCACTGCGGCCATGGCCAGTTGAGATGCATCAGAGAAACCATGCAATTCCACTGTTGAGTTGCTCCATGTGTTGAACCACCGAGAAATTGAGATTCCGGCCGGATAAGTGAGATTTTCTCTGATTGCAATTCTTCGTGTTGAGACCTGGGATGGCAGTGGACCATCCCAGTTGAACTTGTGACGCCAAGGCTCTTACAAGAGTCTCCTGGCTCTTATCACAACTGATGAGACGAAACCAAGTGGATCAAAGGGTTGAGCCACCTCGGAAAGAACGAGGTGTTTGGTGAAAATTTCCTGAGTTGAGTTGAACCGTGATGAGAATGTGAACTTGTCCTCATGAAGAAGCCAAGTCAAGCCAAGAATTTTGCCTCGCAGTCGTCCGTTGAGATAGCTGAGATTGACGGTGATGATGAGATATTAGCAAGCACCTTGAGGTTCGACGAGTGCCACCTGGCGAGTGGAAAACCGCCCGCCATGCACAAGTCCTTGAGTTGTTGAGCTATTTCAATGAGTTGATGAGTTGAATCCGCCTGTAGATGCTGTGGTACCATGTGTCACGGTTGTTAATTTGTACGGCACAGGGTTGAGTTGAGCATCAATCCACAAAATTCGCTGAAGATTCCAATCGTCAGGGTGAACTTGAACTTGACGATACATCTTGGTAACGTCCGTGGCAAAGATGTGTCTGTGATGACGGATCCAGATGAGAACGTCCGAAATATTGAGCAACAAATTAGGTCCAGTGTGCATGATGTCACTAAGAGACTTACTTGAAGATGTTGTGCTAGAGCCATTAAATACCACCCGTAATTTGGTGGTGATGCTGTCTGGCCGGAGAACACCGTGGTGAGGCCGATAATTGTATTTTACTTCAAGATGACCTTGAAGCCTTCACCATATGACCAAGTTGTTTGTATTTGTCCGTGAATTGTGAGTAGAGCTGACAGTATTCAGCATCCTTTGAGATTTTACGTATAATGTGCTGCCGACACCGATGTGCTTTTGAGTATGAGTTTCCAGGTTTGCAGGCAAAAATGTGAGAGAAAGCCGAATGATGTATCGGCCTGTAGTAACACACTGATGCGTGTTGCGAAAGTGATCCTCGCATGCCTGCTCCTCTGGTATAAGTTGACCGACTGTGTCCTTTGGTGGCTCTTCTTGAACCCAAAATTGTGTGAGCACGTTCTGTAATTCCTGATCATCGTGCTGCATGGCAGCATGAAGAACAGTAAGTGCTTCAGGTTGGCATGAATAAATTGGTCCAATGATAAGCCATCCAAATATCGATAATTGTGCGATAGGCGATGATGGTGTGCCCTTGAGAATACTAGGTTTAATAACCTGTCAATAGATATCTGCTCCAATTATGATGTCGATCGATCGTGGTGTCAGAAAGTCCGGATCCGCCAGCTTCAGCTTCACTATGTGAGACCATGTCGTGCTGGCGACTCAAATGATGGCAAATAAGTAATAATCGTGTTGAGAATGTGAGCCAATACCGTGACTTTCCCCTTGGTGTGTGTGGAGCACATTGTGAGTTGAACCGAACCACGTGTCTGCATTGAGTGACTACCACCGATCTCTGTGATCGAAATTGATGAGTGCTTACGTGTGATATTGAGTTTACGGACGAGCTCTTCCGTAATAATTGTCAATTCCGATCCAGGATCGACGTGAAGTCGTGCCTAGTGAGTCAATGCCGATGTGTAAATGTGTGAGTGCAGTTGCTAATAAGGTTGTGCATGTTCCATGTGAGCTGTGCCGATAAAAGGACGACCGCGGCAACATCCTGGTGCCTCGACGTCTGAGAATGTGTTGGTTGTGCGTTGGAAGTCGTTGCAGGGGGCGCTGCTGGATGCAGCATGGTGTGATGCCGCCCTGCACACTCCTTGCGCGTCCAGGTAGATCGGCAAGCCGATGCGTTGTGTCGACCGAGGCAGTTATAGCACAACCTCTCCATGGTTTTCCGTGCTATGATCTTACAATTGAGTGCAAGAGGGAGTCTGCGCCCTCGTGAAGCAGAGCAATGACCGTGTGCAAATGAGCACTCCGGCGCCGCTGCGATTGGACCTTCAGCACCATCTCGGTTGTCAGTCGAAACGGTGATCGGGTCTTCCTCGGAATGACGCCGGCCCCAGGAACCACCAATGTCATTTTCTCGTCCAGAACTCCAGGTGCCACCCCAGAGTCTTTCGGAATTCCCTCAGACATTGTTAGTCCTGTTGCACACGGAACCAGTAGAGAAAGTGATAGATAGAAACGAAGATTCTCCGCAGAGATGTACTTTACCCCAAGATGTAAATGTAGTACTGCGACGAGTCGATCAACGTGTAGCGGTTATACTGCAGAGCTAGGCTGGAGGGCTCCGCTGCGAGTGCTAGAGCTCGTTGAGCTGTCGGATTGTCCTCCGACGAGGTTAGCTGGTGGTACTCGTTCGTTTGGTGATGGTGTCCGGTGCCGTTCCATCAGACACTTGCAATGAACATTTATCGTTAAGGTCCCGTTGTTTGGTAGATTGCGCTTAGACATGGTGCGCAAGGATGATAGTGTAACACAGGAATGATACAAAAGAACGAAGATACTTCGCAAAGCGCTACTTTACCAAGCTGCTTGGCTGACGAGTACCAGGATGAGTTGATGAGGATCCTGCGACAGGCTACGCAGAGTCCTATCCCAAGATGAGCCGAAGAATGTGTAGAGGTGAGAGCGGAAGGTAGAGAACCCTGGTTCTCTCTTTGCTCGAGTCGAGTATCCGGCTCGAAGGACCAAAATGTTGAGAAATTCAACTAAAACTGATGTTGATGCCTTGACCGATCTGCGAATATATTGGAAAAGGATGAGTACTCACTCCGAGCATGAGGAAAATAAAACCAGACACATAGCTGTTATGGTGAGGAAATGGTTTATTTCTACCTTCCTAGTATTACAAGGAAAATGTCCAATCTTAGAATATTTTTATGTTAAGATAAATTTAGAGAAAAATACAAAATTGATAAAAAATATATACACCAAAATCATGAATTAACAAATGAGATAAATAAATAAACTTGATTTGGACTATTGGACTTGAGCAGCACACAATTCTATTACTTGTGTGCTGAGTGTGATTGAGCTTGAGCCAGCGGTGCGTGCAACGTAGTAACAGCTACGCAGCACGACACGCCGATGCCATGAGGTGCAAAATTTGTGTGTAATTCACTGCAACTACTCAGCACTGTATTGCTGAGTAGTTGCAGCGAATTAATACTGAGAGCACTCTCAATAAATGTTATAAGGGGCTCGTCTGAGTGAACCCAGCCACATAGTCAGCACTGCGTAGCCCAATGCAAACAGATATTAAGATTGTACAAAATGAGCAAGCATAGTCACTGGGCTCTCCCAGCAGATGTCGAGGAGGAAAGCACAGTGAATATGAACACCGGCATAATTGTATTAATTACCCGGCAAAAGAAGTGATGCAAAACGTGGTGCAGCATGTGCCACAACGCACGCCACGTGTGAGACCAAATGCTGACGTACCATATTTCCTCCGCACTGGTATTGAATTATGCAAATTGTGCCAGTGCACTCTTACCTTGAGCAATGAGTCCTGTTGAGTGAAGTTGAGTGATGCTGATGTAGAAGTAGATGAAAGGTCCGAGAGTCCAAAGATGCGCGTGCTGTCCATGCCGGTGTGTGTCGCAAAAGGTGCCGAAAATCTCAAGATGGCTGCGAGTATGAACTTTACGTTGGGCGCTGGAGTCAGTTGAGCGAGATAGCCGGTGAGCGAAACCGAAGTCAAGCGAGAGAGACATCCTCTCGCTCGACGCGGCGTGCCCACGAGGCACATCCTCGGCTTCGCGAAGCCCGCGCTTCGGCTATCTTCGACTCAGCCGACCAACGCGTTGTAGAACAGCGCAACAGGTAGGCGCACGACGATTATCGATCGCCGTGCGCCAGCTGATTCTCCAACATCGTGATACATGGAAAAACCTTCCAGGAACATAACGACAGGCTGCGGGAGGTGCTACAGCAGCTGAGAGAGA
Source organism: Cylloceria caligata (assembly GCA_963942595.1). Taxonomy (NCBI): domain Eukaryota; kingdom Metazoa; phylum Arthropoda; class Insecta; order Hymenoptera; family Ichneumonidae; genus Cylloceria; species Cylloceria caligata. Next base: position 28,266,093 of record OZ012706.1, read on the forward strand.
AAAGAAACGCAGTACCTCGGTCACATTATTTCCGAAGAGGGAGTGCGTGCGGATCCCCAGAAACTAGAAGCGGTAAGGGAATTCCCGGTGCCGAGAGACGTAAAAGAAGTTCAATCCTTCATCGGACTAGTCGGTTATTACCGGAAATTCATCAAAGATTTCTCGAAAACCGCTGAGCCACTCACAGAATTAACCCAGAAAGGGGTTTAATTCGAGTGGACAGCAGTAAGGGAAGCCGCATTCGAATAACTGAAGACGGCACTTACCACGGCACCAATATTGCAGTATCCGGACTTCGAAAAGCCGTTCATCGTAACAACAGACGCATCAGATCGGTCGCTCAGCGCGATACTTTCGCAAGGCAAGATCGGGGACGATTTGCCCATATGCTATGCAAGCCACACCATGACTAAAGCCGAATTGAATTATACGACTACTGAAAAGGAACTACTGGGGATAGTATGGGCCCCAGCTCAATTCCGGCCATATATTTATGGTACGCGTTTCACGGTAGTGACGGACCACCAACCGCTCACCTGGCTGATCAGAGTAAAGGACCCAGGTTCGAGATTGAGGCGTTGGAAAATTAAATTGGCGGAACATGAGTTTAACGTAGAGTACAAGGCAGGAAAGCGCAACACTAATGCAGATGCGTTAAGTCGAATATGCCTTACTACGAGGGCCCAAGCGAAAGCAAAAAACGAAGTCCGTGAGTCGGACGAGGACATCACGACGGGGCAAGTAGGCACAACGAACGACCGCACAAAGCGGACAGCCGAAGATACCCCGTATAGCCATGGTAGCTCGCTGGAGCGAGAGGTCGAGCTCGCCCGCGAGGTAAAAGAGGACAGCAAGTGCCCAAGTACGGACAGCCGCACAAAGCGGAGAGCCGAGAATACAGCGGGCCGACACAGCAACGCGGCGGAGGGAGAGGCCGCGCCGGCCAATGCGCCAGAAGAAGATGGCGAGATCCGCAGCGTGGATACAGTTGCTATACTGATATCCACAGCCCTGCCGCGAAGCCGAGCGGTCGGGGAAGGGGCAGACCACGCAAGCTAGTGCAGAAAGGCACGAGTAAGACTGCGAGCATCGCTTAAAGGGACAGAGCGAGCGCAGCAACGGCAGAGCTACCGGTGGGCACACCGAACAAAGAAACTGCGGGCCGAGCGCCGCAGAAGCCTGCTGAGGAAGCGAGGCAAGGCGGGGGTCGCAACTCGCAAACTTCCAGCAGCACAAAAGAAGACAGCATTATGAAAGAGCGCAGCGACTGCCGCAGTGGCGTAGCCACCCCCTTGACCGACGAACGCCTTAAGATAATAAGAGAATACCACGAAACCCCCATAGGAGGGCATCAGGGTATCAAGCGTACGTTACGTCGGATCCGGACCAAGTACGACTGGCCCGGCATTAGAAGAGATTTCGAGGAATATATTTCGTTATGCGAGTCTTGCCAAAAGAACAAAATCCGGAAAAAGGATCGAGTACCGATGGTGGTTACGGACACCCCATCGAGGGCATTCGAAAAAGTAGCGGTCGACATCGTCGGACCGCTACCAGAAAGCGCATCTGGAAAGAAATACATACTTACGTTTGAGGACGCCCTTACCAAATACAGTGCAGCGATCCACCTGCCGAACCAGGAGGCTTCGAGAGTAGCAAGGGCGCTCGTTGAAGAATTCATTTGCCGGCACGGAACGCCGGAAACGATACTGTCAGACCAGGGCACCAACTTCTTCAGTGCGACCTTCAAAGTAATGTGTCGACTGCTGCGAATTAAGAAAATACAGACAACGGCCTACCACCCTGAATCGAATGGCGCCCTGGGAAGATCTCACCGCACTCTCGCAGAATACCTGAAAAATTACATAAAAGAGGATCAAGGAGACTGGGACGAGTGGCTGCCGTACGCAATGTTTACGTACAACACCACTCCGCATACGGGGACCGGACTATCACCCCACGTGTTGGTGTACGAACGCGAGGCTGAGTTGCCGGCCGCCATGAAACAGGAGCCCCGTGGCACCTATGCATATGATGATTACGTCCAAGAACTACGAGAGAGACTACGCGCCGCATGGACTGTAGCGCGCGACAACCTAGAAGCCGCGAAAAAACGATCAAAAGAAACATATGACAATAGCGCACAGGCGCAGGAGTACCGCGTAGGCGAACGCGTACTCTTCCGAGATGAGACGGTGCGCAGGGGGCGGTTGGCAAAGCTGACCCCCAAGTGGACGGGACCCCACGAGATAGTGGAAAGAAGACCCCCCGTCAACTACGTCGTTTAGAAGGGACGGAAAACTGAGGCGGTACACGCTAACCGCCTGAAGCTATTTATAGATCATTAAGAAACTAAATAAATGTGGGTAGGGAGCTCCGCAGAGCGCAAGGTGAGGAGATTCATTAAATAAATAAAATGTTTGGTTAACAAATATAACGACCTTCAAAACAAGTCGATACAAAATAAGAGATAAACTTTAATTAAATGAGACTGCTCCACAGCGGGGGCAGAAGGTCGGAAGCCCCTCCCCGAATAACCGCCGGAGGCCGATAAAATCAATAAACGGATCTTCGTCTCCGGTCCAAGGTTCCAGTCCCCACAGAATGTAGACCGCCCGGCGGCAATACTGGCGGCGGCTACGTACATCTGAAGCCGCCAAGGCCCTTTCCGAGCGGCATCGACGGTCTCTACCGGGTACGACGATCAGACCGCTCTGAAAAAAGTTTAGAAAAATTTTACATAAAATTATACAAACATTGATAACTCTAGGAGGTAAGGAGAACACTTACCACAAGTTGAAGCACCTCAGGGGTCACGTCTTCACCCCTGCAGAGGACTGCTCCATGGGGCGAGGTCCCAGACACTCGAAAAATAACAATTGACATCCTTGCAGGTAGAATGCTAAGTGAAGAAAGAGAAAAGAAACTCTCGTGCGACGAAACCCGCGAGACTGCAACAAAAGAGGGAGAACTCACGCTTTCCTCCCCTAGTCTGATTGCAGATTGACGCCGGAAAGAAGACAAACCATAGCCACACCGCATACGGCTGACTACGTCGTCAGCACTTTTGCCAGCACTCCGGGCATCTACTATGAGAACATAGGGAGCCTTACGATAATTCAATCGACGTGGCGACTGATTATCAGGCTGGACCTCGCTGCACTACTGCGCCGAGAAAGGGAGATAAGCAAAAGCCTACAACGTCTGACGGAGCTGTGCGAAAGCGAAACTCGCGTCAACGATATATGTCACGTCATAAGCGACTCAGTTCTGAGAATGAAGAGAAGAATAGAGATGATGGTATTGACCATATTCGAACTCCTCGGGACGCGTCCCGTCCGAGAGCGCAGAGGATTGGTAGACGGCCTTGGAAGCATAATCAAGGCCATCACGGGAAACATGGACGCCGCCGACGCGCGTAAGCTCCACGAAAAAATAACGCAACTTAGGACTTCCCACCAGACCCTGAAGGAAGGGCTGAAAAATCAAATGGAAATCATAAAAACCACGCTCAGCCTATTTAACGAAAGCACGCATCACATACAGGCTAACGAACAGACCCTGCTGGCCCTGATGGAGCATATCAACCGCACGCTCAACGGCGACATATACTACATAAAGAGACGCCAACACTTGGACGAGACGCTCAACGCGATAAGTATTGCGGTCGAAGCATTACTCAGCGACGTACAGGAGCTAGTGTGGCTGGTGGACAATATAGCTAGCGGTAAGGCCCGAGCAATGTCTCTGCCGCCACGCACACTCGCTAGGCACCTCGTAGAAGCACTACCATACCTACCGTCGGGTAGTAGCTTCCCGGTCGCAATAGCACACGACCAAGTGTCAACACTTATGCGACTGGCAGATATGAGAGCTTACGGACGATGGTTATACGTCGCGCCAACCCGGGTTCCCGTAGGAATAAATTGTGGGAAAAATCCTACTCATCACGAAATACTAAATAATTCGGGAATACGGGCTTTGGTAGGCGTATGTATAGTAACCGCCCGAGATTTCAGCATCAAAACCATCGGGCGAACGTCGCAGATCATACGGGAAAACTACCTTCCGTCGTTTAATTTGACATTAACGGAGATCGAAGCGAGACCCCGAAGAGCTTCGGAAGCTCGGAGCTCGAGCCGACCACATCATGGAAACCCTAAATACCGCCGGAGACGGGATGCAGCACATCCACAACCTGAGCTTTTACTCCTTGCGTGCTATAGCACCGATAGCCTTGGTTGGTTACGTTCTGTTTAAATGTCACAGGCGCCAAAGAAACAGAACACCAACGAGAACGAGCGAGGCAACAACCCCGGCAGCCGCCGAGGTAACCATCAACCTCGAGCCACTCGGACGACAACAGCCAGTGGAACGACTGCGAACATTAGCGCACAAAAAATGAAACATTTTACATACTATTACACATATATTATATATTATATATCGAACCGTAAAATTGTATTAAAATTGTAAAGTACGGGAAGCCAACTGAAGAAAAAATTTTTTGAACATTTTTCCTCTTAAGGGGGGAGGGATGTTGTGTCGCGAAATATTCCTCTTCACATATTCTTAGGAATATTCCTTAGCGGACACAGCTAGAGACGGAATTCTGAAAGATGGCTGTCATACAAGACAGGATGCGAAGTGGACGCCGACGCAGCATGAGGCGACTCGCGAGGCGATCTACGATTGGCTAAAGCTAAAGCTGCCAACTAAGGAATTTTAACAAACGCAGTTGCTAACTGCTTTACTAAAATCAGTATTAAATTAGATTCAACGGAGAACGGTTGGTTCCTCGTGAAATAGTCAAAACAACGTATTATTGTACATTCTTACATTGACTTTTAAATAGACAACGGAAAGTTACCGTTGCCTACAATAAATACTTGCTTTTATATAAATTCGCGTTTTCATTGATAACTCGAGATTCATCTCCTTATCGGCAAACGATCCCAAAAATAATAACTTTTTAATATTATACCGAATACCGAATAATCCAATTTACCCGGTACCGGCATAACGCTAGATGTGTGTATGCGTGTATATGTGTCTCGTAATTTTTGAAGTATCGGGATCAAATTTGGGTCACAAGTGAACTCTGATTAAGCAATAGTTGTTATTGAATTTGTCGTGAGTCATCGAGTGCTTCAAATTATATGAGAATTTGAATTGAATGACAGTAAAGTAACTCTTTCGACTCCAGTCAATTTCAAACTATTAGACCCAAATTCGATAGAGTAGTTCAAATTTTATGACTTTCTGAATATTTAAAAAATGGTATGAGAAGTTGAATATTCCAGATATTAGGCTCAAATTTGGTTCACCAGAAGACAATCATTAAACAAAGTTCGGAAATAAAGCAGTTTACAATGTTTCCAGGTTGTCCAAAAAATTTATAACTTTTCTATAAATATTCCAAGTTTATCGGAATTTCATGATAATTCCAGGATTTCCATACCTCCAGGCTAAGTGGCCACTCTGCGATACGTTTTGCGATGCTGTTACGCATATGGCTCAGAAAATGACTCGAATCCAACGAGCGTTTGTTATTAACTCTATCCTTGTGCAAAATACACATCACGAGGGAACCCGTCCAGCAGGTTAAGTTTTTTGGTGAAGCCTTTCCAAGGCTCTATTACGTCGTCAGATGGTAATACGCGTAACAATAGGTCTGTAGCCCAACGGTGTCTTTATCGACGGCGCAGTTTTCTTTCAATTGTCAGAGTCAGGATCAATATGAGAAGCGAGTAGAACGCCGTGCGTATGAATATATTTATCTAAATGTTGATCAAAGGTCTCGTTTCCTTGGACTTCCGTTACAGCAAACAGACGATGTCTTCAGAGAGCGAGTAACGAACCTTGATTATTACGATGCGAAGCAGGCGAAGAATCAGAGCTTTCTAGGAATCAGGAAGATGTCTTCGGGCTTTACGTAAAGGAGAAGGATCACGATTTATAAGCGAATGGTGATATTTATTCACGTCGATTATCACTTTCTATCGGATACAAATAACAGTTTCTAGGAATAAACGCTTTGTAGAACATTGTGCCACATGCACCGCGTTATTAGTTAGAGTCTCTATTATTCCGTTATTAATACGTCGCAATTAGCGCAGCAGCTAATAGCGGCAGAGAGGACCTCCGCACTCTATCGCATCACAACGACTTCTGTCGATCATTCCTCGCCTCACGATGAATCTCGCTGCAGCATCCATGGGGAGAGAGGCGGGGGTGGCATCTCACGAGACAAAGGATAAATCTCGGCCCTCCACGAGGCGGTGTCTCACCACGAGCCGATAATTCGCAGCATATGCAGACCGGATGCAGCTAGAGATATTATATGTCTTATGTCCACAGACAGATCTGTGGCAGAGGAGCGCGACACCAGAGCACCGGCAGACATATTCTACGAATACGAAAGCAAAGTCTTCTCGTTTAAACGCGAGGCTTAACAATGCAAACGATATCAGAATAACATTTGATTGCATGGAATAACATGTGAATTTCTGAGCCGATTTTCATATTCTTCACTACTGTAACGAAACGCCTTCCCAAAGATGCTCCTTCGCAAATAAAACAACTGTTCTGCTTTGCCGAGATAACTGGAGATGAAATTCTATCTAGACCACGGAAACCGCAGCGAAGCCCCACCTCAAGCAAGCATCAACGAGACACGACCACTGACCAAAAGCAATTACGGCCCACCGAGCACCCAACAACAGATACTTGAGGTTATTTGGCGTATCATCAAAAACATGAAAATCCACAGGGAGTACCAGCAGTTCGAATAGAAAAAACTTCTCGACCAACCAGGATCGTGATCCCGCAAGCAACGAGTGACATAATGCCCCACTACATCGCCGGCCCAAGCACAAGCCTTTATAAACGACGATCGCGCAAGACCCGTTGCCTTTACTTCGAGCAATTCGACACCATTATATTAGAACACTGGGCTGCGAGAGCAGCAATTTTACTATTAGTATTATTCATAGGGAATCCTCACGAATTGTTGTACCCCATGCATAGCGTCACGGGATCTGAAACAACTCCGGAGGATAGGATCCGCGCGGCTTCGTTTCCCACTCATAGCGTACTGGCCGACGAAGGCTCTCTACCAAATATTTCGAAAAGAAAGCGTGAATTTTCACAATTTATGAAAATTCACCGAATAGTTAAAGTTCAACAGTCTCAAGGAACCTGCAAGTTAAAGATTAAAACGTAGATCCTTGCAGCTCAAAGCCTGTCGCTTATTTTTCGCGTCATAGCGAAGGGTCAACCCTGGCATTAAATGCTTGAATCGCGTGAAAATCTTGCGTGAAACGTAGGACATTGTGCGCCATATGGCACACATAGTTTATTTTGCGGTTGGCTCATACACTTTTCGCTAAATGTGGTTCTCCGAGACTTTTCAGATCGCTGAATACGATTTTGGAATCAAAATTAGGAACTTAAAAATTGCGAATCCAGTATGGTGGACCAAAGTATAAAAATTTACTTGATTTGGGTCAATATAGGTACTCGGGGGTTTTCGAGTCGCTGAAAGCGTATTTAGAGTAAAAATTATATCAGGAGTACAAATTGAAAATGCGGGATTTTTTTCTATTTTTGAACGTTTATTCTGAAAAAATGGTAACAAATGAATTATTCAAAGTATTGTCCATCGCTAGCCACAACTTTTTCCCATCTTTCTGGCAATTTACGGATACCGTCGCGAAAAAATTCGGCCGGCTTGGCTGCTATCCAGTCATCGACCCATTTTTGGGCTTCTTCGTAAGAATGGAAGCGCTGGTCAGCTAGGCCATGTGTCATCGATCGGAAAAGGTGGTAATCGGAAGGAGCAATATCTGGGCTATACGGCGGGTGGGGTAAGACTTCCCATTTCAGCGTTTGTAGGTATGTTTTGACCGGCGCTGCAACATGTGGCCGAGCGTTGTCATGTTGCAAAATTACTTTGTCGTGTCTTTGCTCGTATTGTGGCCGTTTTTCTTTGAGTGCGCGGCTCAAACGCATCAATTGAGTTCGGTATAGTGCTCCTGTGATGGTTTCGTTCGATTTCAATAGCTCATAATATACCACACCCAGCTGGTCCCACCAAATACAGAGCATGAGCTTGGCGCCGTGAATATTTGGTTTGGCCGTCGATGATGATGCATGGCCGGGGTAACCATATGATTTTTTGCGCTTCGGGTTATCGTAATGGATCCACTTTTCATCACCAGTGACAATGCGATGCAAAAAACCCTTCCGTTTTTGCCGTTCGAGCAGCAGTTCGCATGCAAAAAAACGGCGCTCGACGTCTCTCGGCTTCAGCTCATACGGCACCCAATGTCCTTGCTTTTGGATCATTCCGAGGGCTTTTATACGATGGGAAATGGCTTGTTGTGTCACTCCCAATGAATCTGCGAGCTCTTGTTGAGTTTGACACGAGTCTTCATTGAGTATTGCCTCCAATTCAGCATTCTCAAACTTTTTCACTTGGCCCGGCCGCTCTTTGTCCTCAACGTCAAAATCACCACTTCTAAACCGCACAAACCATCTCTCGCACGTTGAAACCGATGGAACATGACTCGGATAAGCCTCGGAGACCAATCGATGTGCTTCAGCAGCACTTTTCTTCAAATTAAAGAAGTAAATTAAAACTTCCCGCAAATGCTGTTTTGTTGGCACGAAACTCGACATATTGAGAGCTCAAAAAAACTATGAATTTGACACTGCGACAAATTGACACATACTGAAAATTAAAGCTATAAGACGTAGCTTTGACATGAACATAGTCACAGTACTGCCTGATGCGTATAGCGTTAGTAACGCCATCTGTTATCAAACCCGCATTTTCAATTTGTACCCCTGATAATATTCAAAATGGCGGATCCAACATGGCAACCAAAATGCACAAATAACTTAAATCTAATGAAAATCCTACATCCTACAATTCTACATAAAAGAATCCCTGGAACGATAATAAATATCAGTCAAGAACACTAACAACAGGAATTTGGTAATGTTTTCAGAGGATTCACATATTGTTTTTTCGGCTATTCTGACTCGAAAAGCAAATTGCATCACTTTTGCATTTAAGTCCCTCATATCGTATCGACTAATTTTAATATCCAAATTTTGAGCACATATTTGTAATGAACGACCTCAAACATTTCTCAGTGCAAATTTTCATCGGATTCAAGTTATTTTTGGATTGTTGTCCACCATTTCGAATTTCGGAATATTGAGTTCAGATTCACAATTAGTGACTGCGAAAACTCCCGAGTACATATTTTCATCCAAATGGAGCTACACTTATATTTTGGTCCGTCATATTGAATCCGCCATTTCTAATTTCGAAATTTTGAGAGAAGATTCGTAATCAGTGACATCTAATACTTCCGAGTACGAATTTTCGTCAAAATGGATACACTTCTTTTTCTGCCGCTTGATGCTCAACTGTGAAATTGTTCTTGCCACTCAAGGGCAGTCGATTATTTCAATTTTCTGTTTATAATGAGATTATGCTAGCAAACAAGATTTTTTATGTTGAATAAAAAATAGATTTTTTCCTCCTATAGTAGTTTTTAGACTAGTATTGTTTCTACAGGGTGGCCGATTTATCTGAAGACATTAAAATATTTCGAAAACTACGCATCGGATCAAAAAAAGTTCCGAATAAAATTTATTCGCCTGGAAGGGGGTCATCTAATGATACCAAAGTCGACCCCTCACCCCTACCTCCTGGGGTGGGGGTGGGGGCAACTTTCAAATCGTAAATGGGAACCCCTATTTTCTATTGCAGATTCCCCATAAAAAAATAAGTAACTTTTATCTGAAACATTTTTTTTCGATTCGTGATAGATGGCGCTGTAATCGCAAGAAACCTGATTTTTGCGAATATCTCGAGAAATTACACAACGCATCGAAAAGAGAAAAAAGACATGTTTCATTTTTCAAAAAGCTATTCAGCGATACGAAACTCGATCCACCCTCCCCCCATCCCTACCCCATTGTGGTGAAAATGGAAGTTGCTTCAAAATCGTGATTGGAAAACCCTATTTTTTCCCTGGTTTTCCATGACAAAATCCATTGATTTGACTTTATTGTTGATATGAAATTTTCTTACACATGGCGCTGCAATCGAAAGCATGTATTCGTTTATCAATAGGTTAACAACTACTTTTAGCGTTACCCAGGAAAAACGACGTGGACGTAGTAGTTTTTGTTCCCATCGGGGTGCTTGTTTTAGGTGAGTCCCCTTGCCTCTCACTGTTCAATAAATTAGATTAAATGTTCGAAATTGTGACCTTGAACTTCTAGACACTTATTTATTCTTTTCTCGAATGATTGTACACAGGAGAAGCCCTTACCCCCACCCTGAAATCGTAAATGGTCATCTTTGACAACGCTGCACTGGCTTTTATAAGCCCGTAGGTTAATATCAACGATTTTAACTGAAAACACCTCCAATAATGTCAATTCACTTGACTATCTTTACCCTTCATTCCTTAAATTGAAGTACGAGTGCGAAATGAATGCTGCAACCATAGAAGAAAAAAACTGAAATGATTCTGATTTTCGGTGAATGTAGGCGGAATGTTGACGATGCTGTTGCTTTGTATGCTGAGCGTTTTCACAATAATGTTCGCTCACGCTCTTTTTTTTACAAAGTTGTTCAATCCTTTATGTCTGATGGTAGTGTACAACCTAAAAAAAGAAAACGAAGAATCACTGTCACAGGAGAAGCTAATGAAATGAATGTGCTAGCAGCTGTTCAACAAAACCCTCATGTAAGCACTCGGCAATTACATCGGGATTCCGGAATTTCTAGAGATAGTATTCTCAGAATATTGCATCGTCACAAGTATCACCTATACCACATTTCACTGCACCAGGAACTTCATGGCGATGATTTTCGTCTGCGAGTGGAATTTTGTGAATGGGCAGTTCAGCAAATACAAATGAATTCCAATTTCTTCGCTAATGTACTATTTTCAGATGAGTCCACATTCACAAACCATGGTGCCGTTAATCGGCATAACATGCATTACTGGAGTATGCAAAGTTCCTAGTCGGTTAACGTTTGGTGTGGAATTGTAGGTAACACACTCATTGGTCCTTATTTTATTCATGGTACTTTAAATGGAATCAAATATCGAAATTTCCTGGAACATGAACTACAACCTCTACTTGAGGATGTTGCATTGCCCATTCGCCAAATTATGTGGTTTCAGCATGACGGTTGCCCAGCGCATTACTCAATAACAGCACGGGAAGTATTGAACCGTGATTTCAATGGCCGATGGATCGGCAGAGGTGGCCCGATTAATTGGCCTGCTAGGTCGCCTGATTTGACATCGCTGGATTTTTTTCTGTGGGATCATCTAAAAGATAAGGTTGTTCAACAAGCACCAACAACTCGTGAAAACATGATACAGCGCATAAGAAACGCTTGCGCTGAAATTCCCGCAGATATGCTCCTCTCCTGTGTACAATCATTCGAGGAAAGAATAAATAAGTGTCTAGAAATTCAAGGTCACAATTTCGAACATTTAATCTAATTTATTGAACAGTGAGAGACAAGGGGACTCACCTAAAACAAGCACCCCGATAGTGAAAGGCAAGGGGACTCACCTAAAATAAACACCCCGATGGTGAGAGGCAAGGGGATTCACCTAAAACAAGCAACCCGATGGGAACAAAAACTACTACGTCCACGTCGTTGTTCCTGGGTAACGCTAAAAGTAGTTGTTAACTTATTGATAAACGAATACATGCTTTCGATTGCAGCGCCATGTGTGAGAAAATTTCATATCAACAATTAAGTCAAATCAATGGATTTTGTCATGGAAAACCAGGAAAAAATAGGGTTTTCCAATCACGATTTCCAAGCAACTTCCATTTTCACCACAATGGTGTTGGGATTGGGGGGAGGGTGGATCGAGTTTCGTATCGCTGAATAGCTTTTTGAAAAATGAAACATGTCTTTTTTCTTTTTTCGATCCGATGTGTAATTTCTCGAGGTATTCGCAAAAATCAGGTTACTTGCGATTACAGCGCCATCTATCATGGATCGAAAAAAAATTTTGAGATGAAAGTTACTTTTTTTTTATGGGGAATCCGAATCTGTACTACAAAATAAGGGTTCCCATTTACGATTTCAAAGTTGCCCAGACCCCCACCTCAGGGGGTAGGGGTGAGGGATCGACTTTGGTATCATTGGATGACCCCCTTCCAGGCGAACAAATTTTATTCAGAACTTTTTTTGATCCGATGCGTAGTTTTCGAAATATTTCAATGTCTTCAGATAAATCGGCCACCTTGTATATTGCAAGAATGTGACTCGCTAAGTTTTGTTCATTTCGAGGCGCACTAAAAATAATTACGGAGCATTAACATTTTTTATTCAATCATGAAAATAAAACTGATGTAACTTCTTGCCTTTCACTGCTTTGCACTCTATCATATGCGTGTGCACGAAGGGCGGTGTTTTTCGAATTTCGTCCTGCAGCACCCGGCAGAGTGTCGATTTCCCAACACCAGCGCCACCGCAAATAAGTATATTTCCGGTATAGTATCGAAAGTTTCGACATCCTTTCAAAGCTAAACTTAGCTCAAAAATAATACGGCATTCCGCGAGTGTCGACTCAAAGGGTCTAAAAAATTCAACAAAGAATTTTAAAATATCTTCCCAAATATCTTCCTACATAAACAACTTATTACTCACCGCAACGAAGTAGTGTCCAAATCAATTTCTTCAGCCTGTTTCTCGATGTTATTAACAGCTTTCATGTCAGTCGATGTATCAACAAAAAATTCTTCAAAATCTTGTCGTGTTACTGACTTTATCGAGGGTAATATCTCGATTGAAGTTATCGAGTGTTCCGACTGCTTCACAGGTTCTAAAAGTACTTTACTACCCATTTGCAATTCCAAGTTTCGTCTTAAGTTTGTCGATACGTAAATTGGCTTATGGAACGAACTAATCGAATCCAAATAATGTTGTTGATAACTTTGTTCGCCATTGAGTAAATTGTTCCCAATTACATTTTCTATGACAAATAGTCTAACCACCAATTCCGAACATTCTTTCCGTACAACTGAATTTTTCGTGCGCAAAAAATCAGTGCTGGTTGTGTTAACATACTGTCGATCTTCACGAACCTTTCTGATTCTAAAGAAATGTCTTTCAGTGTCGTTTAGTCCAATAAAATTCTGCTGTACATTAGTTTTGTGGACAAAAACGTCGTAGGTACTCTCAACGTGAGAATCGCGTGAGTTTCGCAAGTACAGTTCTTTCATAGCCGATAAGCTGCAAATGCGAAACGTTTGAGGAACTGTGGGATTACCATTATTTTTTACCCACGAAGGAATATCAACGGATTCTTCGTTTCTTCCATTAGCCATACTGTGGCGCTTCGTTTTTGGAGTCACGTTTGAAATTTTACGAAAAACATTCGAAATGTTTAATTTCGGTTGTCTCATGCTAGCATTCTCAATTGTAGAGTAAACTTTTCCACTCGCTTGAGTGCTGAGACTGTACTGTGAGACGTGGACTTCAGTAAGGTTGCTAATTGCTCCATATACAAAATCGGAACTTATTGCATCTACGTGGAAAAAATTAGAATATATCATTTATTTCTGTCTGTACAGTATAGTGCTACAAACGAAAATTTCAAAAATTGGTTTGCCTTACCAATTAATAATGTTACCCACAAGCCCTTGGAGACCCACACGACGATTGACTGATTTACCGCAACTAAGCTTATTTGATCCAACAAAAGTGATTGTATCTTATCAGCTTGATATTCCTAAAAATGTTTTATCACAAATATATGCATTTCTATAGTTATATTAGGTGTACAAATAAGTTTCCGCCGTTTGACAAAAGATGGTGCCACCAGTAAGTTATTGTTAAAATTGTCAGATGTAAACGTCATTATTGTAAGGTTGGATATCAGGCAACAACATAACCTTAAAATATTAGTGATTTTTTATCGGTATAATATATTCTTTTGTGTGCGAAAATGTCGAGTTTTGAGCCGAATAAGTGTCATGTGCGGGAACTTTTGATTTACCTCTTCAATTTCAAGAAATCTGCAGCTGAGGAGTATCGATTGCTTGTGGAAGCATATGATGAGGCTGTCTTAAGTGAGAGAATTTGTCGTGAGTGGTTTCAAAAGTTTAAGAACGATGAATTTGACATCGAAGATAAAGAACGTAGTGGAAGGTCGAAAGTGTACGAAGACGCGGAATTGGAAGCATTATTGGATCAAGATTCGTGCCAAACGCAAGAAGAACTTGCACTTACATTAGGAGTGACTCAACAAGCAATTTCACATCGGTTGAAATCATTGGGAATGATTCAAAAACAAGGAAATTGGGTTCCATATGAACTGAGGCCGAGAAACGTTGAACGCCGATTTTTCACATGTGAAATGCCATTTGCCAGGCATAAACTAAAAGGTTTTCTGCACCGTATAGTCACTGGTGATGAAAAATGGATCCACTATGAGAATCCAAAAAGGAAGAAATCATGGGGACCACCTGGCCATGCTTCAACATCTACAGCTAAGCCAAATATTCATGGAAAAAAACTCTTGTTGTGTATTTGGTGGGATCAGCTTGGTGTCGTGTATTATGAGCTGCTCAAACCGAACGAAACCATTACTGGAGCTGTCTACCGAACACAATTGATGAGATTGAGTCGAGCACTCAAGGAAAAGCGAGCCCACTACTACTCCAGACACGACAAAGTTATTCTCCTGCATGATAATGCTCGTCCACTTGTTGCGGCGCCGGTCAAAACCTATTTGGAAACACTCAATTTGGAAGTTTTACCCCACCCGCCGTATTCACATGACATTGCTCCTTCTGATTTCCACTTGTTTCGGACGATGGCGCATGATCTATGTGAGCAACACTTCACATCATATGAAGATACCAAAAATTGGGTCGATTCATGGATAGCCTCAAAAGATGAAGCATTCTTCCGACGCGGTATCCGTATGCTACCAGAAATATGGGAAAAAGTACCGGCAAGCGATGGACAATACTTCGGATAAAACATTAGGTACCGTCCTTTCACAATAAATTCCCAATTTTTTATTAAAGACGGCGGAAACTTATTTGTACACCTAATATAATTATTTTGTACCAACTAAATATTAACTATTGACTGATATTAATTATTGATCTCACAAAGTGAGGTCTCTGTTTTTAAAAAGTCACAGCATTACGAACTAGTCAAATAAGTACCACATTTGAAAAATCCTGTTTATAAACTTTTATATATTAATTACCAATAATCTATGATGATCCATACTACAGCATGTGTTCTTAGCGGCAGTGTTTCGTTTATACAGAACCCAACTCTGCACAATTCCGACCCTACACACATCAACTGTACACTGGTTTTTGAAAAAGTACCAAATTCAAAGTTACGAAACCTCACCGATGACCAATTCGACATATCAGCGACTCAACACACGGCCACTCCACACGTTAGCAACTTGACACAACAGCAACCCGCCATAGCACGTCTCAACACAAACCACACGTGAAGCGATTTGGCAAAAACAGATATTTGGCTCAACTGGACACTATACGACCGCACGCTTTTCGACTCCGCTCGCGCCATATTAAGTAGGTAGTGACTATATTCATGTTCAAGACTTATACAATGTGACGTGTAGAGAGTAAAAACGTGTACGGTCGCACAGTGTACACTTAGATAATACATCTGTTTTCGTTAAATCCTTTTATGTATAATTTGTGTACAGTCGAACCATGGTCGTAGCTGCGTAGATCTGGGTTGTGTTTAAACGAGATACTGCCGTTCTATGTAAAAAAAATGGTTATAACGATTGCGTATTTTTAAAACAGTACATACATTTACAGAAGTTTCTCAAAACATACGAAAGCTAAGTCTATTTATTGAACGCTGCTCTACTAATTTGCGATGTTGTATTTTATATGGTATTCCTCGATTAAAAGATATATTGATTTTACTCTATAGATTAAACATTGTTAATGCAAAGCAAAAATTCTTTGGACAATGACCGTTATTAAAACAATATAATAAAAGTGATAAATCTAAGCGACAATTGATTTGACCAAATTTTTTGATGGAAAATTTCTGGCAGTTCGCAACCCGGTTATAGTCAGCGCCACCTTAGATCCCTGTGTTATCGATCTCAGAAAGATCTCTAACAATCGAATCATTAATTATTTTTGTCAACTCTGATTGCCTCACTCATTCATTAAGAATTAATGAGGCAACCAGACCTGACGATTTTTAACTTCTAAAGAAATCGTGAAAAAATATTGCCACAGCCCGGGTTCGAACCGGGAACTCCAGAATTCTAGCCTGGTACGTTACCAATTACGCCACCGCGGCTCTAGCAACATCAATTCACGATCTCTATTTTTAATGTCAAATAATACACCTTTGTTGCAGCTTAATTAATTAATCCTTTTGTACGCGGTCATATGTTTCTTAAGAGTGATAAATCTAAGCGACAATTGATTTGACCAAATTTTTTGATGGAAAATTTCTGGCAGTTCGCAACCCGGTTAGAGTATGGAGTTCCCGGTTCGAACCCGGGCTGTGGCAATATTTTTTCACGATTTCTTTAGAAGTTAAAAATCGTCAGGTCTGATTGCCTCATTAATTCTTAATGAATGAGTGAGGCAATCAGAGTTGACAAAAATAATTAATGATTCGATTGTTAGAGATCTTTCTGAGATCGATAACACAGGGATCTAAGGTGGCGCTGACTCTAACCGGGTTGCGAACTGCCAGAAATTTTCCATCAAAAAATTTGGTCAAATCAATTGTCGCTTAGATTTATCACTCTTAAGAAACATATGACCGCGTACAAAAGGATTAATTAATTAATCTGCAACAAAGGTGTATTATTTGACATTAAAAATAGAGATCGTGAATTGATGTTGCTAGAGCTGCGGTGGCGTAATTGGTAACATACCAGGCTAGAATTCTGGAGTTCCCGGTTCGAACCCGGGCTGTGGCAATATTTTTTCACGATTTCTTTAGAAGTTAAAAATCGTCAGGTCTGGTTGCCTCATTAATTCTTAATGAATGAGTGAGGCAATCAGAGTTGACAAAAATAATTAATGATTCGATTGTTAGAGATCTTTCTGAGATCGATAACACAGGGATCTAAGGTGGCGCTGACTCTAACCGGGTTGCGAACTGCCAGAAATTTTCCATCAAAAAATTTGGTCAAATCAATTGTCGCTTAGATTTATCACTCTTAAGAAACATATGACCGCGTACAAAAGGATTAATTAATTAATCTGCAACAAAGGTGTATTATTTGACATTAAAAATAGAGATCGTGAATTGATGTTGCTAGAGCCGCGGTGGCGTAATTGGTAACGTACCAGGCTAGAATTCTGGAGTTCCCGGTTCGAACCCGGGCTGTGGCAATATTTTTTCACGATTTCTTTAGAAGTTAAAAATCGTCAGGTCTGGTTGCCTCATTAATTCTTAATGAATGAGTGAGGCAATCAGAGTTGACAAAAATAATTAATGATTCGATTGTTAGAGATCTTTCTGAGATCGATAACACAGGGATCTAAGGTGGCGCTGACTCTAACCGGGTTGCGAACTGCCAGAAATTTTTCATCAAAAAATTTGGTCAAATCAATTGTCGCTTAGATTTATCACTCTTAAGAAAAATATGACCGCGTACAAAAGGATTAATTAATTAATCTGCAACAAAGGTACAATATAATAAAATCAATTAATAATAAATGTTTTAATCAGTAAAAGAAGTTATCGAGAAACAAAATTTTATTCATGATGAGAATTATTGTTGAAAAAACTAAACAAAATCATTCCTCTTGAGAAATTGGCACACGCTCGTCAAATTAATTGCAAGCAATTTGCTTCCAATGATTTTCCGAGTAAAAATGTTAATTCTACGATTGATCAATACTTGATCAACGGTTCATCAAGTAATGAAGAGAGCCCACTGATACGATGCTAGACTTATGGTTCAAAAAGCTTACCTAACAACCTATTTCTGATTTAGGGGAAAGTTTGTACATATTTCTTCGGCGTCTCCAACTCAAAGAAATCAATAACGCCACCAATACCTACCACAATTCCCCAGTCTTGATCACTCCACGGTATCACTGTAATAGATGGCAAACACAGTGGATCAGGCACGTTTGAAACCGTCACTTCGTATCCTTCTTTTATGTTTAGAGTATGAGCAAAAGTAGCGCTAATTCCCAATGACTCATCTCGCCCCGAAATCGGACGCCAGGATACATAATAATAATTATTATTATGTGAAATCTTGATACCGTTAATCTGAAATTTTTACACGAAATATTTAGACAATTATTCTAATGGCAGACAAAAAAAGGATTCGTATGAAGATCCTATCTAGCCTATGTAGTTTTGAATGAGTTATTGGATCTGATACCATACATGCTGTATTATGTCGTCAATCCTCATCGAAGTGAACACCCACAGTAAACGTTTAAATCTCTATATAATGTTTTAGTTTGTCAGCTCGAAGTACGCGAAAGCAAGGCTGTTTCTATTGTTACAAACATTTGTATGATTGATATATTTGTGTAAAAATGTAAGTTTTTAAATAGGAACTGTTTCATTGAGGTATGAAGAGGTCTTTAATGTTATACTACGGTTTCGTACATGATAAATCTTTACTTCGATCTAATCTATATTAACGGCCTGTGAGGAAAGAACGGAGGTATAGAGAATAAGACACATAAATGTCTTACTCAATAGTACAGTCATGGCGCTAAGCGCCCTCGCAATCCATCATTGGATAGATTCGATTTTTTAAACCTTTGACCCTCTTGAAACTACAGATTAATGGGCGTTATGGTGACCTTAATCAGGTTTAATGTTTTTTCGTTTGTGGTTCAGGAAGGTTAAAGGAGATTAAAAGAAAATGTCGAAACTGTGATAACAAACTGCGTCATACCTCCTGGTATCAAGTTATTACAGCAGTATGTTATTAGTTGAATGTATTTGGATAAAAAAGTAAATTTTTATAGAATAAAAAAACGTATTATATTGGGTCAAGGAAAAAGTTCATGACGTTTTTTTAGTAAAATTCAACAGGTTTCCTTATAGTGTGAGAATGAATTTATTTAATCCAAATATGCTCCATTATTATCGACAATGTTTCGCAATTTTTCGGGTAGAGCCATGATGCCATCGGTGAAGAACTTCTGTAGTTTCTGGTTGAAAAACTCAATCAAGTGGTTTTTTTTTTCACAGGCTTCTGTCGAAAGAAGCTTAATTCCATTGAGAGAGTTCTGCAGAGATCGGAATAAGTGATAGTCAGAGGGTGCCATGTCTGGACTATACAGTGGATGCATCAAAACTTCCCAACCAAGCTCTCGCAATTTTTGACGGGTCATCAAAGAAGTGTGTGGTCGGGCGTTGTCATGATGAAAGACAACACCTTCCCTATCAATCAATTCGGGCCGTTTGCTTTCAATTGCTTGGCGTAATCTCTGTAGTTGTCCACAGTAGAGTTGAGAATCAATCGTCTGACCAACTGGAAGTAGCTCATGGTGGACGATTCCCTTCCAGTCCCACCACACACACAGCATCGTTTTTTTCGCCGTCAATCTTGGCTTCGCGAACGCTTGTGACGGCTCACCATCCCTTGTCCACGATCTTTGACGCTTTCGATTGTCGTACGTGATCCATTTTTCATCACCGGTTATGACACGTTTCAGAGGTGGCTCGATTTCATTGCGTTTCAGCAGCGCATCGCAGATGTTAATTCGGTCTATCATGTTTTTCGCGCTCAACTCATGAGGAACCCATACATCGAGCTTCTTTTTGTAGCCAGCTTTGTGTAAATGGTTCAAAACAGTTTTGTGGTCAATGCCTAGCTCCATACTAATATCGACACTGCTGATATGCTTATTTTGCTGGACTTTTTCAAAAATTTCATCAGCTTTTTCAGTGATTGGACGACCAGAGCGTGACTCATCTTTCACGTCAAAAGTACCAGAACGAAAGCGAGCGAACCATTCCCTCGCAGCCAATTTTGATAAAGTACCTTCACCGTATACAGCACTAATTCTTTCACAAGCGTGCGCAGCGTTCTTCCCTTTGACGTTATAATATTGCAAAATATAGCGCAATTTTTCATTACTTTTCTCCATTTTTAAACGCAAATAACTTTCCAACCACTGCACCAATTTCGATGTTTATACACTCAAAGTAACGCACGAAGTGTCACCTTTCCAACGAGCGTTTAGTGGTGTCGCTGCGATCTGTGCTTCCTAACTTATTTGCAATTGATGCCATCTATCGGGAAAAACGCCACGAACTTTTTCCCAAACCCAATATATAGTTTTATTTCTTCCTGGCATATGACACCTGTCGCTATCGCATTTATGAAGACCTAGCATTATCCTTGTACGCTCAGTATCATGTACCATAAAAATACCATAATTTTAGGCCATGTTCGATAAAAATACTATCATTTTACGACCTTGATTCGATATTATGACCTAGAGATGTTGGCAACGCTGCGAAGAGCTACCTCAATAGCATGTGACAGGTCAGGTTCACTTCTCCGTACTTTTACTGTTCAAGTTATTGAAAGTTATCGTGCGTAGATTCCTAGGCCACATTTGGATAAGAGATTTGCAATACGGTTACAAACTATTGTTATGGTGCCATGCCAGTGATCGAGACTATAAAAGGTGGGCTGAAAAGTTCGTAGGCTAACATAGAAAAAATATTTTTTTTGATAAAATTTGATTTTATTATTCAAAATAGTTGCCTTCGAGGGCGATACAACGATTAAAGCGGTCATACAATTTTTCGATACCATTTTTATAGTACGATTTGTCTTTAGCCTCAAAATAGGCTTTAATTTCGGCAATTACCTCTTCATCGGCGCTAAATTTCTTTCCACCGAGCATTCTCTTAAGGTCTGAGAATAGGAAAAAGTCGCTGGGGGCCAGATCTGAAGAATACGGTGGATGCGGAAGCAATTCGAAGCCCGATTCATGCAATTTTGCTATCGTTTTCATTGATTTGTGACACGGTGTATCATTGCTCGCATCCTGTCTCGTATGACAGCTATCTTTTAGAATTCCATCTCTAGCTGTGTCCGCTAAGTAATATTCCTGAGAATACGTGAAGAGGAATATTCCGCGACACAACATCCCTCCCCCCTTAAAAGGGAAAATTTTCAAAAAATTTTTTTCTTCAGTTGGTTTCCCGTACCTTACAATTTTAATACAATTTTACGGTTCGATATATAATATATAATATATGTGTAATAGTACGTAAAATGTTTCATTTTTTGTTTGTTAATGTCACTCGGGCCGAGCGAGTCGTTCTTGGTTGGGGGGACGATTGCATATCCTGGCCAGCTCGGTTCGCAGTCGTTCCACTGGCTGTTGTCGTCCGAGTGGCTCGAGGTTGATGGTTACCTCGGCGGCTGCCGGGGTTGTTGCCTCGCTCGTTCTCGTTGGTGTTCTGTTTCTTTGGCGCCTGTGACATTTAAACAGAACGTAACCAACCAAGGCTATCAGTGCTATAGCACCCAAGGAGTAGAAGCTCAGGTTGTGGATGTGCTGCATCCCGTCTCCGGCGGTATTGAGGATTTCCATGATGTGGTCGGCTCGAGCTCCAAGCTTCCGAAGCTCTTCGGGGTTTCGCAGCACGCTCTGTAGTGGGATGGTCCACTCGGTCTGCGTCGGGGGCGCCTGAGCTTCGATCTCCGTTAAAGTCAAATTAAACGACGGAAGCTAGTTTTCCCGCATGATCTGCCACGTTCGCCCGATCGTTCTGATACTGAAATCTCGGGCGGTTACTACACATATGCCTACCAATGCCAGTATTCCCGTACTATTTAACATTTAATGCTGAGTGGGATTTTTCCCACAATTTATTCCTACGGGAACCGGGGTTGGCGCGACGTATAGCCATCGTCCTTGCTGTTGCATTGGAACGATTAGGGGATGGGTGATTTTGATAACCCTTTTTGCGCATTTTTTGCCGTTACCGGTGTCCATTTTCGCATAGATTAGGACTTCGCAGGGTGCATCGTTTGTAGTCGGAATAGTAGGGTGTGTTGGTGGGCAAATGTACGATTTGTCCAGTACCTTGCAATTTTTTACGTCATCAGATATCATCCTTAGGTATTTACGATTCTCGGTGTCAATGACTACGTGACTCCCAGTCGTGTCCACGTCGTCGTACCCGCCGTTGCTTGCTCGCGTGTGTATAGGGTATACTGTACTGTTGCTACCTGATTAGCGGTATGTCGAGTACTAGTATAATTGCGTTACCTTCGCTGTAGGCCTTTAGGTCGGCCAGTCGCATAAGTGCTGACGCTTGTCGATGCTCTACAGCGACAGGGACTGGATTGTTTACATGTACCTTCTTCCTTATTCTGAGGCGCAGCCAGAGTAATATTTTTTTTTTTTTTCATAAGTATAGATATCGTCTCCAAATATGGAAATATTTTGGCATATTTCACTGTCATTTGCTGAAATCGAATTACCAATCAACATGTGTATATCAACCGATTAGAGTGTGCACATTGACTTATTTTTTCCAAAATGAAGTATGCTCTTAGAGGTTTTTTTTCTTCAATTTACTCTTTACGTTGAACACTATCCTGTGTCAGTAATAATATGATATACTGTAACGGAACGCCACTAATGCGATCCGCTACAATACAGAAAGGAGAGCAAACCCTCCCACTAAGAACTAAAAAAGACTAACAAAGCCAATTAAGACAAAAGCACATAACGTACCAAAACCAGAAAACCATCGATAATTGATAAACAAGTAGTATCCGTAAACAAAACAATCTACGGCGCCTCAAAGAAGCATCCATCGGACGAGGAGAACAGAAGAGATAAGTAGGTACACACATAAAGTCGTAAAGTACACACCATCAAAACAATGGCGTAAATAGAAGGCCCGCCTAGCCTAAAGACCACCCCGTAAACAAAGCAGAGCACGCGAGGGGAACCCCTCCCGAACGAGGCCAACTAGACAGGAGGCAGGACGACAAGCACACGCCGGATCTACTAGACCAGCGCAATAGCCCCCGCCCTATACGGAGACCGGGCAAAGCCAAACGCAGGCGGCCCTACCCCCAATAGGCCATATTACTCAAAAGGCGAAAACACCAAGGACGCCACAGTACGGAGAAAAGAGAAAAGAATTTGTGACACTCTCGAGATTCCACGAAGCCTCGAGACAAATCAACAGGGTACCTTCACATGAAGCTTCGCCACGTACCCCCACTCACAGGTAAAACATTAACATTAAGAAAAACACATAAAACAAACCTATCTCTTACAAAATTTAATAAACAAATAGAGAACAAGATAATCCTTACACAGGAGAATGCATGGAAACGAGAACAACATAAAAATCAGTCAGAAATCCGTAAAAAACTCACAAGGAAAGACATAATTAACAATAATTAATTATCCTCGGCAAACAGTTATCAATGAAACAGACAGGCAACTGCAGACGAGGCAGGAAAGGACACATATGGGCCCAAATCATAGTAAAACCATGACCAAACCACAAAAAACACCGGTAAAGAGTTTGAACCTACAACAGGTAGGAATATAACGTTATCTGACGAATTTCAACCTCGCTGGAACCTCGGTTCAAACCCTGAAAAGACAAAGCACGGCTAAATATAGAAATTTAAGACATAAACGGAATACCTACACGCCACCCCGCACCTCCCTCACCTAGTGATTGAAGTGCGACAAACATCACGTGACCAACCACAAAACACCCCCCCCCCCCGGGGTCCATCCACTAACCTATATAAACCGCGACAGGACAAGCCTCCGGGCTCTTGTCGAAATTCATACGTCAAAACGAAGTGCTGCTCGACAGCCTACCTAGTAGATAAAATCACTCGTAAAATCCACATGTAAAAGATACGTGTTCTTTCGATCAATCGATTCCCCTGCATCGCGCTTGGCCGTCGTTTGACCGAAGGAACCGATAAAGCAACAATAACTAACAGTTTAAGACACAGCATGATAGAACCAGTGTTCTTTCTCTGAACTGATTCCCCTGCACTGCGCTTGGCCATCAGTTGAGCGAACGAACTCATCAGGATACTCTGTGAGGAGTAAGGGTCCCCTGCACTGCGCTTGGCCGCCCCTACTCACAGCGTCAGGGCACACTCCACTAACGGGTCCCCACGCACAGCGTCGTGGCTATCTGTCTCTTGGAGTGTGAAAAAGTACGAGTGACACAAGGTCAAGGGAGTGCCATCCCGACTAAGTGCACCGCGCACTAGATTCGTAGGGTGTACCTGCCTAGGTGGGACCACGTCAGGGCCAGCACTAGCTACCACCTGCCACCTACGGATACCTCGGCTGCACGCAATCATTAAGAAACCGAATCGTAATCCTCTTAATGGCACGATAACGTGCTTAATTGATCGTGAATAAAGGCCTCAGTATCCGGGAGACAGGAAGAGTTAGCTGGTTATAGCTGCGAACGCGGTGTCTTGTGCGAACAGAGAGCTATAGCTAGGGACCCAAACAATAATAAAGACGGGTAAAATAGGTAGGTAAATTCAAATTGTCATATGTTTCTTTCGATCCTCTTTTCGCGCCTTCTAGGTTGTCGCGCGCTACAGTCCATGCGGCGCGTAGTCTCTCTCGTAGTTCTTGGACGTAATCATCATATGCATAGGTGCCACGGGGCTCCTGTTTCATGGCGGCCGGCAACTCAGCCTCGCGTTCGTACACCAACACGTGGGGTGATAGTCCGGTCCCCGTATGCGGAGTGGTGTTGTACGTAAACATTGCGTACGGCAGCCACTCCTCCCAGTCTCCCTGATTCTCTGTTATGAAATTTTTCAGGTATTCTGCGAGAGTGCGGTGAGATCTTCCCAGGGCGCCATTCGATTCAGGGTGGTAGGCCGTTGTCTGTATTTTCTTAATTCGCAGCAGTCGACACATTACTTTGAAGGTCGCACTGAAGAAGTTGGTGCCCTGGTCTGACAGTATCGTTTCCGGCGTTCCGTGCCGGCAAATGAATTCTTCAACGAGCGCCCTTGCTACTCTCGAAGCCTCCTGGTTCGGCAGGTGGATCGCTGCACTGTATTTGGTAAGGGCGTCCTCAAACGTAAGTATGTATTTCTTTCCAGATGCGCTTTCTGGTAGCGGTCCGACGATGTCGACCGCTACTTTTTCGAATGCCCTCGATGGGGTGTCCGTAACCACCATCGGTACTCGATCCTTTTTCCGGATTTTGTTCTTTTGGCAAGACTCGCATAACGAAATATATTCCTCGAAATCTCTTCTAATGCCGGGCCAGTCGTACTTGGTCCGGATCCGACGTAACGTACGCTTGATACCCTGATGCCCTCCTATGGGGGTTTCGTGGTATTCTCTTATTATCTTAAGGCGTTCGTCGGTCAAGGGGGTGGCTACGCCACTGCGGCAGTCGCTGCGCTCTTTCATAATGCTGTCTTCTTTTGTGCTGCTGGAAGTTTGCGAGCTGCGACCCCCGCCTTGCCTCGCTTCCTCAGCAGGCTTCTGCGGCGCTCGGCCCGCAGTTTCTTTGTTCGGTGTGCCCACCGGTAGCTCTGCCGTTGCTGCGCTCGCTCTGTCCCTTTAAGCGATGCTCGCAGTCTTACTCGTGCCTTTCTGCACTAGCTTGCGTGGTCTGCCCCTTCCCCGACCGCTCGGCTTCGCGGCAGGGCTGTGGATATCAGTATAGCAACTGTATCCACGCTGCGGATCTCGCCATCTTCTTCTGGCGCATTGGCCGGCGCGGCCTCTCCCTCCGCCGCGTTGCTGTGTCGGCCCGCTGTATTCTCGGCCCTCCGCTTTCTGCGGTCGTTCACTGTGCCTACTTGCCCTGTCGTGCTGTCCTCTTCCGACTCACGGACTTCGTTTTTTGCTCTCGCTTAGTTCCTCGTAGTAAGGCATATTCGACTTAGCGCATCTGCATTCGTGTTGCGCTTTCCTGCCTTGTACTCTACGTTAAACTCATGTTCCGCCAATTTTATTTTCCAACGCATTAGTCTCGAACCTGAGTCCTTTACTCCGAACAGCCAGGTAAGCGGTTGGTGGTCCGTCACTACCGTGAAGCGAGTACCATAAATGTATGGCCGAAATTGAGCGAGAGCCCAAACTATGGCGAGTAGCTCTTTTTCCGTTGTTGTATAATTTAGCTCGGCCTTTGACATGGTGCGGCTCGCGTAGCATATGGGCAAATCGTCTCCGATCTCGGCTTGTGATAATATTGCGCCGAGCGCCCTGTTTGAGGCATCTGTTGTTACAACAAACGGCTTCGTGAAGTCGGGATATTGCAGTATCGGTGCTGTGGTAAGTGCTGTCTTCAGTTCTTCGAAGGCAGCATCTCTTACTGCGGTCCACTTGAATTTAACCCTTTTCTGTGTTAATTCAGTGAGTGGCTTCGCAGTTTTCGAGAAACGTCTAGTGAATTTCCGGTAGTATCCAGCTAGTCCGAGGAAAGATTATACTCCTTTCACGTCTCTCGGCACCGGAAATTCCCTTACCGCTTCTAGTTTTTTCGGATCGGCTCGTACACCCTCTTCGGAGATGATGTGGCCGAGGTACTGCGTTTCTTTGCGCAGGAACTGGCATTTGCTCGGTTGCACTGCCAATCTGGCTTCTCTTAGCCGCTGCAGTACCTCTCGCAGCCTGTCATTGTGCTCCTTTAAGATTTTTCCGTGGATTACTATGTCGTCTAGGTACACATAGCTCTTAACTCCCTGTAGTCCAGCCAGCGCGGAGTTCATCAACCTCTGAAAAGTCGGTGAAGCGTTTTTGCGTCCGAATGGCATGCGGTTGTACTCGAACTGGCCCTGTGGTGTGGAAAATGCGGTCTTTTCTTTGTCTTCATGCGCCATCGGGACTTGATGAAATCCAGGGGCGAGAACCAAGGTCGTATAGTATCGGGCCCGTCCCAACTTGTCCAATATTTCGGTGATATTGGGCAGTAGGTATGAGTCTCCGATGGTGGCTTCGTTTAGTTTTCGAAAATCCACTACTACTCTCATTTTCATTACTCCGGCGGCGTCAAGTTTCTTCGTCACAATCAACAGTGGCGCGTTCCACTGGCTTCTGCTGGGCTGGATTTCACTGGTCTGCCGTTCTACTTCCTTTATGTGGATTTCTGGCAGCCTATATGGGTGCACCTTAATGGGCTGCTCCCGTTCCTTAAGAGGAATCACGTACTTCACCATTAGCGTGCATGGCAGCTCGTCCCCTGGCAGGTGGAATACATCTTCGTACTCCCTTGTAATCTCATCGAGCGCTTGGCGCTCTTTTTTGTTGAGATTTTCCGTGTCTAGCTCTTGAGCTAGTCGCGCGAGGCGGTCGGCCCCTCGCTCTGCGCCGACGGTGCATACTTCGGGCGTCGCGGCCTCGAGTACGTGACCCACTGCCGTTATCTCTAGCGGCTCGAGTTCCACCACGGGGCGTCGTACCTCAACAGCCTGCTCTGTGGTATTTATCAGATTTACTGCACGGTAGTAGATGCAGGCTCCCATAATTACTCCGTTTCCGAGTTCCATTTTCGAGAGTAGTCCGATAAATTTACTCTTGGTTGCGGCATACGCGACGGTCTCGCTGCGTGGCGGCAGGGTCATCTTGACTGATCCATCCAAGAGCGGCATGCAGTGTCCGTACATACATTTCGCCTTGCAAGATATCTGCCTTATGACGTTTAACGAAGTCCATTACGAGCAGTCTGTTGACTCTCAGTGGCACGGTGTTCGGAACAATGTAAAGCCAATGCTCTACATTTAGAGCAGGTGTCTCGAGCACGATTTTTGCAATTCTTAGTGGAGTAAATTTTTCGCCCGCCACCCCTTGCAGCTCTACTGTGCAGTCTTTCACCATGGTCTCCAGTTTGAGACAGTCTTCTTTGATGATGCTGCACTGTGCTCCGGTGTCTGCCTTGAGGGTGAGTACTCCGGTCACGGCCAACGATGCGACGATATCGAAGTCACTGGCAGTGGCACTTGACGACGGCAACGTTACCTGTAGCAGTTGTAGAGTCGTTTTCTTTAGCTGGGGTGCAGGTCTTTGCTGGGGTGTTAGAGTATTCAGTCTCATCGTTCCCAGTGGGCGGGTGTCTGTATTCGCTCGACTAGTTCCTGCTGTTACAGTTTTCTTCGTCTTGTCCCCTGAGTCCTCCTGACATTGGGGCTGCTGTGACGTCTGAGCTGGCTCGCTCTTGTTTTGCGACAATCTCTTTCTGCAGTCCTTCCACACGTGGACCTTCTTCTGACAGTTATTGCACACGATGTCTACGTTGTGTATGGACTTGTTTTCGCTAGGCATTGGCAAGCTCGATCTTCTCGATTTCCGGGTGCAGTCTCGAGCCATGTGTCCAGCTTTGCCGCCGGTGTAACAGTTTTCTCCCTGCCCGGATGGCGCGTCTTGGGATCTTCTGGGGTGGCTTAATACTCCACCTGCCCCTCCGTTTGGCTGCACCATATTCGTAATCTCGATGGCTCCCGTTACGGACTCGTGGAGGGTGGCGTAATTGCGTGATCTCACCAGGATCTGGACCTGCCCATGCAGTCCATTCTCGAAGTTGGCCTGGGCACTCTACCGCGCTATCTTTTCGATGATGCGCATCTCCAGCATCGTGGCGGCTTCCTCGCAAAGCTTTTCTATAATATCGACGGTAATACGCTCTGTCCTGGCGGCGTATACCGCGATGTCCTCGCCCTGGCCCTGCCGGAGGGAGTCGAATTCTACCTGTAACGCAAGCAACGTCTTCCGCTTCCCGTACAGGGCCTCCAGCTCGGTCTTAAGCTGCGGTACCGAGAGGATGACTTTATGCTTCATCTCTCGGGCCGCTCTACCCTCGAGCTTGCTGCTCAGTACCAATTCGAACAGGATCTCGTAGTCACCGGGCGCAGCTCGCTTGAAAACGGTCTCACAGGACCGTAAGAAGGCGTCCAGCTTGTCAGCGTTGCTGCCGTCGAACTGCTTTATATTCTTCAAGGCTAGCCCTAGGTCGAGCGTCCGACTCCGGGATTCCGGTATCGGCCGTTGCTCTTTTTGGAACACGGGATCCGCAGCGGGGTATTCCGGCTCCTCGAATCGGGTTCACGCCGAACTCAGCATCCAGTCGGCCTGCGACGGCCTCTTGCCAGTCGGCGGGGATTCGACCCGGCGGCGAGAGCTCTGTTAACGCCCTGCACGCTTCGTACACGATTTCCCCTACGGCAGCAGCTAATCCTGCTGTGGAGTCTACCCCTTCGCCTGGCATCGTAGTTTCTAACGAATTGACTCTGCGTTTCGGTTTCGCTCCCTTAAATATCGGCATCTTGCTAATTTCGCGGTGAACAAAACTCTAAAATATACCCACAAAATCTCGACAGAAATATCTCTAGTGGAATATATTGTAACGGTATTTTTACGTTATCATTAAATTTTATTCTTCTGAGGGGAAGAATTCGGGCTCGAACACGACGATAATTAATTTTAGACTTCTATAGGAGGTATAAGTAAGGTTTATTCAATAAGTTGCATAGAATTTTGTGTTGTGAGGCTTTTTAGCGCCTTCAACCTTACAATTTATCAGTGGTGTTTAATTGCATTGATGGTTCCACGCTCTTCTTTACCCGCGAGGTTATCAGATTCTCGACTTCTGCGCTGAGCGGTGGATATCTCAACTAGGCGGTATCGAGCTCAGCCGTCTTGATCTTTTTCCCGCCTGGCTGCTGACGTGCTGTCTGCTGTGCTTGCGTCGTTGTTGCTGGCGCGTCGGTCAGCCGGTATGGACGCCGGGTCTGTGTCCGCGTACGCGTCGTTTTATTTAATAATCAAAAAAAAAACTTTGTTTTTGGTGTTGCTCCGTGCTCGGTCTCTTTGGTGGTGATATCTGTGCCGCTCCCGTGTGTTTCGGACGTGTCTTTCTTAAGTAATCGTGCTCTTGGTTCGCGAGTGATTTCTCTCTTGTGTTGAATAATGACAGTTGCAGTGTCACTATTCCTGAGGATTATTAATCCTTTATCCTAGGGTCGACGGATTCTTCCAGAAATCTTCGGTGCTGGATCCGGACGTCCCAATTATTCTTCGCTCATGGTGAGTTGATCTTTTAATTTATCTTTCTCTTCTCTTTTATGTCTGTTGGGTAGTGTCGTTTTCATGCGACGCGCTTTACAGAACTCTTGAAATTGTTTCACTCCTAATTTTTTTTCTAATTGTCCTAAAATTCTAAATTACGTCCCTATGGGTCGGCCTTATTAATGCCCTCCTAATGCTATTCATTAATTAATTTTCCTAGCTTTCTTTCAAATTTTGACTCGAAAGCACTCTCGCTTCTTAATGTGGTGATTGCTTTCCAAATTTTCCATCTACTGGATCCTGCTTCTATGTTGCAATCTCGCTAATAATTGTTTGTCATTCTTGATTTCTTTTTCTGTATTATTCTACTTTCTACTTTTTCAAAGTTTCTGATTTGGAGACCTCTAAGTGCCACAACCAAATCTTTCAAATGTATCGATACGCTGCGTTAACAATTCTTCTTATAACTATCTGTACTTACTTCTAGTTATTCTACCCAAACCGTCTTAGCCTATTTTCTTAATTCTCCTACAATAAACCTTAATTATTTATTTTAATGCCACCAATTTCCTCTTCTTAATTTGGTTGTTTAGGATATCTCTTGTTTTATTCAACCGGTCCGATACTGTCCGCTCTTAATCTTTAGATGATTCTTTTCACTCACTTGTGTTGTGTTTTTCTATTTATTAATGTTCTTAATAAATTCGTCGACTGACTCACAACCCTGTCTGTTAACTTCTCAGATTTAGTAGGAATCTTTTGGATTTATAAAAAAAAACTTTGATATCGGTGTACAAGCGAGTTCTGGCTTGGTTGGTGGTTTGAACTGATAAAAGAGGGCTTCTCTGTTTGAAGCTGCCTTTTATACTTTTGCCATCCTTTCCCACTCTCTCATTTTTACTCTTCTTTCCTATTGTCTCACGTAATTTCTTTTGTTTCAGCGAGCCCCGCCATCCTGCCCCTACATCCCCTCACTGCCCGAGCGAGGCCAGCCGGTCGCTGACCCGCTATTTTTCGGCAGCGAAGGAATGTGACAGGCTTCATCCTGTTTCGCGGTGTACTGGATTCTGCTGAGACTATTATCATTTCTTCTGAAATGTCTGGTTCTTGTATGAATAAACGATTATTTTTGTATTAATTTGTGTTTTTTTTTTTTTTTTATTTTATTTTGTTTCCTTTTCTCCTTTTCAGGTATTCTCAATAAATGATTTTGTTTATTTGTATTTTGTGTTTCATTTTATTCCGATTTTATTCGGTTTTTCTTTTATCCTTTTAGGATGGTGACTACGTCACAATATATATTTTGAAATTTTTCAAATATCTGTCCTAACTGGCTTTGGTTTATATCGGCGATATGTTTTAGTATAACGTAACCGCCACTTACAGAAGGATGATCTGGTAGATGGTCCTCTCCATGGCGATGTTCTCGGGTGCTGTCGACTTAGTGTCGTGCCGCTCCTTTCTGTTGATGGTCCTTGACGTCCTTCCTGACGCTGTTGGCCCGTTTCTTCGCTGGTTCCTGGGTTCGTCCTTAGTGCGTCGCCAATGGTTGCACGACGGCTCCTTCTCAAGTAGCTGCTTCGAGTACTTGGTTGCACACTTTGTGCATTTTTTCCGCGACTTAACGTAACACCGTCAATCGGGATTCTAAACGGTTGACTGATATGTCACACCGCACCGACGTACACTTCGCGCCTTCGCGTCAGCTTATTCGGGTTTTCACGAACTACACTGGCGTCCATTGCACGAGTCGTAGTCGTCACTTCAAAGTCACTCTTACTTACTTTGTGCAAAACACTTTTGTCCAAATAAATCACGTATCACTTAACTTCAGCAGATCCCACTGCTGCCACCAAATGTTATGGCGGCACCGGGTAATTGGATTATTCGGTATTCGGTATAATATTAAAAAGTTATTATTTTTGGGATCGTTTGCCGATAAGGAGATGGATCTCGAGTTATCGATGAAAACGCGAATTTATATAAATGGAAGTATTTATTATAGGCAACGGTAACTTTCCGTTGTCTATCTAAAAGTCAATAAAGGAATGTACAATAATTCGTAGTTTCAAGCATTTGACGAAGAACCAACCGTTCTCTGTTAAGTCTAATTTAATACTGATTTGAGTAAAGCAGTTAGCAACTGCGTTTGCTAAAATCCCTTAGTTGGCAGCTTTAGCTTTAGCCAATCGTAGATCGCCCAGCGAGTCGCCTCATGCCGCGTCGGCGTCTACCTTGCATCCTGTTTTGTATGACAGCTATCTTTCAGAATTCCATCTCTAGCTGTGTCCGCTAAGGAATATTCCTGAGAATACGTGACGAGGAATATTCCGCGACACAACACATATATCGGACCTAATAGCTTGAATCAATTAATTAAAATTAACTAATTAACCAGGTTCGATGGTTTTTTATGTGAAAAAATTCCGCCCTGACCCGAGGACTTCCAGAATTATAGTCTGGAGCGTTATGACCCTGGCAGAATTCTTCTCACAATTTTTCTATTAATTTATATACATGCTGCAATATGTGTATATACTCGTATATACTCATATTCCGAATCTCAGAAACCCGATATAACTGGCTTCTATTCTATGAGTATAAATATCAATATATATTGTAATTGAATCTCTTAATTGGAGGATGGTTTGGGTCGACAAAGAAAATTAAACAGCGGTACATAAATGTGTGAAATAACAATGCTGCTATATTCAAAGTGACAAGTAACAAACAAAAAATTAATTAATAAAAAGGGAGGGAGAGGGGAATGGCAGAGCAATTATCATCATTGAATAGGCAGGATAAAATAATATAACAAAATAGTAGCAATTATTTTTTAAAAAGGCGGGGGGGGGGCGCAAAAAACTACGCGATCTCCAAATAATAATGTCGAAAATAATAACTCAATTTTTAATAATAACGCCAAATAAATCGTAAATAGTATCACTAATAAAAACTCAAATATGATACAAAAGGACGGGCGAAAATATTATGTTAGATACCAGCTCGAAATGTAACAAAAAAGAACGAGCGAAAATGTAATACAACAAAAAACGGGGTGGGTGGAAATATAATAATCGATAATACCCAAAATATAGTGCAAGCGATGGAAATAAAACACACGGTATGATAGACTTTAAAATAATATTGCAAAATAATAGAACATGAATGGTTTTAACGTTTAGGGCGCCAGCTACGTAACGGCGTAGATCCGTTTACTCGAAAGAATATATCGTACTGGATAACGTCGAGACTAGCTGTTGGGGAGGCACGAGGGGGCATCGCTGAGGCATGAATTCTTGACCTCGATTGTTACTTCGCATTACCTCTGTGTCAAGAAAGGGAGGGTGGAATAATTGGTAATTAAACGAAAAAGGTACGGAAAGGAAGATCGTAGAAAATAGAATACTCAATGGTCTAATTAAATATACTCTATTACCACTCACCACGCCGCTAACAATCGTGATTCGATATCCACTAATGGCAATGCCGACAAACGCGTCTCGGTGGATTCTCAAAAACCAATCATTTTTAACTAATAGAGGCCGAAGGGAAGAGAAACGGGTAGGAAAACTCACTATACGCTATACACCACTCACCACGCGCGCTAACAATCGTGACTCGATAATGGCGATGCCGGCAAACACGTAGCAGCGGTTTCTAAGAAATTAATAATCTCTAATTAATACAGGTCGAAGGGGAGAGAAACGGGTATCAACGGGTAGGCAAAACTCAAGCAAAAACTAACGGAATAAATTCAATCACTCAAATAACACACTATACAAAGGTACTATAATTATTCGAGGTCAGACCCACACGTGCTATTGCGGGGAACGCTCGGCTCGAAGATCTCCCGATTCTCGTCGACGTCTTCTTCCTCGGGATTGGTCTTCGGTGAGAGAGAGAGTGTGGCATCGAATAATTATAGTACCTTTGTATAGTGTGTGATTTGAGTGATTGAATTTGTTCGTAAGTTTTTGCTTGAGTTTACTCTACCCGTTGATATCCGTTTTTCTCTCCCTCAACCTGTGACAGTTATAGATTATTCGTTTTCGAGAATTGACTGCCACGTGCCGGCATTGCCATTTTTATCTATCGAGTAACGATTATTAGCGCGCGTGGTGAATGTAGATGTAGTTATATCCTAGAGTATTCTGGCCCCTTCGAACCCTCCTTTCCGTACCTTATTTGTTGAATCACCAATTATTCCCCCCCTCCATCTGGAAATCGAGGTAATAATTGTCCATCGAAGTCGGGAATTCACGCCTCAGAGACCTCGTGGCACCCCGCTAGCTAGTCCCACCGTTATTGAATACGATCTATAGTTTCGAGTAAACGAAGCTACGCCGTTACGTAGCTGGCACCCTAAACTTTAAAACCATTTCTGTTTTATTATTTTGCACTATATTTTGAGTAGTATCAATTATCACTCCCCCCCCCCCTTTTGTTGCATTACATTTTTAGTTGGTATTTAGCATTATATTCTTGCCCGTTTTTTTGCATTCCATTTCGAGCTGATATCTAGCATTACATTTGAGTTTGTGTCCCACACTATATTTTATTTCTATTCATTTGCACTCCTGTTTGAGATTTTGATAAGTATCATTATTTCTGATTTCTTTTCGCACAGCGTTTAAGCTTTATTTCTTGTACACAACTATTTACGGTATATTGTTACTTCATCATTCGAGACCTATTTGGTAACATAAAGTGAGGTTTATTTAATGATATCAGGTGTAGTAAAAAGAAATCCATTATTTTTCCAATAGGTGGCTTTAGTTATCAGGGGTACAAATTGAAAATGCGGGTTTGATAACAGATGGCGTTACTAACGCTATACGCATCAGGCAGTACTGTGACTATGTTCATGTCAAAGCTACGTCTTATAGCTTTAATTTTCAGTATGTGTCAATTTGTCGCAGTGTCAAATTCATAGTTTTTTTGAGCTCTCAATATGTCGAGTTTCGTGCCAACAAAACAGCATTTGCGGGAAGTTTTAATTTACTTCTTTAATTTGAAGAAAAGTGCTGCTGAAGCACATCGATTGGTCTCCGAGGCTTATCCGAGTCATGTTCCATCGGTTTCAACGTGCGAGAGATGGTTTGTGCGGTTTAGAAGTGGTGATTTTGACGTTGAGGACAAAGAGCGGCTGGGCCAAGTGAAAAAGTTTGAGAATGCTGAATTGGAGGCAATACTCAATGAAGACTCGTGTCAAACTCAACAAGAGCTCGCAGATTCATTGGGAGTGACACAACAAGCCATTTCCCATCGTATAAAAGCCCTCGGAATGATCCAAAAGCAAGGACATTGGGTGCCGTATGAGCTGAAGCCGAGAGACGTCGAGCGCCGTTTTTTTGCATGCGAACTGCTGCTCGAACGGCAAAAACGGAAGGGTTTTTTGCATCGCATTGTCACTGGTGATGAAAAGTGGATCCATTACGATAACCCGAAGCGCAAAAAATCATATGGTTACCCCGGCCATGCATCATCATCGACGGCCAAACCAAATATTCACGGCGCCAAGCTCATGCTCTGTATTTGGTGGGACCAGCTAGGTGTGGTGTATTATGAGCTATTGAAATCGAACGAAACCATCACAGGAGCACTATACCGAACTCAATTGATGCGTTTGAGCCGCGCACTCAAAGAAAAACGGCCACAATACGAGCAAAGACACGACAAAGTAATTTTGCAACATGACAACGCTCGGCCACATGTTGCAGCGCCGGTCAAAACATACCTACAAACGCTGAAATGGGAAGTCTTACCCCACCCGCCGTATAGCCCAGATATTGCTCCTTCCGATTACCACCTTTTCCGATCGATGACACATGGCCTAGCTGACCAGCGCTTCCATTCTTACGAAGAAGCCCAAAAATGGGTCGATGACTGGATAGCAGCCAAGCCGGCCGAATTTTTTCGCGACGGTATCCGTAAATTGCCAGAAAGATGGGAAAAAGTTGTGGCTAGCGATGGACAATACTTTGAATAATTCATTTGTTACCATTTTTTCAGAATAAACGTTCAAAAATAGAAAAAAATCCCGCATTTTCAATTTGTACTCCTGATATCTGTATCTCGCGTTGTATAAGTCCGATCGGGTTCCACTAGATGGTGTTAGAAACATGAGATTTCGTACTAAAAAAATGTTTATGACAGTTTTATGATTGGTTGACTCAGTTTTGTTTGAGCGCGAGTCAAAGATGGACACTACCAAACAGAAAATACGCCATATTTTACAGTTTTTCTTGGATAAAGGCGAAAACGCAAGCCTGGTGACTGAAAATGTGAATAGTGTTTATGATCCTGATACTGTAACAGCCAATTACGCGCAATTTTGGTTTCGTCGATTCCGTTCCGATAATTTCGATGTCAAAGATGCACCACGCACTGGAAGGCCAATTGATGAAAATGACGATAAAATCATGGAAATTGTCGAGTCCGACCATCATGTAAGCACTGTTTCAATTGTCCAGAGCTAAAGATTGCACAAAAATTTGTTTGCTACCCTTTGACTAAGGCTGGATACAAAAAGAAGCTCGATGTATGGGTGCCACACGAGTTAACGCAAAAAAACCTCATGGACCGAATTTCCATCTGCGAATCGCAACAAAAGCGGCCCATTTCTGAAGCGGTTGGTGACTGGTGATGAAAAGTGGATCACTTACGACAACGTCAAGCGAAAACGGTCGTGGTCGAATCGCGGTGTGCCGGCGGAAACGGTGCCAAGCCAGGATTGACGGCCAGGAAGGTTTTGCTGTGTGCTTGGTGGGATTGGCAGGGAATCATCTACTATGAGCTGCTCCCCTACGGCAAAACTCTTAATTCGGAACTGTACTGTCAACAATTGGACCGTCTGAAGGAAGCAATCGCGCAGAAGCGGCCAGCTTTGGCCAATAGGAGAGGAATTGTGTTCCATCAGGACAGTGCCAGGCCACACACATCGATAATGACTCGCCAGAAGCTCCGGGAGCTTGGTTGGGAGGTTCTTATGCATCCACCTTATAGTCCGGACCTGGCACCAAGTGATTACCATCTGTTCCTGTCCATGGCGAACAATTTTGCTGGTGAAAAATTCGCTTCAAGAGAGGCTTGTGAAAATCGACTGATCGTCTCAATTTTTTGCCAATAGAGACGAGGGCTTCTATGAGAGAGGCATAATGAAATTACCTTCAAAATGGCAACAAGTTATCGAACAAAACGGCGCATATTTGACCTAAATCGGATCATTCGAACTATGGTAATTAAAGCCTTCAATTTCATGCAAAAATAATGGATTTCTTTTTACTACACCTAATATTCTTTACGATTTGTTCGGCATTATTATTAGAAATTGAGTTATTATTTTCGGCATTATTGCTCCAAGGCCGTATTGTTTCTTTACCTCTTCCCCTTTTTAAAATTATTATTATTATATTGTTACATTCTTCCCGGCCCCAACCTCTTTTCTATTTTCGAATTCGATTATTTGTTTGTTGATCTTTTGGCCTTGTATTAGCGAATTATTTACTGTTTCTTTTTGTTTTCTTATTATTTGCCATTTGAATACAACAGCGGTCACAATATACTCATACCACCCCAATCAAGTTTTATTTGATCCCATTGTAACTCAAAATTTACCAAATCATTTTTTAAATAATTGACAGCAGTATTTCCAAAGTAGATGAGTAAAATATGTTAAAAAAGAGCAAAGTATCTTCCAATTTAAAAATCCAATTGCCTATTCGAATTGTTGAGGAAAAAACAGCAAATTTAAAAAAAAAGTCATGCTGCAGTAATTTTCAATGGAGTTATTTATTTGTTAAATAAGCGGTTTGTACGGCTAGGCGCGCGAATCCTTAAACCCCCCACGACGCCGATTTCATTTTTCCGACTGTCGGCGCTCGACGAATTTCAACAATTTTTTACTTATTTGTTGAGGAATTCTAGTTGATTGAAATTTGATATTTTTTTTGTTTCTTAGTATCAATTGAAACAATAATAATAAATATATAACTAAAACGCTGTGATCTCTGGTTCTAATCAGCATATTCATTTTTTGTTGTTAATATGTCGTCAAAGAAAGGAGAAGAAGAATCTATCATAATATCTACGACAATATGTCAATTGTCAGAGATATCTCTATTTTTTTTAAATCACCAAAAAAATTCCATATTTGAGTATAAAATTTTTTTTTAATTTACGATAAGTACTTCTAATGAATTGACACCTCGATTTTTTTTCAGTAAGGAGATTCTCCCTGCTTCCTTGGTCAAATTTATTATCGAGACGCGTAAAATGTGAATAGTCTGTTACCAACTCTACCACGAGACCTCCTTGCGACAGGTTATATTCGGTAGCACGTTCCGTGAAAGCATTGTAGATAGTAATCAATGAATGTCTTTATATCAAACAGTAATCGACAGAATTATTTCGATTCATCAAGAACTTTAACACTATGTTATGCCAGAATAGAAGTCACTCAATTTTATGTCTAATTCGACTGGACTATAATCCCAAAAGCGGGTCAGGCACATTGTCATTAACTGTGCAACCACGCTTCTTGTGTAAGCGTGAACCAGAATGTAATAGCTTGCACTACTTTTAGAGCCCCTTGTTGTGGACTTCCCATCCAACCTTAACGGGTATTAAACCTTAACAGGTATTAAATACACATCAAGGAGATACCACAAATTAGTTCTTGTTTCATCCAGTCCGGCAGGCCCTAATGGACCAAGTGGGAACTTCTCGATCACTTGCTCGCACCTTAAGTTGTGATGGGCAGATTTCCATCTTACTGACCGCTGACGCTACTTATATCATTATTAATATACATCAACTTCAAAACTATTCTCATCACACGATTTGACAGTTTAACATTTGGTATGCATCGGTATATTTCTTATCGAAAACCACTTGAAACCACTAGCCATGTGATAACAATAATTGTTTTTTGTAAACCTGTAACGAGATTCATTTTTCACTCAATGCACATTTTTTATAAGTGATAATTTGATTTTATCTCATACGAGTGACCACATATAGTAATAAATACTCCACTGTTCTGAATCACTCATTTTCTATTGCCTATTTCCATGTAAGACTGCCTAAACGCCTTAGACCAAAGCATAATCATTTCATAATCAGAACATAATGGTGCATTATTGCCATTTTTATTATCAAAATTAGATTTTATACACAAAACACAACAAATTTGGTTGCGATCTGTAGTCTCTTGGAAACACTTATCTTTCCACAGCCAAATTTCTTTTACATTACAATACTTTCTCTGTCATATACTTCGTATGTGATGAGAAAGTAAAAAAATCTGAACAATGTCTGTAACAGGACTTCTTGTAAGCGGATTTATTTTTCATACTGTTTAGAATATTTTATGAAATTTAAAACCCCTAGGAAATTTAAAACCCCGCGTGTACACATGGCACTTGATAAATTATGTGTGGGAAAGGAATATCTCGGTTACCTGTAAGCAATCCCGTCTATCAACTGTCTGATGTATAATAGCCTACAAATATCATTTCAGGGAATGTTGGAACTCATTTATATGACGTTTCAGTGACATCAATAAACTTGATACTTGGACTTTTAAGATCATAATATAAACGGATCCTTGTATCAATTTCTATTTTGGAGTCATACATTTTCCAAACCACCTAATTTGTCTTTTCAAAAATATATAATTGAATAATTATACACGTTACAGCAGTAAATGAAGTATTTTCTGTAAAAATAAGCCCAAGATTGTGAACACAGTATACACAAGTGAATTTGAAGTTAACCTAACTGTTTACAAGAAAAAGTTACAAACTATTATTGACCACTCTTTACAGTAGGTCCCGAAGTTACTTTCAATATTAGTTTTACATCTTAATAAATAATAAGCGAAGCTTATCCGTGGACCGCAACAGATGCATTCATTCCCCCTTCGCCTAAGAAACGACTGGAAAATTACCTTCTTTAAAATTCAGACCGTTACGTAAGATAGCAGGTATCTTAAGGTTACATGACCCTCATCTGACCCGCCACTTTTTTATCTCAAAAATGTTATATATCAGAATCTTGAACCGTTATGTGAACATACCTTTGCTGGGTCCAATTTTCTGGTCCATACCTCCGAAAGATAAACGAAGCAATTTTTTACCGTAATATACTTTATGATAAAACGTTCTTCTTGCATTTTCGAATTTTCCCATACAAACACGATAACTACAGGACTTCGAATGCTACTATTTTATTTACATCGGCAATACAATGTATGAACCGATTGTACGTAACCCCTAACAAAGAAGATAGACGTAGATAAAAGAACAAGCCTTATGGGCTGGTGTGATAGCGACAGATCGGTGTCGGAAATTACCGTACGATGGCGGGTCTGGCGAGTTCTGCTTAGAGTCCTTGGAGCAAAGAGGTACCTATCCTCCTTGCCGTGGAGCTTGGTTCTGATAGCACAGTATACAGAGACTACTCATCTCTGCAGCATATATGACATATATTAACCAGGCAACCGGGGTTCGCGTCTTAATAAAGTTTTTCATTTAAACTTTTTTATTTAAACATTTTTTTTAAAGGAACGAAATTCCTAAAACGGATATAAAACCTCCGAACTATTTTACAGTAATAGAACCTGCTAAAAACCAATAGGAAGCAAACGACAAGCATGATACACATCTAAAATAGAGGAAGTAAATGGTATACTTACAAGGACGGTGGCTTAGCCAAGCAGGAGATTCTTTAATTTGTCAACAAATGGCTTGGATTCAAATCTCGAGTGGAGACTTGAACACAGAAATAATGAATAAGTCTTGTACTGTGAGGTATTCACATCTTGGGACCGTGAGATTACGGGATACGATAAACTATTATTGAGGCAGTTGGTTTCTCGCGTACGACAAGAAAGAGAGAGCCACCGTACGACGCGCTTTAGCTTCGGGTATCTACGACTACGTTCGGGATCGTGCGAGGTGCTGAAAGCGGCGGCCAATTTATTCAGTCGTCTTCCGTCATGCTAAGAGAGTATCGTTGTATCATCTAATTATCATTAAAGAACAAAGTGTTATACTATATGATAATTTGTGTGTCTTATTCTCTATACCTCCGTCCTTTCCTCACAGGCCGTTAATCTAGACCAGATCAAACTAAAGCTATATCAAATATAATCGAAGAAATAAGCTGGATAGGTCGGACTAGCAAGCGATGAGTACAAGAGGGTCAATATATAAGGAAAAGAAAGACAGGTCGACAAATAGTTGAAGAAAGACAGTGAGGAATAATAGCAAGAGCGGTATACTCGGTTCGGGCGCACCGAGCATAGCGGGCACTAGGCCATCGCACCCGAACCCATGAAAAACTTGCTACGTCACACCTCCGGAATTCCCTCGCTGACATAAACAGCAGGTCAGCGACCAGCTGGCCTCGCTGGGAGGCGAGGGGAAGGCGGTGAGCGCGGCAATGGCAAACCGAGAAGTTAACAAATCTCGGTAGATTTAAAAAATTACAGCGATAATACGAGAGAGGGAATCCAACCGCAGGGAGGACTATAGAAGAGCCTGCGCGGGGGGAGAGGGTCTCTTATCGTTTTTGGCACTAGTACGAAAGGAAGGAAAAATCGAACTTTCTGATTAACAATTAAAAATTCAAAAGTCATTTTTTTTATATTCACCTACTATCAAAATTTTCGTGATTACATAAGAAAAGTGAGTACAAGTAAGTGAAAAACGAAGACCAGCCAAAGAGAAGGGACAGGCGAGTTCGACAATAATATTAAAAAATTGGTTAGTGAGATATCATTGAATTTGATAATAATCTAGATATAGACAGGTTTAAGTGGATAAACTAAATTACGTATACCAGGTGTATGCATGAGTTTTTTCTGGTTTTTTGGTAAAAAAAAACACGTAATTTTCAAGGGAAATTAATTTTTGTTTTATACAAAATATTGGCCATCGGCTTC
Organism: Cylloceria caligata; assembly: GCA_963942595.1. Classification (NCBI taxonomy): domain Eukaryota; kingdom Metazoa; phylum Arthropoda; class Insecta; order Hymenoptera; family Ichneumonidae; genus Cylloceria; species Cylloceria caligata. The sequence continues at coordinate 28,308,124 of OZ012706.1, forward strand.
TACACATTTCGCCCATCTTTCAGGTAACTTATGAATACCATGCCAGAAAAACTGCTTGTCTTTTGCGGCAAACCATCCGTCGAGCCATTTTCCAACTTCCTCGAAATTGCTGAAGTGCTGCTCTGGGAGCGCGTGCCCCATTGATGCGAAGAGGTGATAGTCAGATGGCGCCAGGTCTGGCGAATACGGCGGGTGCGGAAGGATGTCCCATCCAAGCGATTTCAAGGTGTCTTTCACTGCTTTTGCTGTGTGAGACGGCGCATTGTCGTGTAACAAAATCACTTTGCCATGTCTTCTGGCCCATTCCGGTCGTCTTTCGATTAATGCGTGGTTTAAATTAATAATTTGTTGGCGATAGCGTTGTATATTAACGGTTTCGCCGGGTTTCAAGAGTTCATAATACACAATACCGCTCTGGTCCCACCAGATACAGAGCATGGTCTTCTTGCCGAAGCGATTTGGCCTTGGTATTGAAGGACCAGCTACGCTAGGTGAAAGCCACGATTTTTTCCGCTTCGGGTTTTCAAAACAAATCCATTTTTCGTCACCCGTCACAATTCGATGCAAAAATGATTTCCTTTCGTGGCGTTGAAGCAGCACTTCACAAGTGACTTTGCGATTTTCTATTTGACGTTCATTCAAATCGTGTGGGACCCATTTACCGAGTTTATTGATCTTCCCCATTACTCGTAAACGTCTGCTGATTATTTCTTGTGACACATGTTATGCTTCTGTTAATTGCCGTTGAGTTTGAGTTGGGTCATCATCCAATAACTCCTGCAATTGCTCGTCTTCGCATTTTTGTGGTCTACCAGAGCGCTCACTGTCTTTCACATTGAAATCACCACTTTTAAATTGTCGAAACCATGTCTCACATGTTCTAATCGATGGAGCGTGTTCACCATATGTTTCTACCAGCAAACGTTGACTTTCAGCAGCCATTTTCTTTTGATTAAATAAGAAACGCAATGCGTGCCGTAAATGTTCTTTTTCAGGCACAAAACTCGACATGATCACTGAACGATAAAACAAAGACGCTAGTTTTTGGCGGACTCAACTTGTGTGTGTTTGTAAGTTAATGTCAGACGAACAAAATTACGTATGTGTCAAATTAATACGCTGCGTACTTTTCGCTGGCGCCATCTCTTAGTTAAACCGGAAAAAACTTATGCATACACCTGGTAATAAACTAAATAGGATAGAGCGTTCAGTATTAAGAAAGTAGAAATAAGCAATTAGAGCTAAGTATAGAAAATAAATAGAATAGAATTAGATCAGTAATATCGTAGAAAATAAAAATTAGGTCACATAGTATTTAAATCGGTAGGTGAAACAAGCATATAAGCAAGTAACAGAGAGAGAGAGAGAGAGAGAACGCCAGACAGTGAACCGTATGTAAGATAGAGAGGGACAGAGGTACGAGCGAAACATCGGCTCGAAGAGCGAGGTAGGCGGGTCTGGTGATGCGCGTGTGTGTGTGTGCATTGAGCGTACCGCTCCATACCAGTGTCCGAAATAATAACAGAAATTGCAAGCCGGGAATACCGAGAATCTGTGTACACGAAATAAAATATGAATTGTAAAATAATCATCGAAATTACGAAATTTAACGCAGTGTACGGGATATCGGTAACCAGAAACTAAATAGTGACATTTTAATCAAATTGTTTCCTTGTGAATAAAGCCTCACTCGCAACCACCACGAAGTTGACATTAATTAGTCCTGTGATCGAGCCCGAATTCCCACGAAAAATAAAAATAATTCATAACGATAAAAATTACCGTTACAGTACACATAATTAATTCTACATGACGTATAAACTTACAAGATGCTCTGTACTTACCTATCCAGTAAGACAAACGTGCTGTGAAGAAATATGGATGACAGTACAGAAGCGGCAACTTGTCAGCAAGATACTGCACAGCATGACGCTAATATGCTGCATTCTGCGTCCGTTTTAAGCTACAGCGTGACGGTATATACCATATTTTTGCAGCAAAATTTCATAAAGCTGCAGTGTCGATGTTCCGGCGATATTAGGGTATGCAAAATCGCCAAGATTGCGGCATTTATGAAATAAGCTATAACGGTACAATGCCTGCAGCGATAAGGCCTTCTGTAACATCAAGGCAGTTAAAGAATAACGGCATGTCGTGATGTTATGATGGAGACAAAAAGGGAAAGCAGTAACGTTATGTTTGCAGCCAAGTGTGAAAGCGTATTTACGGCAAAATTGCAGCACAGTATTGACGAGCGATTTTACAATCAGGGCAATATTGAAATATGAAGGAACGACATATTTACAGCAAAATTGCAGCACAGTATTTACACTTACGTGCAATGGCGAAGATTTTGTTCACTATAAAATAATTTCGCATTAATTAAAAAATAATTAATAGAAAAAAGAATTATTAGAATAATAAAAAATGGTAATTATAGTCGTTTATCCGTGTTGGCATGGAGAGGAATGGTAAGATGGCACAAAATGAAATACAATGATACTCGTATACGGTGAGGAACGACATGGACGCTCAGACGTGCATACTATAGATAAGCAAAATAGACAAAATGTTATGTTGTGCCGCGAATCATTCAATTATAATTATTTCGCCATTATTCCTCCTTCGCGTGAGGCCACTCACCCAAAGTAGAAAGAAGTCACGGATAACGCACAAAGTGTGCAAGCTCACGAGGGCGAACTTGTAGAGAAGCCGTCGCGCAACCGTTAACGACACACCAAAGGACGAGCACAGGAACCACCAAAGAAACGGGTTAACGGCGCCAGGAAGGACGTCAAAGACCATCTTCAGAGGGGAGCTACACGATAACAGGTTAACAGCACCCGAAGAACACTGTCATGGTGAGGATCGTCTGCAAGATCTTCTGTCTGTAAGTGGTGGTTACATACAATAATATTACATACGGCCTAATAAAAATAAACCAAAGCCAGTCGGACGCGAAATTAGAGAAAAATATTCCACCTGATAAATATACAGAAAAAAATATCCGGGAAAAAAAACCCATTTCATTTTGAGAGTTTGAGGGAATATTTTAAAGTAGAGTCGACCGCGAAAGTAGCCACATGCCGGGAAGTAGAAGCACGAGACCAAAACGTAGCGGTAACTCGTTGGAAACTATGTTACCTGGCGTGGGAGTGGACTCCGTAGTGGGTTTAGCAGCAGCTGTCGGGGACATCGCGTTCAGGACGCGCAGGGCGCCGTCGAAGCTGTCACTGACGGGATGAATCCCCGCTGACAGGCAAGATGTCCTCGCACGCTGTTTGGGAGCCCAGTTCGGCGTGAATCCTCTTAAAAGAGGACTTCCAGGTACGTGGAACACCGATTCGGATCAAATTTTTTTTACAGGTAGGTCGCACCCAGGGGTGCTATAGGTGCAAGTAATAGGATGCAATTCTCAGCCGTTTTTGAGATGTAAGTTTGACGCCTTATCAAACTTAGTCACCTAGACGTCTACGGCATTGACTACCTCAGGTACGTGACTGAAGGTGGATCGCTACAAAGCTGTAATAAATACATTTAGAACGAGTTACCGACAATTGTGTTGATTTAGGTGTGGTATCAGTATTAATGTAATCTTAGTACTTATTAAAACTGTAAACGTCATTTGTTCTTATGTGTTATATAGTAATCACTTGCTGCAACTACACTTGTCGAGTTATACATCTCACCTTTCCCACAACTCTATTTAAGCCCCTGATTTCGAGGCTTATAGAGATATAAAATATTTAAAATTTCCGAGCGTTCATATACTCTCTATATACTCTCTGCGTTAAATCATATTCAACAAGAGCGCGTAGCGTAGTCGGCAACGTCTCCACTACGTAAGCGCTGGATCGCCGGATCGAATCCCGGCGCGAACTTTATTATTATTATTATTATTATTATTATTATTATTATTATTATTATTATTATTATTATTATTATTATTATTATTATTATTATTATTATTATTATTATTATTATTATTATTATTATTATTATTATTATTATTATTATTATTATTATTATTATTATTATTATTATTATTATTATTATTATTATTATTATTATTATTATTATTATTATTATTATTATTATTATTATTATTATTATTTAATAATTTCTACGGCAACTATTAGGTGCGCAACTAAGTTCCCGCTGTTTTTCAAAAGATGGCTCCAGTAGTAAGTGCTGGTCGATTAGGACATAACCAAAACGTCATGAACCAAGCTTAGACATATGGTAAACAAATAGCTGTGACACATTGGTGATTTTGTTTTTGCGTCATATACTTTTGGTTGTGTGAAAATGTCTGATTTTGTGCTAAATAATCGTCATTTGCGGGAAGTGTTGCTTTTCTTCTTTCATTCAAAGAAAACGGCGGCTGAAGCGCATCGAGAACTCCAAAAAGTTTACGGAGATGCTGCTCTAAGTGAAACAACATACCGTGATTGGTTCCGTCGCTTCGAAGACGGTGATTTTAATGTTGACGACCGTTCGCGTGAAGGAAGGCCAAAAACCTTCGATGACACAGAATTGGAGGCATTGCTCGATGAGGATCCGTGCCAAACGCAAAAAGAGCTTGCTTCAGCATTAGGAGTTACCCGCGAAGCTATTTCCAAGCGATTGCATGCGTTGGGAAGGATTCAAAAACAAGGAACTTGGGTTCCTTATGATTTGTAGCCAAGAGACGTTGAGCGTCGTTTTTTCGCCTGTGAACAACTGGTCCAGCGACAAAAAAGAAGGGTTTTCTTCATCGCATCGTTACGGGTATGAAAAATGGATTCATTACAGCAACCCAAAGAGACCAAAATCATGGGGACTGCCCGGTCATGCTTCTACGTCGTCGGCGCGGCTGAATATTCACGGTGCGAAGATTTTGCTGTGTATTTGGTGGGACCAGGGCGGTGTTATTTATTATGAGCCGTTGAAACCGAACGAAACCATCACTGGGGAACGGTATCGAACTCAATTGATGCGATTGAGCCGAGCACTGCGCGAAAAGCGGCCACAATACGAGCAGAGGCACGAAAAAGTGAATCTACAGCATGACAACGCTCGGCCTCACGTTGCCAAACCCGTTAAAACCTACTTAGAAACGCTCAAATAGGAAGTCCTACCCCACCCGCGATATTCCCCAGATATTGCGCCGTCCGATTATTACTTGTTCCGTTCGATGGCACATGGTCTGGCTAATCAGCAGTTCAGCTCATGTGAAGACATCTCAAAATGGCTTGATTCGTGGATAGCCTCAAAAGACGAACACTTCTACCGTGACGGTATTTCAGCTCTGCCAGAAAGATGGGAAAAAGTTGTCGCTAGCGATGGGCAATATTTTGAATGATTCATTTGCAAACATTTTTTCACAGTAAAGTTGCATTTTCATAAAAAAAAGCGGGAACTTAGTTGCGCACCTAATACTATGCAATTATAATAATATTTCCGTAAAGGAATGAATAAATATTTTTTATTGTGGATCATTTTGGTGTGATAAGGAAAAACAAGCAGCTTTTTTATTTATTTATTTTTTGGTTGAAAGGTAGGGAAAGAATTGTGACAAATGAATACACGAGTTTAAAAGAATAACCAATATTTTTATTAACTTTTCATTGGTTATCACAACTACAAGAACTAGGGTGGTGCTGATCACAAATCGGCCGCAGCGAGAGTTTCCTCCATTGTAATAGTTTCTCGCTTGGATACAAATTTCGTTATTTTTCTTTGTCAAATCCTATGTTTTACTTTGAAGCGGTGTACCCAAACATCGGAAGCTTTGAATTCTAAATCAGGAAATTGGCTCGCAGCAGCTAGAGCGCATATCTGCAAGATCCTCGTTGTGACCTGCTGGTTGGACTGTCGAGCTTCTGCGAAACGATCGTATGTCCACGAATCAATTGTATTGTATTTGTCTACAATGATTCCACCACTTCTGATATGTTTATCCCATATTTTCAACTGGTCCATTCTCTTGAGGCGCTTTCCTCCGTTTTTGTGGAGACTTTTTAAACTCCATTTCGGATGCATTTTTGCCAAATTCACCACCTTTATTTTATAATCCAAGGGAATGAACTCTTTTTCGTCTTTCATCTTTTTTTCTTGTGGCTCGTAATCGTCGTCGTTGTCTGAATGCGATGCGGATTCTTCGACCTCATCCCATACGCCTTGTTCCGCAACTTCTCCGAACATTATCACTTCATCTTCCATCACAAGTTTACCGCTGGCGTTTCCATTATACTGTGATACATTTTTTCGCCAATTTCCATGTGTGCCTCCTTAATTACTGTAGATGTTTGCGTCGCGATGTAATTATTCTCCAAAAGAAGTTGTTCGCAATATACTAATGCAGTTTTTAATTGCACTTTCGATTCTTCAATATCTTGGGCCTCTGCATCAGCTACACTTTCTTCGGCCGTCGAAGGACCGGGCACTTCACTTTTATCTGTAGAGTCGGATATTTTACGAAAATAACGATGCTTCTACCTCGAGAGGTAACAACCGAATGCGGCTTACATAGATGATGGGACCCCGTTTCCTCCATTCCAAATCTTTTGTTCGCATGCAGCTGTCCTCGACAGATCAGAACAGGCCCCAACAAATTTTATTAATTTATTAATTTATTAATGTATTAAATTATTTCTTTACGGAAATATTAATATAATCGCATAGTATCAGGGGTACAAATTGAAAATGCGGGTTTGATAACAGATGGCGTTACTAACGCTATACGCATCAGGCAGTACTGTGACTATGTTCATGTCAAAGCTACGTCTTATAGCTTTAATTTTCAGTATGTGTCAATTTGTCGCAGTGTCAAATTCATAGTTTTTTTGAGCTCTCAATATGTCGAGTTTCGTGCCAACAAAACAGCATTTGCGGGAAGTTTTAATTTACTTCTTTAATTTGAAGAAAAGTGCTGCTGAAGCACATCGATTGGTCTCCGAGGCTTATCCGAGTCATGTTCCATCGGTTTCAACGTGCGAGAGATGGTTTGTGCGGTTTAGAAGTGGTGATTTTGACGTTGAGGACAAAGAGCGGCCGGGCCAAGTGAAAAAGTTTGAGAATGCTGAATTGGAGGCAATACTCAATGAAGACTCGTGTCAAACTCAACAAGAGCTCGCAGATTCATTGGGAGTGACACAACAAGCCATTTCCCATCGTATAAAAGCCCTCGGAATGATCCAAAAGCAAGGACATTGGGTGCCGTATGAGCTGAAGCCGAGAGACGTCGAGCGCCGTTTTTTTGCATGCGAACTGCTGCTCGAACGGCAAAAACGGAAGGGTTTTTTGCATCGCATTGTCACTGGTGATGAAAAGTGGATCCATTACGATAACCCGAAGCGCAAAAAATCATATGGTTACCCCGGCCATGCATCATCATCGACGGCCAAACCAAATATTCACGGCGCCAAGCTCATGCTCTGTATTTGGTGGGACCAGCTGGGTGTGGTGTATTATGAGCTATTGAAATCGAACGAAACCATCACAGGAGCACTATACCGAACTCAATTGATGCGTTTGAGCTGCGCACTCAAAGAAAAACGGCCACAATACGAGCAAAGACACGACAAAGTAATTTTGCAACATGACAACGCTCGGCCACATGTTGCAGCGCCGGTCAAAACATACCTACAAACGCTGAAATGGGAAGTCTTACCCCACCCGCCGTATAGCCCAGATATTGCTCCTTCCGATTACCACCTTTTCCGATCGATGACACATGGCCTAGCTGACCAGCGCTTCCATTCTTACGAAGAAGCCCAAAAATGGGTCGATGACTGGATAGCAGCCAAGCCGGCCGAATTTTTTCGCGACGGTATCCGTAAATTGCCAGAAAGATGGGAAAAAGTTGTGGCTAGCGATGGACAATACTTTGAATAATTCATTTGTTACCATTTTTTCAGAATAAACGTTCAAAAATAGAAAAAAATCCCGCATTTTTAATTTGTACTCCTGATAGTTGCCGTAGAAATGATTTAATTATAATAATCATAATAGTATAATATATTTTTTTTTAATTTAATTTTTTTTTTTTTCGAGGGGTGGTGCAAAATCTTCAGAAAGACAGAGAGGAGGGACCGCACTCCTCAAAGTGTAAGTTTTCTACCCACTAAAAACCACCAACTTTTTTTCCAGATGTTGTGTAACGACCCCGGAACCGCTTCCGCATTTCGTCAGGGTCGTTCTGTTCCTTTGCCTTCCAGGCCTTTTCACTCTTTCCTGCTTACTTATGGCCGCGGTCCGGCGCAAGCTGTGATGTTCTGCCCAATTCCATTAACTGACACGCTAATGCCCTAACTGTTTCCACTGTGTCACTTCACTGTGGTTCACTGGACTCGGCAATATTTTCTGGCACTGCACTGTTCACTATGCTCACGATGTCTAACTAGTTGTTGTCTGCTCCGGCTATTAATCTGTTGTTTTCTTCTTGTTTCTTCTGGCGTAGAACTGTTTGGGCAAAATTGTCACCGCATCTCACTTCTCCGCGCTGATCAGCATAGATGCCACTATGTTCTCTGGGGTGATAAGGCCTAGTGACTCCTCCATCCTTTTCCTCTCATCCCTCTATCGATTACACTTGAAGAAGGTGTGATGAGCGTCGTCGCGTTCAGAATCCCCGTAGATACATCGCGGATTTTCCACTTTCCCGATCTTGTGAAGGTATGCGCTAAAGAAGCCATGCCCGCTCAATAGTTGGGCCAGGTAGAAAGTCACTTCCCCATGTTTACGATTTGTCCATAGGGCCAGATGTTTGATGAGTCTGGCTGTCCATCTTCCTCTTGCGTCACTGTTCCACATGTTCTGCCAAATCTCCATGGTGTGATTCCTCTCTTGTTTCTTCATCTGTTGTCGATCGTGTTCAGTTCGTCGTAGGTAGACTCGTTTCTTCTCTCTCGCGAGGAGCTCGATGGGTACCACTCCAGCAATGACCAGGGCCGCCGGTCCTGGTACCGTTCGGTATGCACAGGCCACTCTCAGGGCTCCTCTTCTTTGTACCGCGGCTATACGCTTCCTTCGGCTTTCCGCTTCCAGTGCGTCCGCCCAGATCTCTGCTCCATACAGGAGAATCGAGTGCGTCACCGACATTAGAAGCCGACGTTTGCTGGTCATTGGTCCTCTCACGTTTGCCATGAGACGGCTCAGCGCTGCTACCATAGTCGCCGCTTTGTCTGTCGCTTTCCTGATGTGTTCCCAGAAGGTTAGTTTGGTGTCCAGGGTGATGCCGAGATACCTCACTGCGCCCTTCGTTTCCATTTCTTCGTTTCCGACGCGCATGCGTAGTATGTTCGGGATCCTCTTCCGAGTGAGAACTACTATCTCCGTCTTCTGCGTGGCTAGGCTGAGGCCGTGGTCCCCCATCCATTGATGCGTCCGCCTCATGACCTGGTTAAGATGCCTTTGTGTCGCTTCGGGGTCTCTTGCTGTGATGACCGCGGCGACGTCGTCGGCGTATCCTATCAGGTACGTGTCGTTTGGCATTTCCATCCGTAGGATTCCATCGTACGAGATGTTCCAGAGATCTGGCCCGAGGATCGATCCCTGGGCTGCGCCTGAGGTGATGACTTTTCTCTGTTGTCCTTCTCGTATGTCGTAGAGCAGTACTCGGTCCTTCAAGTAGTCGTCCACCATCGCGAGGAGGTACGCTGGTACCTGGAAATGTACCTTTAGCGCCCGCATCATGTCGCACCATCTTGCTGAATTGATCTCTCGGGAGTGATGGTTGCTCTCCCGCGTTGCCTGAACTGTCCTCATGACCTCTTGAACTGCGTCTACCGTGGATCGTCCTTTCCTGAAACCGAATTGTCTATCGGACAGGTCACCTGCTTCCCGTATCGCTGTATGTAGTCGCGGCTTGATCATCCTCTCCAGCAATTTCCCGGCCGTGTCCAACATGCACAGTGGCCTGTAGGCTGACGGGGAGTTAGGGTCTCCTTTGCCTTTGCTGATTGACACCAGACGCTGCGTTTTCCAGCGTTTGGTAAAAACTCCGCTCTTCAGGCAGCAGTTGTACATATCGAGAAGCAGTTTCGGGCGGGCGCCTGCCATGGCCTTCAACACTTCTGCCGGTACGACGTCGGGTCCTGGGGCCTTCCTGCTCTGCAGTGATTTGACCGCGTCCATCAGCTCCTCCTCATTAAATGACGTAATGTCCTCAATCCTGATGTCGAGGTCCTCCTCGCTCCTCGGTGGGTGAATCGGGAATAGGGTATCTACGATGTTTTTCATCCCATTCAGTTCCATGCTCTCTCCTTCCGAGAAAGCTTCTAGTTTCCGCGTCACTATCCCCCGGGTCGTAATTCACGTCCTGTATAATAGAATTCCAGCGCTCCGTCTTGCTGCGGCCAATTTGACGCTGTAGGATCTTCCTGGCACCTTTGTATTGAGCCGCGATGACTATTGCCTCATCAGGATTCCTTCTTCGAAATCGGGTTGCTTTCCTTCGCAGTCGGAGGCATAGTTTTCGCTGATTGGCGATCTCGTCGGTCAACCAGTACGCTGCCTGCTTATTCGCTGGTCGCTCCTTTCTTGGCATCGATGCTCTGCATGCTTGCAGTACTAGCTGCATCGTTTCGTCCCCCAATTCTTCTGCACTTGGGTTTCAACGTGCGTCGAGATTCTCCGTCCGTTGAGTTTCGCTATACGCAGTTTCCTCTCGTCCATTTTGGCTACGTTCCATCTTGGTGGTTGGTCCCTGTTGATCTTTGGTGCGTTTCCTCCTTCAAATAATTCGTACGTGATGTATTGGTGGTCGCTGCTGGTGAAGTCTTCAATCACTGTCCATCTCACACATGGCACTGCGCGTTCCGATGCAAACGAAATGTCCGGTATCGTTCCCCTGTAGCCTGGTCGTCGGAAAGTCGCAGTCGAACCGGTGTTGAGCACTGTGAGGCTTAGTCGTGAAACCATTTCCATTACTCGTCTGCCTCTGCCATCCGGATGCGGCATACCCCATTCGATCGCTCGCGCATTAAAATCTTAGCCACGATGATTTTTCCTTCCATGTCTCGTAGTTTGTCTTCCAGGCTGTTGAGCTTCTCTTTAAATTGCCCGATGCCTTCATTGGGCGTGAAGTAGCAGCTCAAGTAGTAAACGTCCCTCTGTTTAATCCAGACATAGCCGTTTCCTCTTCCGTGATCTTCTACTCGGCCTTTTCCGGGATTCGGGACCTATATGGCTGCAGTGCCCAGGTTGTCCGCGTACCAGCTCGTATTCAGTTTATCACGATATTGTTCACCGATAATAATCACATCACATGTTTTATCGCGCACCAGTTGTGTCAGGAGGTCGTCGGCCATCCTGCTCCTGTTCAGATTTCCTTGAAGTACCCTTGTCATTTCGGGGTCCTGTTTTTAGCACTTTCCAACGCTCTCCGAAAAGCGGCACATTTCCCTGTTCCCGGCACGTGGGACGATTGCGCTTTGTCCGCGCACAAAACACACCGCGCTTCCCTATCGCACTTAGCGACTTTATGACTGGTTTCACCACACTTATTACAGAGTTTACTTCTATCCGGGCCACTACAGTTTTTGGCTTGATGCCCATACTCTAAGCACCTGAAGCACCGCATTACAGATATCCGTTTCCGAATTCTACAGTTGACCCAGCCAACTTTGATCTTGCCCTTGTGGATGAGTTCTGTTCCCTTCATTTCATCTATCTCGATAAGAGCGATTTTCTGGCCCCTGTAAATTGTTTTGGGCACTCGGACTACAACATTATCTACTTGTCCCGGGTACTCGCGTGCCAAGGCGTCAAGCACATCTTCTTCTTCAGTTGCTCCGTCGAGGTCTCTAATATCGAGGGTCATCTTCGGGATGAGTTCGGTGACTTTGCCCGTATTTCCCAGTGCATCTCTCAGGGCCTTGGTGAAGACGTCCTTATTCTTCTGGTTGCTGCCTAGCTTCAGCAGAATTCCACCCTTGTGAGTGTGACGGATGGCTTTGATGTCCGTCTCCGTGTCTGCAGGGTTCACTTTGGCGCGGATGTCCTTCAGTATCTCTGCGTAGGTTTTTCCCGTTTCCGGCCCGATAAGAACGGCTTCGCCGCGCCGCCTATCCCGGATGCGTTTGTTCCGCTCTCTTTGGCGTTTCGGTGGAGTTGTTTTCATCCTCGTCGCCGGTGTTTCCTCGTCATTCCTTGCAGCTCTTCTGGCTTTCCTATTGTTGGCCTTGACCGCGCCTCCTTTCTCCTTTCACCGGCGAGGTTCTTGCCACTCACCTTCCGTTTCTCCGTGCTTAGATCTTTTATCCGCCCGTTGTACAGGAGATCCGCCTCCTGGGCTGGTTAGGTGTTGTGACCTCTGGATTCCTTCATTCGAAGATTGTGCGGCTAGTCGTCTGCCGCCCGCTGGTATTTTCCGCAATTCTGCTTCAATCTTCTTCCTCTCTAATCTCGATGCTGAAATGGCCTCCAAGGATTCCTCCAGCTTCTGCAATCCTCGTTTGATGTCTATGCTGACATTCCGCTGTTTGGTGGTCGCCTGGATCATCTTCTTTGCAAGGCTTTGAAGGCGCCGTATCTCGTCTTCCTCGACAAGATCGGCCTCCGAGATCTTCTGCTGTAGAGCTGTTCGGTGTTGCTCCATCGAGCCGTGTTGCTCCTTATTCGCACTGATATCCGTCCCGTTATGAGTGAGGTTAAACATCAGTGCGCTGTTGTTCTGATCACCATTCTTTCCCCGTGTTCTCGTAGGATGACGGCTCTCCTCGCTTGTTGCTTTGTATGCTACGTTGGCTAAGTCATCCACCGATGTAGCACTGCAGTCGCTTATTTTCGACGCCGGGGAGCCCGCTTGCCCACTCCCTGCCGACGCCGGTACTGGGGTATCCCCTCCTGCACCGTAAACTTTTTTCCTTGTTCGCTGTAACTCATAATTGGTTTGTTGTAGGGAGTTTCCTTCCCCCGGATTTAAGTCGCTTTTTACGACAGGCATACCTTACCACGGGAATATTCTAACCCCTATCCCGCAGGGGTAATTGGTTTGTTGTACGGGTTTTCCTTCCCCTGGTAATAATAATAATAATAATAATAATAATAATAATAATAATAATAATAATAATAATAATAATAATAATAATAATAATAATAATAATAATAATAATAATAATAATAATAATAATAATAATAATAATAATAATAATAATAATAATAATAATAATAATAATAATAATAATAATAATAATAATAATAATAAGTCTGCATCGGGATTTGATTCGGTGATCCAGCGCTTACGAAGCGGAGACGTTGCCGACTATGCTACGCGCTCCTGTTGAATATGATTCAACGCAGAGAGTATATAGAGACTACATAAACGCTCGGAAATTTTTAATATTTCATATCTCGAAAACGGCTAAGAATTGCATTCTATTACTTGCACCTATTGCACCCCTGGGTGCGATCTACCTGTAAAAAAAATTTGGTCCGAATCGGTGTTCCACGTACCTGGAGGTCTCCTTGTTAGGGGTCCGTCGTTTGGGATCACGACAGTACTATCAGTGACGATCTAATCAATATGGCTACTGATGAGCGAACACCAGAGCATACCACAGATGATATGATCGAGCGGGAGATTGAAAACCTGCGTACGATAGATCGCGTAAGTTACCCAACATCTGCCGGTACAACGACGCGGCCACCACTGCCGGAATGGGTAAGACAGCATTACGAAGCGGTCGACTGGGGACATCGTGAGTACGAGAGGGTTCAGCGAGATCTCGAGCTGGAGCTCAGGGCCGCGATACGCCGTCGTCAAGGCAGAACCTGGCCGACACGCTCAACGAGGCAGGGGCAGATGAGTTCGAACTCAACCGCTCCCTACGGGAGCAAAACGCCGAGCTAATGCGGAGGCTGGAAAGGGCAGGGTTGGAAGATCATCCGACATCTTAGCCACGGCCGAGGCAAACTCGATTCGAGGAACCGGGTTACCCTCCGACAGATCACATGTTCCAAAAAGAACCACCGTGGACACAAGAACACATGGTCGGACGCTTGACCTTGGGCTGGCCCTAAAAAATATCAACCATGTTGACGGAAGCGACGCTGACGAGCTGGACGCTCTTCTACGATCCTGCGGGACCGTTTTCCAACAAGCTGCGCCCAAGAATCACGAGATCCTGTGGCAGTTGGTGCTCAGCCGCAAGATCGAGGGTACAGCAGCCCGAGAGATGAAACACAAAACCATCCTCTCGATGGCACAGCTCAAGACTGAGCTGAAGGCCTTGTACGGGAAGCGGAAGTCGCTGCCTGCATTACAGGTAAAGTTCAACTCTCTCTGGCAGGGTCAGTGCAAGGATATCGCAGTATATGCCGCCAGGACAGAGCGTATTGTCGTTGGCATCATAGAGAAGTGCTGCGAGGAAGCCGCCACGGAGTCGGAGATGCGCATCATTAAGAAGATAACGCGGAAGAGCGCCCAGGCCAACTTCGAAAATGGACTGCACAGGCATGTCCAAATTCTAATAAGATCGCGCAACTAAACCACGCTCCACGAGTCCGTAACGGGAGCGATCGAAATTACTTATATGGTACAGCCGAAGGGAGGGTAGGTAGAGAGCCAAGCCACCCCAGGAGGTCCCAAGGCACGCCACCTCAGCAGGGGGAAAATTGTTTTACCTACGGGAGACCAGGGCACGTGAGTCAAGACTGCACCCGTAGATCGGGACGAGTGAGCCTACCGATACGCAGAAAAAACAAGTCGATACACAACGTAGAAATAATTTGCAACTATTGCCAGAAGAAGAAGGGCCATCATCGCAGCAGCCCCGACGTCCGAGGGACTCAGAGAGTAAGAACGCAAAAAACACTGTAACTGCAGGACGGGTCGAGCTAATACAGATGCCCGCCTGCTAGGAATGATGAGGTAGAACACGCTCACGGCCCAGCAGAGACCTGTGTACAGGAAAAAGAGGACAGCGCTACAGCTGCTACAAGTAACACTGCCGGCATCCAGCGTCACTGCCAGTGACTTTGATATTGTCGCATCGTTGGCCATGACCGCGGTACTCACCATCAAGGTGAACACTGGGCCTCAGTGCAGCATAATCAAAGAAGCATGCCTGAAGCCAAAGATCTTAGTGAAAGATTGCACTATAGAGCTACGGGGGTGGCGGGCGAAAATTTCACCCCCCTCGGAGGAGCAAAGATTGTGCTCGAGACACTGGCTTTGAATGTAGCACATTGGTTCTACATAGTTCCAAATAACGTGGTGCTGGGAATCAACGGACTGCTTGGCATGGATTTCATAAAGCAACACAAGGCAGATCTTGCAGGACCTTGAGGATCTTGAACGGAGAGATGCTCAAATTGTATTGGCACTGCATGCCACTACTGGACGGCTTGACATGGTTATCTCTGCCGCCACCCAGCGAGACGGTCACCTACGTCGCAACAACTAGCAAATTCATAGGTTTGCTTCGAGGGTCGAGCTCGAGGGCAGGGATATTATGGGCGCCTGTGTTACGCTGCCGCACGGTAGTAGATACGCTATAAGCTTGATAAATACTACCGAGCAGGTGGTCGAGGTGCAACGCCCCGTAGTGAAACTTGAGCCGCTCGAGGTTGCAGCAGTGAGTCAAGCGGCCGAGGCGGCCGCAATAGAAGTATGCCCTGTCACCGCGGAACAAGGGGTCGACAGCATCATGCGACTAGCACAGGAGCTCGATACGTCGAACTTCAACGAAGAAGAGTATATAGCGCTAGAAGAACTCACCAAGGAATACTAAGATATATTTCACCTGAACGGGGATAAGCTGCCATGCACACATATGGTGAAGCACCGGATTCCCCTTAAGGAAGGGGTGCAGCCCATTAAGGTGCACCTATACAGGCTGCCAGATACCCACAGGAGAGAGGTGCAGTGGCAGACAGAGGCAATGCTAGCTAATGGAATAATCCAGCCTAGCAGAAGTCAGTGGAACGTGCCGACTGTTGGTCATGGCAAAGAAACCCGACGCAGCAGGGGTTAGGAAAATGCGCGTAGTGGTGGACTTTTGAAAGCTGAATGAGGTCACAATCCGTGACTCTTACCCACTACCCAATATTAACGAAATATTGGACCAGTTGGGAAGAGTACGATATTATTCTACCTTGGATCTAGCATCGGGATTCCACCAAATTCCAATGGCACAAGAGGAGAAGGAGAATACAGCATTTTGCACCCTGCAGGGGCATTTTGATTACACCCGAATGCCGTTTAGTCTAAAGAATGCGCCACCGACGTTCCAGCGGCTGATGAATTCCGCGCTACCCGGGCTACAAGGAGTAAAATGCTACGTATACCTCGACGATATTATAATCCACGGTAAGACGCTGAAAGAGCACAACGACAATACCTCGGTCATATCGTCTCTGAGGCAGGTGCGGGCGGATCCCAAGAATCTGGTGACGGTTAAAGAATTCCCGGTACCAAAGGATGTAAAAGGAGTGCAGTCCTTTCTTGGGTTGGCTGGAAATTACCGGAAATTCATAAGGGATTTCTCTGAGACTGCAAATCCACTCACCGAATTAACCCAAAGGGGAGTTAAATTCTGGGAGGTTTTGAAGACGGCACTTACTACGACGCCCGTGTTACAATATCTGGACTTCGAGAAGCCATTCGTAGTCACCACTGACGCATCTGACAGAGCTATCGGAGCGATATTATCACACGGCAATGTCGGGGACGGCCTGTCGATATGCTACACAAGCCGCACGATCTCAAAAGCTGAGCAGAATTATACAACGACCGAGAAAGAATTGTTAGCAATAGTGTGGGCCCTCACACAATTCCGGCCCTACATATATGGATCACGGTTCAAGGTGGTAACAGACCACCAGCCCCTCACTTGGCTCTTCGACGTAAAGGATCCAGGGTCGAGACTCATGCGTTGGAAAATTGAATTGTCTGAGCATGAGTTCGATGTCCAACATAAAGCTGGAAAAATAAATACAAATGCGGACGCTTTAAGTCGCATATTCGCTACAACAAGAGCACAAGTGAGACAAGAAGAAAAATACCACGAGAGCGAAAAGGACATTACGCCCAGGGGTACAGTCAACCGCATAAAGCGGAGAGCCGGAAATACACCGAGCAAGCATAGCAACGCGGCAGAGCGAGAGGTAGCGCCTGCCAATGCATTGAAAAAGGACAGTAAGACTCGCAGCGTGCATGCAAGTCGCTCTACTGATCCCCAAAGACCCGCCTCGAAGTTGTGTGGTCGGGGAAGGGGAAGAACATGCACCCGAGCAGCGCAACCCGAAAGTAAGACTGCGAGCTCGACGGAAAAGGATGGAGAGCGAGTAGCA
Organism: Cylloceria caligata; assembly: GCA_963942595.1. Taxonomy (NCBI): domain Eukaryota; kingdom Metazoa; phylum Arthropoda; class Insecta; order Hymenoptera; family Ichneumonidae; genus Cylloceria; species Cylloceria caligata. Next base: position 28,325,404 of record OZ012706.1, read on the forward strand.
CAGCATGGCCGACCCGCGAGGCGAGAAAAGCCACGAAAAGAAAACGTTGCAACGCCGCCCGAGAAAGAGAGCTACGCAGCGGCGCAGCTACCGGTGGGCACCCCGAGTCAAGAGACTTCGGACAGAACCTCGCACAGGCCTGCTGAGGAAGCGAGGCACGGTGGGGACCGTAGCCCGCAATCCACCATCAGCGCAAACGAAAACAGCGCTACGAAGAAGTAAATCGACTGCCGCAGTGGCGTAGCCTGCCCCTCCACCCAAGATTGCCTGAAAATAATAAAGTAATAGCACGACACCCCCATAAGAGCACACTAGGGTATATGGCGAACACTGCAACGGATCGGGACGAAATATGACTGGCCCGGCATAAGAAGAGATCTGGAAGGGTACCTTACGTCCTGCGAGTTCTGTCAAAAAAATAAAATAAGGAGAAAGGAACGAGTGCCGATGGTAGTAACGGACACCCCATCGAGGTCATTTGAAAAAATAGCGGTCGATATCGTAGGGCAACTACCTAAAAACGCTACTGGGAAAAAATATATACTTACGTTCCAGAATGCACTCACCGAGTACAACGCAGCGATCCCACTGCCGGGCCAGGCGACTTAAACAGTAGCGAGGGCGCTAGTGGAAGAATTGATTTGCCGGCACGGAACGCTGGAAACAATATTATCGGACCAGGGCACAAATTTCCTTAGCACGACCTTTAAAGAGATGTGCCAACTACTGAGAATTAAAAAGATGTAGACAACAGCCTACCATCCTGAGTCGAACGGCGCCCTAGGAAGATCACATCGCACCCTCGCAGAATACCTAAAAAACTTCATAAATGAAAATCCAGGTAATTGGGGCGAGTGGTTGCCGTATGCAATGTTAACATACAACACCACTCCACATACGGGGACTGGACTGTCTCCCCACGTGTTGGTGTATGGATGCGACGCTGAGCTGCTAACCGCTGTAAAACAGGAGCCCCGCAACACCTATGCTCACGACGATTACGTCTATGAGCTACGCGAGCGATTATATGGACATTAGCACGTGACAATCTGGAAGGCGCGAAAAGAAGGTCGAAGCATGCGTACGACCACGGTGCATAGGTATAGGAGTACCGCGTCGACAAACACGTGCTTCTGCGTGACAAACCAGTGCGCAGGCGAAGGTCAAGCTGACTCCGAAGTGGACTGGACCTCACGAGATAATAGAGAGGAGGACCCCCGTTAACTATGTAGTCCAGAAGGGACGGAAAACTCAGGCGGTGCACGCAAACTACCTGAAGCTCTTTATAGAGCACTAAAAACTCAATAAAAGATACAAAATCTTCCAAAAATGGTTTTTATTATTTAAAAATAACTTCATATAATTCATACAATGTTCCGAAACCCGAGATCATGTCCGGGGCCGACCTCCCAAATGACGCCAACGGTAATGGGCTCTCGAAAGAGGCGTCCGTAGCCAAGATAATCCTCGCCGGAATCTTCATCCCAGAGCTCGCAGGACCACAGCTCCAGGAGCCCCAATACCAGGTCAAACCTAGCCAGCCTCGTCCGCTGGAAAAGAAAAAACAAAATATAAAATAATATTAAAAAAAAAAAAATTGGTAACTGGTCAGAGGGGCGAGTACCTACCTCTACTCAAGCCCAGTCAAAGCCCAACGGCGGGGTCATATCCACAAACTAAATTAGATACATAGTCGAAAGAATGGTAGTAAAAATAAGTGTAGGAAATGACGTTCGGTCAAAGAATGAGCACGGGGGCACTAACAGAGCCACACCGGGACTAGAAAACGAGAAGAGAGAATTAGCAAAATAAGTATTCTCACGGAAACACGAACTTGAGCGCCTCCTCTCCCAAATTGCAGGTTGATAACGGCGAAGAGTGGACTAGCCGTGGACATGCCGCATCGATCCGATTACGCCGTCAGCACCTTCACCAGCAACTCGGGTATCTACTTCGAGGACATAGGAAGCCTCGTCGTAATCCATTCTACCTGGCGGCTGGCTATCACATTGGACCTTACTGCGCTAATGCATCAAGAAGCTAACGCAAGCAAAAACCTGCAACGCCTGCTGAAGATGTGCGACCAGGACACCCACGGAAATGACCCATGCTCCGTCATCGCCGACTCCGTCTTGCGAATGAAGAGAAGAATCGACATAGGGGTGGTAATCATATATGATCTCCTCGATACGCGCCCTCTCAGGAAGCGCAGAGGACTGGTCGACGGCCTTGGAAGCATCATCAAGGCCGTCACAGGAAATATGGACGCAGCCGACGCGCAAGATTTGCACGAAGAAATTTCTCGCATTCAAACTTAACAACAGACGCTGCAAGAAGGATTGAAAAACCAGGTGCAAGTGGTAAGGATAACTCTGAGTTTGTTCAAGGAGGGCTCGCACCACATGCAGGCCAACGAGCAAGCCCTGCTGAAACAGATACGGCGCATTAACCACACACTCAACGACAATCTATACGACGTGGTGAAACGCCAACACCTGGACGGAAGCCTAACCACAATCAGTATAGCTGTGGAGGCGTTGCTGAGCGACATACGAGAATTAGTGTGCTTGGTGAATGAGATAGCAAGCGGCAATGCAGGAGCAATAACCCTGCCACAGAGCGTTCACCCGCCACCTTGTCGATGCACTACCATACCTACCGCCCGACACCAGTTTCCCAGTCGCTGTAGATCATAGCCAAGCGTCAGCACTTATGCGACTGGCGGACGTAAAGGCCTACAGCGAATGTGACGCATTGGTACTCATACTCGACATACCGCTGATCAGGCAACAACGGTATAATATACAAAAGGTATACCCCATACCCACGCAAGTGAGCAACGGTGGGTATTACTATATGGACACAACGGGGAACCCCGTAGTAATCGACGCAGAAAGTCGGAATTTCCTGCGAATGACGAACGAGGACCTACAAATGTGCAAAACACTGAACAAACTGTGCATTTGCCCGTCCACCCAACCAACCGTCTCGCTCATGAAGGACGCTCCCTGCGAAGTTCTGACATACGCGAAAATCACCAAGGATAACGGCGAGAGTTGCGCAAAACGGGTCATCCGACTAAATCGCACCATTATGCCACCATGCAACAACCAGGGCGATGGATAAACGTCACACCGACCCCAGAACCTATTGGCATAACCTGCGAAAAAAAACCATACGGCACGAAATATTAAATAAAACGAGATTACTGGCTTTGGTAGGCGTATGTTTAGTAACCGCCCCAGATTTCAGCGTCAAAACCACCGGACGAACATCACAAGTCATCCGGGAAGACTACCTTCCCCCATACGACTTAAAGCTGACGGAAATAGAGGCTCAGGCACCTCCGATACAGACCGAGGAGAAAGTTCTACTATTGAGCGTGCTGCGAGATCCGGAGGAGCTACGAAAGCTCAGAGCTCGAGCAGACGAAATATTGGAAACCCTCGATAGCACCGGAGGCAGGATACAGAACATCGACAACCTAAGCCTCTACTCGTTGGGTGCAATAGTACCAATAGCCTTGGTCGGCTTCGTTCTGTTTGAATGTTACAGGTATGAACGGAACAGGACACCGACAAGGACAAACGAGGCAACGACCCTGGCAGCAGCCGAGGTAAATATCAACCTCGAGCCACTCAGACGACAACAGTAACAGGAGCGGCTGCGATCCGAGCGGGCTAGGGCATGTGAAACTCGCCTCCTCAACCGAGTGCGATTCACCTACCCGGAACAATGATGAAGACAGAAATAGCGAAATTAACGCGTCATTGTTAAAAAACTTGGAAAAATGAAAAATACCGCAATGCACAACTGTAAAATAACGTAAACATCCAAAAATTTAATCGTCAAATTTGTACACGGGAAATCATCTAGAGAAAAAATTTTTTAGTAAACATTTTTTTCCTTTTTAAGGGGGGAATAACGCCTTTGCCAAAATCAGTCTAAAAGTAGATCCGAACAGCAGAGGTTGGTTCCTCGTCAAAGGCTCGAAAACAGCAAATTATTGTAACATTCTTTTTATTGTCATTAAAATAGATAACGGAAAGTTGCCGTTATCTATAATATAATAAATATTGCACTATTATTTTTCCGTAAATTCACGTGTTCACTATTTACTAGAAATCTATCTCCTTATCGGCAAACGATCCCCAAAAATAATAACTTTTAATATTATCCCGATTTCCGTAATAATCCAATTACGCGATACCGGCATAACAGTTATTTCCCTGGTGATATCTTACATATAAGACAGTACATCACTTTGAAATATTTATATGTTCTTCGTTAGATTATCCAGTTTAAATCGGTGTATTTTTTTAATGAGCTTAAGGATGTGGATTTTTTGCTGTCGACTTTCATTTATAGTTTGATAGCAATTTTGCCAATATAGCAATGTTAAAACAGATTCTCAAATTAAAAGGTATTATACTTTTTCTTTCTGTAATGAACGCGGCGAATATATAGGATAAAGTTTTAATGAATTTGGTATTCTGATATAAAAATGAAAAAATATTATGTTATAAATCTGGTTTTACTCAATTCTTAGTCTTGCGGGAATAAGTCAGACAAGTATTTTACTTAGGATTGTTAGGTATAATCGTCGGTTAGTCTCAGCAATTCGCGGATTGAGCGGCACTCTCGTGGTGTCTGATCAGACAGGGGTTTGTCGTTTCCATCATTACTTCTATTCACCTCGTCATCCTCGCCTTCGCTGTCTTCTACCTCACATTCATCCGTGTCAATTCCATCGAGATATCGTAAAGATGGGATAAGACTGCTATTATTCGCTATTACAAGAGGCGCAATTACGCTCGAACGCACCGAGCATTGCGGGTACTAGGGTATCGAACCCGGACGAAATTTAACAAAAACGGGCGAAGTCACATTTAAGGAATTCCCTCGCTACCGTAAACAGCAGGTCAGAGACCAGCTGGCCTCGCTTGGCGGCGAGGGGAAGACGGATGGCGCGGCAACGGCAACTCGAAAAATTAGGAAAGCGTTATATTTTAAAATTAAAATTGAAAATGATGTAGAGGGGAAAGAGGTAGCGGGGCAGGGTGCTCTCTTAGTCGAAGGCGCTCTTCTTTTATTATACGTGCATTTACACTTTGCTCTTAGTTCTTGGCTTCTAGTTCTGAGCTTATCTATTAAATGCACTTCGGTGAAATGTTGACGGTTCGGGCATCATGAAAATTTGATTCTATGGTACGAAAATTCAATAATCCTACATCAACGTGGTCAAGACAATTAAGAAAATCGAGTCTGTGTGGTGAAGAACGAATACAGCAGAAAGAGGCAAGACAGGCGAGTGATTTGAATGATAAAAAATATAATTAGTGGAATTTAGAAGAAGTTAATAGTAATACAGGATTGAATAATATTTAATTAAATAGAATTAAGCGAATAATATATAAGCGAATAGAATTTAAGTAAGTAGCATTTACGTGTGTAGTATTTAAATAGGTAGCGAATTAAGCGAATAATATATAAGCGAATAGAATTTAAGTAAGTAGCATTTACGTGTGTAGTATTTAAATAGGTAGAATAAGCAAGTGGTGTGTACGCAAGTCGGTTTAAAGCGGATAGGAAAGAAGTAAAGGGTGGTTAAATTTTAAGGGCCGATGTTGATTTTGAATAAAACACAAATTATTTAGGAAATTATTGTCAATTCTTTTTATTATGATAATATGGTATGGTTCAATTATGTATGGAACAAAATATCGGCCAAATGGCCGCCGCGACCTCGGCGGCACACCTCCATCCGATGGTCCAAATTTTCGATGACGCTTAGGCATAATTGAGGTTCTATGCCGTTAACGTGCCGAATTATCTCATCCTTTAGCTCTTGAATTGTTGCTGGCTTATCGACGTACACCTTTTCTTTCAAATAACCCCAAAGAAAGAAGTCCAACGGTGTCAAATCACATGATCTTGGCGGCCAATTGACATCGCCACCACGTGAGATAACACGGCCATTGAATTTGTCGCGCAAAAGAGCCATTGTTTCGTTAGCTGTGTGGCAAGTGGCACCGTCCTGTTGAAACCACATATCGCCCACATCCATATCTTCCAATTCGGGCCATAAAAAGTTCGTTATCATCTCACGATAGCGAACACCATTCACAGTAACTGCCTGACCGGCCTCATTTAGGAAAAAATACGGCCTGATGATGCCGCCAGCCCATAAACCGCACCAAACAGTCACTCTTTGTGGGTGCATTGGTTTTTCGACAATCACTCTTGGATTATGATTTGCCCAAATGCGGCAATTCTGCTTATTGACGAATCCACTGAGGTGAAAATGTGCCTCATCACTGAAGATGATTTTCTTCGAAAATTGATCATCCATTGTTGCCATTTCTTGCCACCATTCTGACCATTGACGACGTTTGGAATGGTCAAGAGGCTTTAGTTCTTGAGTCAATTGCACCTTATAATAAGCATGTAAGTGCAAGTCTTTATGCATAATGTTCATCAACGACGAGCGTGAGAGGTGCAATTGTTGGGCACGACGACGAGTTGAGGTGGACGGCTCTTCAGCCACACTATCGCGAACAGCAGCAATATTTTCTGCAGTACGAGCTGTACGAGCATGCACTGGTGTTTTAATATCTCCTACAGACCCGGTTTGCTCAATTTTTTGCACGATTTTTCCGATTGTACGCACATTTGGACGATTAAATTGACCGAAAAAATCACGAAGTGCACGATATGCATTTTGATTTGAACGCCCATTTTCATAATAAGCCTGAATAACTTTAACGCGTTGCTCGATTGTGTATCTTTCCATGGTTAAAATTAAGTTAGTCTGAAATTGAGAAATGTCAAATGAAATGCAGAAAAAAACTTGACGTTTAGGTGTGGTTCACATTCAACATCGGCCCTTACAATTTAACCACCCTTTAGAATGAGTGGTAAATAGAGAGGATTATAAGTATAATAGAGATATCGCCTTTAAGAGCGAGTTTGACGCGCTTGGTTTGAGTGTGTAGGTTGGGTGACAGGCCTACTACCAACGGCAAATACAATAACAAGCGAAGTAGCTAGGTATACCGAGAAGCTACGCGAACGAGATCTACGAAAAGAGTTGTAAAATAATCGTAAAAATTAACGGTTTGAAATGCAATGTAATGGCCAACGGTGCCAATTAACCAAACATCGATATTATTTTTATTGTCTTGGTAAATAAACCCTACTTTTGTCTACCTCGAAGTCTAAATTAATCATCCCTGTGTTCGAGCGCAAATTCTTCCCCTCGAAAGACAAAAATACACGTTATCGATTGAAAATACCGTTACAGTATATGTCCATGGTGACGTGGCGCACTCTTCTGATCTCGTTTATTGCCGGGGCCACGCAGTCCCGATATTTGTTTACCATGTCCGTCAGTTCCTTTATATCTTGCAAACTTTGCTCCACCTCTGCGTTCAGTTGCTCGCTCATTATTTTTGATGGCATCGCCCGGGAGGGTAGTTGTTGAATCACTTCAATAGTCCCACGCGGGACGAGGTGGCTCGTTCTCACCGTGCGTGCTGTTACATTCGTGTTGGCGATTGGTATCTCGTAATTTTTGTTAGCGTAGTTGATGTCGAGGCAACTTATTGCTCTGGGTGGTGGGGTCGTTTTTCTGTCATTTACGCCGCTCACCGATAGTTCTGACGGAATTTGTTGAAATTTTCGCCATAGTCGGTTCTTGCGAGTTCCGAACATTGGACTTCCTTATAGTACGTAACCCAGGATTGCTCCGTAAACGTGCGTCCAATCAACGCATCGTATGTTTGTATGTCGTCACCCATGACGCACATCAGCAGGTCTGTCACTAGAACTTGGTCGATAATGACGTCCATCTCGACTTTGCCATATGAAGCTTAGACGGCTAGGTTCCCCCCTTCAGTTCTGTTACGGTCGGTACGTAGTCGAACCCCTTGCCTATCATTCGCGAGACTTTGAGTGTGAACACTGCACTACCCATGTCGATTAGCACTCGTACTGGTCGTCCGTTGATCGTCACGGGTTTTACGTATGTATCGATGTCTGACGTTGTGCCTGAGTCCACTGTATTTACATTGCTGGAGTGTTGGGTACTCCCCTGGAGGCAACCCCGCTCAAAATGTCCAGTTTTGTTGCACTTTCTACACTTCCACTCCTCATGTGGTTCTGGGCAGTCCCGCGATAAGTGCCTATATTCACTGCAATTGAAGCACTTCGGTTCTCCCGTCGCATTATGTAGAGGCCACCTTCTTTCGCAAAGTGGTCGCGGTACGTGTCGTTCATCCGTCCTTGCTGGAGGAGTGGTTTCTACGAACGCCTGGCTCGCCTTTTCACTACTTCGATGTGAACGAGCTTCACTATTCTTCCTCATGCGCTCGGCGGCGAGCAAGTCATGGGAGACATCGTCCAGTGTTTCGTGATATTTGGCTAACAGTCCGATCCCATCTTCCTTTGTCCCTAGTCCCGTAAGGATCAACTCCTTCGTGTCGCGTTCGTCGAGGTTTACGTCCTTGCACAATCGTGTCTTGGAGTAGAAGTACTCGCTGATGGTCTTCTCCCGTCGTTGAACTCGCTGGACCATCTTCTTCCATTTTTTAGACTGGATCTCGTAGATAATAAACGTTTTTTCGAAAGTAGCCTTGAAACTTGTCTATAAAGTGATCTCGGGCGCGTTTAGTCAGTACCAGGCCTTCGCGGCTCCCGTGAGCTGCATTCGTGCAGTTTCTGTGGTGTAGTCAGCCATTTCCGTGACCCTTGCCGTCACCGGTGAAGGTTTCTATGTTCCTAGACAGGTCTGGCACTATGTGGTACGTCGGTATCTGAATAAGCCCCCTCCTGATACCGATCCTTGCGCAGTCTCCTATCGCTTTCCAAGAAGCGTCCTCCGCCGAAGGGGCTTGCTTTCAATTCAAGGTGTAATATTTTAGCGACGCAACCTCACGATCTCTCGAGTCAGATTTCCCTTCTTATCGGTTCGATCGCGCGGCTGTTCGCTATCGTTGTCCATCTCTTCCTACCTGAGTCCCGTGCATTGCATCCCTCGCGTCGATCGAGCTCCTTCTGTCGCGCATCGTCGTAATCTAATTCGTTATTATTGGGTTCGCTTCGATTCTTTTCCATTTGATCCTCGTCTCGTTGTTTGAGGTGGTCCTACTCGTTACTCCATTAGTACGAGTCACGACGCGGGGGGTGCTTCCTCTCTCCCGCTTTCTCTCGATCACTGGTGAGCGGTGTCTAAAACACCTCAAGTTCCGGCTTCTGTGAGAGGTGGTAGGGTGGCCCGTTGGGCTTGGTAGCTGCGAGGGTGGCGGGGGGCGTAGCCTGTGCGCGCGCTTCGTCTACAGGTTGTTCTGTCTTCTATGACTTGCATGACTGCGTGTCTCCGTCGGCAGGCGCCTGGTCATTTCCACCAGTCTTCCGTTCACTCTCCTGCTTCGAGGCGTCGTTTTCGGATTACCGCTTACGTTTTTTAGAATGGAATCGTTCAAACTCGTCGTCTTCCGACATTTTCCGCTCGTGTCATCTTTGTTCGCATTTTGTTGTTGTTGTTGACTTTCGCACGTCACGCGCACTTGTGTCCAACGTATATTATTCGTATTTAATATACGTTCGTGCGACACGCGCTGTTGTATTTTTCGCGTTGCTTAATGAATTTATTGTGCTTGTGCACCAAATGCCGTTACTAATTATCGCGTTAATCGGCCAAAATAATCGTGCTCGTTCACCACGCACCATTTTTAAACTTCGCGTTAATTGTCCGAAAATAATCGCGCTCGTGCACCACACATCGTTAATGATAATCGCGTTATTGAATTGATTGTGCTCGTGAACCAGACGCCGTGCATAATTGTCGCCTTATCCTCGGCTGATGTTACTTGACTTGGCTTAAGTTCCAGCCGAGTAGCGTGCGCGCATCGCGAGCGGGGCTCGCTTATGACAATTATGGAATGGTTACTATCCATTAGGATAAGGAAACAAAAATTAAGAAAAAAAATAAAAAGTAAAAAAATGTTTTAAAAAAATATTTTTTACTTAGAAAAGAAATCCAGTAATTTGTATGGATGGTGTATGTACTCAGCATATTTATATTTGCTAGCCCAGCAACATAGTTAAATGATAAGTAGAGAATAGTTTTATATAATTTTATTCCCATATAAATAGATAGTACTATATTTAGACTCTCGCGACTCTATCGCGATTTAGAATGTCGGCTGTGGATTTGCGATTGGCTGCGCAAGTGACGCGTCCCGCGGGGTATGGTTCATGTGACGGCACTCTGAGCGAAGTAATCGCATAAAGAATTCGTTATGCCGGTAACGCGTAAATAGAATTTTAGACTCGATGGTGTAATATTTTTTAAAAGTTATTATTTGCGATCATTTGCTGATAATGAGATGGAACTCGAGTGAATGAGATAAACGCATGAATTCACAATAAACGAGTAAATTGGTCGTTTATTATAAATAACAGCAACTTTCCGTTATTTATTGCAAGTCATGAAAAAGGATTGAAGTACAATTTACGCGTTCTCGAGTTACTGACCATGAACCAACTTGTTTCGTTCGAATCTATTTAAAGAGTTTAGTATTTCAGGCAAGTCCGACCCAGGATCAACCGTTCAGGTTGATGTGAAAATTTAGACTTATTTCGGCCAAGTGGCTACAACGTTGAATACAACGAAAGCGGTTTTCGCGCATGTATAGCCGGGCGCTGTTAACAATATATATATACACATTCTATGTCGTTTACTGCAGAGCAAGCGCTTGACGAGGAGCACAGCGCACGGCTATACATGCTCGAAAACCGCTTTCGTTGCATTCAAAGTGCTGGACACCTAATTGCGCGCGCGCGCGCGCGCGTGTGTGTGTGTGTAAAGTAGATATGTATGTAAAAAAAGTTCGTGGCGTTTGTCCCGATAGATGGCATCAATTACAAATAAGTAAGGAAACACAGATCGCAGCGGCACCAGTAAACGCTAGTTGGAAAGTTGACACTTCGAACGTTACTTTGAGTGTATAAACATCGAAATTGGTGCAGTGGTTGGAAAGTTGTTTGCGTTTGAAAATGGAGAAAAGTAATGAAAAATTGCGCTATATTTTGCAATATTATTACGACAAAGGGAAGAACGCTGCGCAGGCTTATGAAAAAAATTGTGCTGTATACCGTGATGGTACTTTATCAAAATCTGATGCGCGGAAATGGCTCGCTCGCTTTCGTTCTGGTAATATATGTGAAAGATGCGTCACGCTCTGGTCGTCCAATCACTGAAAAAGCCGATGAAATTCTTGAAAAAGTCCAGCAAGATAAGCATATCAGCAGTGTCGATGTTGGTATGGAGCTAGGCATTGACCACAAAACTGTTTTGAACCATTTGCACAAGGCTGGCTACAAAAAAAGCTCGATGTATGGGTTCCTCATGAGTTGAGTGCGAAACACATGATAGACCGAATTAACATCTGCGATGCGCTGCTGAAACGCAATGAAATCGAGCCATTTCTGAAACGTGTCATAACCGGTGATGAAAAATGGTTCACGTACGACAATCGGAAGCGTCAAAGTTCGTAGATAAGGGATGATGAGCCGTCACAAGCGTCCGTGAAGCCAGGATTGACGGCGAAAAAGGCGATACTGTGTGTGTGGTGGGACTGGAAGGAAAGCGTCCACCATGAGCTACTTCCAGTTGGTCAGACCATTGATTCTCAACTCTACTGTGGACAACTAGAGAGATTACGTCAAGGAATTGAAAGAAAACGGCCCGAATTGACTAATAGGAATTAAGTTGCTTTCAAAAGAAGGCTGTGAAAACCACTTGATTCAGTTTTTCAACCAGCAACCACAGAAGTTCTTCACCGATGGCATCATGGGTCTACCCGAAAAATGGCGAAACATTGTCGATAATAATGGAGCATATTTGGTTTAAATAAATTCATTTTCACACTATAAGAACACCAGTTGAATTTTACTAAAAAAACGCCACGAACTTTTTCCAGACCCAATATTTAATTGAAGGCACTAATCAATAAAAACAACGTGTACAGAATAATCGATACTATCTTACCTGATATGTCTCGTCTCATTATACAAAGTTGGCAGCGTTGATGATCTGCTACCACAGACGTCAATCGCGGATGAGGATCGCGGGTATCACTTTTCTTTTCCAAAGCTAGATCTATCTGTACAGTGTATGTATCCTCCTCTCGCTCACTATAACACGAATACCGAACTTTCGGTGTCGGTTTATATGCAGGGGCTGCTCGCTCTGCAAGACATTATTTTTTATAATAAAAAATAAATATGACATGCTTTTAAATCACGATTTAAAAATTAGTTTTTATTTTTTGCTTACCAAGCTCTGCTGCTTGGCTGCTAATCGACATCGGCACGTGTTCTATGATCTGCTGTGTTAATAAAACAAAGACGAGAGCTCCGTCTTCTTTCTGTCGCAGACCTTTGCTGATGCTTCGGTTTTACGACTGTGATAACTTACATTCTCTCTCTCTCTCTCTCTCTCTCTCTCTCTCTCTCTCTCTTTCAAGCAATCTCTCTCAGACGAGGCAGACGTGTTTGTCAGACGTTCCGTAATACTGATAATTATATAGTGCAATGAAGTGGTTTAATAGTGTGAAAACTATATCAATGTGATCGGTTTTGTGTGGTGAACATTTTGATCTAGCGAATGGCTTGGTAGCTATCGTATTAACGGGGCTAGCAACATATTTGTGCGCCAAAAGTTCTCACTCGACGAATGTGGTGTGGGCGATCATTATTGCTGCCACCGTGACACTTAATTAGAAATACGTTCAACGATCAGGCAATCATAGTTGACAGAATGAAACCTGCAATCATAGCGTTATCGGAGACGAGGGTGACTGCTGAAATCGGGGACAGTGAAGTATATATGCCGGGTTATAGTGCAATTAGGTGCGATGCAGAAAATAGAAACACAGGATGGGCCATAGTATACGTAAGATATGGTATTAAATATGAATTAGTAACGAAGAATAAAATTGAGTCAAACTGCTGGAGTGTAGCAATAGAGGTCAATGATAAGATATATAAAGGAGTTATAATAGTGGTGTACCATTCACCGGGTGCGTCAGATGCAGAATTTATAACATTCATAGAGGATATAACTGGAGAGTTAACAATAAAAGGAGATTGTTTAATAATAGGAGATTTTAACATAGACATCAAGGGAAACTCGTTCTATAAAAAACAACTAATATTAGGAATGTTAAGCTTAGGGATGAAACAGTATGTAAGCGAGCCAACGAGAGTAACGCAGGATAGTCGAACAATTATTGATCTTGTATTTGCAAATACAAGCGTGCAAGTGCATGTGGAACACGAACCAAAAATAACAGACCATGCGTGGGTAAAGTATTATTAGGAACGAGCAATACAAAAAGTAAACAGAGAGAATATAATACCAGGAACTATAGTAAAATTGACGTGAAAGAGTTTACAACAGTGTTGAAAAACTCCGTGCGACAATGGACAGATGGAGATATAAATCGAAAGGCAAAGATGCTTGTCGCTAGTATAGTAGATACTTTGGACATAGTAGCACCAAAAAAAGTAGTTTGGATTCCAAACGTATGGGAAGGTAAAAAATGGTACTCTGATGAGATAAGAAGGGCGGCAGGTAAAAGGGATAATGCTTATAGGGAAGCAATTCATGAGGGAAAGGATGATAACTGGCAACAGTTCAAAGTAGAAAGAAATGCAGTAGTTAAATTGATAAGGAAAGAGAAAAAAATATATTACGAGAATATGATAGACTGCAATAAGAACGACCCTAAAAAATGTGGAAAACCTTGAAAGAACTTATTAGAGGGGGACCAGACAAAGAGAGAGGAATTGGAAATATAAATTTTGAAATATTGGACGATATGGCGGAGAGAAGGACGGTTGAAAAATTTAATGTGTTTTACGTTGAAAGTATTAATAACATAGCAAGCTCAATAGAGAGAGATGCATCTGGAAGGCCAGGTAGCAAAAGAATCGTGATGGGTCGTGGCGTGGGAAACGAAAGAAGCATAGAAAATTTCGAGAATATCGGAATAGAGGAACTCGATAAAATAGTTAAAGGCCTCCCGAAGAAGAAAGGTACACAAGAAGGAATATCAAGCGAAATACTGCAGTTGGCGTTCAATGCAATTGAACAGGAGTTTGTTGATGTAATCAACGAATCCCTAAGGGAGGACGGTTGCCCTAATAGTTGGAAAACGTCCACGATCATACCGATACCAAAGATAGAGAAAGCCAATAACGCGAAGGATTTTCGGCCAATTAATATGTCGCCATTGTACGAGAAGGTCTTAGAGTTGGTAGTAAAGAGTCAAATCGAAAAGTATTTGGAATCAATAACAGTTATAACAGAGTATCAGTCGGGTTTTAGAAAACAATTTTCGTCTGAAACGGCGATTCAAACCGTGATAGACGAATGGAAATTAAACATTAGCGAAGGGGAAATAGTAGGAGTAATGTTCATGGACTTAAAACGAGCATTTGAGACAGTGGATAGAGAATTATTAACAGAAAAAATGTTTCAATATGGAATTAGAGGTAAAGTGTTAGATTGGTTTAGGTCGTACTTAAACAATAGAACGCAAAGAGTACGGTTTAATGAGGAATTTTCGGAAATGATTACAACGAAATACGGGGTACCACAGGGATCCGTATTAGGGCCTCTGCTGTTCATTATATATATAAATGATATAGTCAAAATATGTCCAGAAGACTGTGAAATAAAAATGTTTGCTGAAGATACACTAGTATATGTTACTGGAGACAGTAGTACGGAGGTGGAAAGAAAGATAAATGGGACATTAAACATAGTGGAAAGATGGATGAATAGGAACAGACTGAAAATGAATGCGGAAAAAACCAAATATATGATTGTGAGGAGTGTAAGAAAAGAATTGAGAGGGAATATTGTACTGAAATGCAGGGATGGAACCGAGTTAGAGCGAGTGGAGGTAATTTAATATTTAGGTGTAATGATAGATGATAAGCTACGATTTAAAGACCACTGTGAGTATATGTTGAAAAAAATAGGTAAAAAACGAGTTTTCCGAACAAGATAGGGCAATATTGTTGGGTTTTGATGTTTAAAAGAATAAGACTTAATTAAAGAACATTTGATGATTTATCTAACACTCTGCTTGGTAGACTATGCTGTGTGTGTATACGCATGACACGAGACGACAGGCGAGAGAAGAAAGCAAAGACCCGCGCAAAAGTATTATACAATTCTCTCTTTTCCTTTCGGTACACTCCTTCTCACTCTGCACATCAGCCACGCTGGCTAGCCGTGCTCACACTCGCGCGCTCTCACTCTCGCACACAGGCATAGGACTCGAGCAGCCCCATATGAGACACAACACACTCTTATACTTTATCCGTGTTATACATATAGCTCTAACAAATATATATCGGCATACACCAGATGTGTCGTATATAAGGCAATCATAGCACCGCACTTTGAGTATTGCGCAACACTGCTAGAGGGTATGGGTGAGACAGAGTTGAATAAACTGCAGAACAGAGCAATGCGAGTCATATTGCAATGCAGCCGGTATACGAGGGTAGACGATATGTTACAAGCGGTTCAGTTTATGAGTGTGAGACAGAGAGTGTATTATAATGTGTGTATATTTATTTTCAAGGCTGTTAAGAAATTATTGCCGAAAGAACTGACGAGTAAATTTCAAGTTGTTAAATCTAGAACGAGTCGGGAAACGCGTCAAGCGGAAAATATTGTAATTCAATTTAGAAGAACGAAAAGTGCGCAAAAGAGTATGTTTAACGAAGGAGTGAAAATGTATAATGCGTTGCCAGCAGAGGTTAAAGGCTGTGTAAAACTAGTTCAATGCAAGAGTATGTTAAAAGCATTTATTATAAGCGAAATGAAATAAGTTCAATATAAACGTAAGATAAACATATAAATTATGTACATCAAATAGTTGAGAAAGCTAATAAACCTCTCTCTCTCTCTCTCTCTCCCTCTCTCTATCTCTATCTCTCTATCTCTCTATCTCTCTATCTCTCTTGTTGCGTTTTATTAAAGCAGAGCAGGATTGCAGGGTTATCAAATAATATAGACCGGATAAGTTTTAAGTGTATTTAATATATTGCAACGTTGTGTCGTAATTGCGGCGTTCTCTCGGGCAGTTCGGAGAGAATAAATACAAGTGTAAAAAGCTCATCAAAGAGTCGAAAAACATAGAGAGGCTAACTCGTAGCCTATAAAGACGCGCCGTCGACTCTTGCGCGCTCTGTTGGCATGCGACCCAACTAGTGCCTAGTTCTTACTTTCTAACACTCCTACTTTGGGTTGCCATGCTAACTGACTCATTTTTACTTATTACATTTATTTTTTGTCGTAAACTTTCGAATATACGTTTGCCAAGCGGTTTTGTGAAAATGTCAGCTAATTGCCCAGTAGTGCTTACATATTCTATTTCAAAAAATTTTTCCTCGAAATGTTGTCTGATGAAGTGATATTTTACATCTATGTGCTTAGAATGCTTGTTAAATTGCAGATTCTTAATAAGTTTAATAGCGCTTTGGTTATCTGTGAATAATATAGGAATTTTTCTTTGGTCCTTGACTAGTTCACTAATTAATCTTTTAATCCATATTAATTCTTTGGTCGCTAAGCATGCCGCGATGAACTCGGATTCCGTTGTGGACAAAGAGACGGATCTCTGTTTTACCGCCCCCCACGCTACCGGTCCATCCGCGATTTTTATCAAGTACCCACTGGTGGATTTTCTTGTGCGCTTGTCTCCCGCGTAATCAGCATCGCTGTAAACTAACAGATCTGTATTCTCCGCGTGACTCGAAAACATTATACCGTGATCGATTGTACCTTTAATGTATTTAAAAATTCTTTTTATTGCGTTCCAGTGAACCTTTTTGGGTGATTCTGCGTATTGGCTCGCTGCGTGAACTGCGTAGGCAATGTCTGGTTTCGTGCACAGAGCCAGATACAGAAGACTCCCTATTGCCTCTTTGTAAGGCACTTTGACGTACTCGCTTCCACTTTGCGAATCGTGAAGACTCAAATCAGTATGTTGATCGGCCGGGATAGCCACTGTATTTGCGTTGCCCATGTGAAACCGGTCCAGCACTCTTTTTGCATACGAAGCCTGGTGTGCAAAAATCGATCCGTCCGAGTGATGTTCAATCTCCATACCTAGAAATAATCCTAAAGGTGCGGTACTGATCTCCAGTGCAGCTGTTAGATGACGTAGAAGATTTGATATTTTTGTCTCGCATGTTGAGGCAACGAGACCATCATCGATATAAATGGCCAATATCAAAATTTGTCCGTCGTCGTGGGAAGTAAAAACACACGGATCTGCGGAGCTCGCTTTTAGATTGAACCCTTCCAGGCAATTTACGAACTTCTTGTTCCAGCATCTTGCTGCCTGCTTCAATCCATATAGAGCTTTCTGAAGTGCACAAACTCTTCTTGTACCATCTTCGAATCCTTTTGGTTGAGACATAAAGATCTCATCTTCGAGTTCTCCGTGCAGATAGGCTGTTTTTACATCAAACTTTGTTATTTTCATCCTTTTCTGAGTCGCGATTGCTAAGATTGATCGAACTGAGGGGAATTTCACTACAGGACTGAAAGTTTCCTCGTAATCAATTCCTGGTCGCTGTGAAAAACCCTTGACAACCAATCTTGCTTTGTATCTAGCACCACGCCCACACGCTGCTGGTTTGTATCGGTAGACCCACCGATTCGGAAGTATTTTTGCTTGAGCCGGAGGATCAACGAGCTTCCAGGTATTGTTTCTCAATAGAGAGTCCATTTCTTCAGCCATAGCAGTTGATCAGCTGCCGCTTTTTTCGCTATTGACTGCTTCCTCGTAGTCTCTCGGCTCTTGACTTTCTGCTAGGAAAGTAGTCGCTATGTCGAGAATGTGGTCTCTAAATCGCGATGGTGGTCGTAGACTTTGCCGGTTTCGAAGTTGGCGTCCTTCTTCCACATGTTGCTGATCTTGGAGTTCGATGGGGTCTTGCCATTCTTCGTCTGAAGCCTCTTCTCCGTCGTTCGATCCTTCCTTTTCTGCGTGTTCTTGAGCGTCTTGGTTTTTTTCTTCGTTTATTCCTCTATTGTTTATCGGAATTTTCTCGAGGTCGTCTTCGTCATCGTCGCTGCGTTCTGGTAAGTTTAGGTCAGCGATCCTTTCTTCTTCTTTTTTCATGGGCTGGATGTCAGGCAAAAAAACGACGTCTCTGTAAATTTTTACCTTGTTTTCAGGTTTTGGCTAGACCCTATATCCTTTGGTGAACTCGTCATATCCGACGAATATTCCTTTCTTGGCCTTTGCGCTCCATTTTGTTCTTTGCTGACTCGGAATGTGTACGTATACTTCGGTTCCAAAGATTTTATATTCTAGGCCTTTCGTTTCTTCGTCAAACCATAGCTCGTACGGGGTTTTTCCTTTCTTGCTGCTGGTTCCAGTTCGATTGATGATGTAGGTCGCAGTGTGTACCGCTTCTGCCCACAGTACCAGATCGAAATCCTTGGCATAAAGCATGCTGCGTGCCGCTTCAGCAATCGTCCTATTTTCCCTCTCAATCACGCCGTTCTGCTCGGGTGTGTATGGTGTGCTCGTCTCGTGTTTGATTCCTTTCTTCAACATTATTTGTTTCATTTCTTTGTTTACGAATTCTAGGCCGTTATCGGTTCTCAGTCTTTTTATTTTTCTTCCTAGCTGAGTCTCAATATTTTTTAGAAAAACTTCGAAAAGTTTTGTTGTTTCAGATTTTTGACTTAGGAAATAAACAAATCTATAGTGTGAGTAGTCATCCTTGAGGAGTAGGAAATACCTCGAATTTCCGATGCTGAGATGCTCCATTGGTCCACAGAGGTCAGCATGAACGAGATCACCTGGCGCTTTTGATTCAGATTGACTGATTTTGAATGGCTTCCTGCTCATCTTTCCTCGTGTGCATCCATCGCAGAACCAATCCTTTGTCGGTTCAAACTCTATGTTCCACTTCTTTAAAAATGTTTGTACGTGTGGAATATTTTGATGCGCTAGACGCTCGTGCCACGTTTTCAACGACTCACTGTCTTTGACGTGCGCTTGTGCGTGCTGAGGACCAACAAAATAAGCTGTTTGCTTCCAGGCCTTGAACCTCATTTTGTAGAGATTTTCGAATCGGTCTCCCACTGCTAATGTTGTCCCGTTCCTTTGTAGATAACATTTCCTTTTGTCAGATTCAAAGGTCATTCCTTTATCTAGAGACGATGACATAGAGAGTAGGTTAAATTTCAAATCTGGAACATAGAGAACAGGCAGTAAATGGTTTTTCTCCCACTGAGATCCGTTATACGAGAGAATGTCTATTTCTCCAAAACCAGGAGCGAGCATTTCGTCTCCATTCCCAACTCTAACTTTCACCGGCGTTGTGAGTTTTTTGTAGTTGACAAACCAGTCAAAATTCGAAGACATATGTTGGCTCGCTCCGGAGTCAATGAACCAATCTTCTTTATACTCTCTTGTGAGAAGAGTATTCGCAGTGACCGTTTCACTGACGAAAGCGTTTCCTCTTGCTGCATAACCTTCGCTGGGATGGTTTCGTTCGGGTGACTTTTTCTTGGAGCGACACTCACTTTTCCAGTGTCCTGGCTTTCCGCAGTTGAAACATTTTCCTGGTTTTCTCATTGATTTCCCCTTCGAGCCTTTGTTTTGCCTTGTCACCGCAGAGAAAGCACTGTTGCCTGCGCTCTCATCCACACCGGCTCGAATTTCCTCCATCGAAAGCCTTGATATGAGATTTGTCAGAGAGCGGTCACTCTGCCTCGTAGACTCCCAAGCTGTGACAAAATGTTTTGAGGAAGATGGAAGGGTTAACAGAATTTTTGTGATTATCATGTCATCCGATACAGCTTCTCCTGCTACACCCAATCTATACGCCAAATCCTTGATTTTTGCCACATGCGTAGCTATATCATCTGCTGGGTCTTTGCCTAGCGAGTACCATTTTTGCTGTAGCATGTGCTTCGCAGTTTGGCTTTGATTCTCGAAGATTTCATGGAGCTTGACCCACATTTCACGTGCCGAGTTACAATTTATTATATGTAGCATACAATTTTGACTTACGGTTGTCACAATGGATTTTTGTGCTAAGCCATCTAACCTTTTCCATTCCTTGAGACGTTTTTCGTGTTCGGCTGTTGCTTCCGGGTTCATCTCCGCTCCCGGCTGTGGTCTCAAAAGATCTCCCGAGAGAATCTCCGATGCTCCGCTTGCGAGGTTCAGAACTCGCACTTGGAACTTCCATAAGCTCCAGTTTTCAGTTCCTGTTAGTTTCTCTACCCTTGAAATGTCGTTGTCCATTTTCGGTTCCATTGCACTGTCGCACGAAGGCTGGCTAACCTCAAAAGTACACGCTTTCACTTATGAGAACACTGTCTTTCGCCCTATTTTTCGCGATATTGTTTCACTCGCTTTGTATTACGCTCACACGTAATAAACGTTAGTTGTTTTTCACAAACTGTTTTTCTTATCGTACGCTATCACGCGAGTCTACTGGTTATTTTGCACTTTGCACGTGGCTGGCTAACCCAAAAGTTCAAACGCTTTTTCTCGCGATGAAAACGATATATTTTAAAAGTATTACCCGAAAAATATTGATTTGAACACGTCCCTGGGCCCATAACCTGTTGCGTTTTATTAAAGCAGAGCAGGATTGCAGGGTTATCAAATAATATAGACCGGATAAGTTTTAAGTGTATTTAATATATTGCAACGTTGTGTCGTAATTGCGGCGTTACCTCGGGCAGTTCGGAGAGAATAAATACAAGTGTAAAAAGCTCATCAAAGAGTCAAAAAACATAGAGAGGCTAACTCGTAGCCTATAAAGACGCGCCGTCGACTCTTGCGCGCTCTGTTGGCATGCGACCCAACTAGTGTCTAGTTCTTACTTTCTAACATCTCTATCTCTCTATCTCTCTATCTCTTTATCTCTCTATGTCTCTATCTCGCTATCTCTCTATCTCTCTATCTCTCTATCTCTCTATCTCTCTATCTCTCTATCTCTCTATCTCTCTATCTCTATCTCTATCTCTATTTCTATCTCTATCTCTATCTCTATCTCTATCATTATTATAAATAATGGAATTGGTATATTAGGCCGTGAGAATAAGATAGGAACTGAAAAATTAAAACAAGCTATGGAGAAGAAACTAGGAAAGGAATACAATGTAATAGAATCAAAAAAGAAAAAACCTAAACTGAAAATAATAGACATAGAAGAGGATGTATTGAAGTTAGAGGATGAAATGATTATCGGTACAATTAAAAAGCAAAATGATATTAGTCAGGGAGAGGAAGGAATAGATATAAGGTTAGTTAAAAGGGTACGAAAAGTAGGAGAAGGTGGTAACGGTAAGAATGGGACATTAATTCTAGAGATGGATGCAGTAACGCATAAAAAGCTATTAATTAAAGAAAAAGTAAACATAGGTTGGAAAAGGTGCAAAGTGTATAATTTTGTAAATGTGTTAAGATGTTTTAAATGTTGGGGATATAACCACATGGCAAAGAATTGTAATGAAGAACAAGTTTGTAGTAGATGTGCGGGAAAACATGCAACGGAGCAGTGTCAGGAAACGGATAAAAGATGTATAAATTGTATGAAGAAAATACAAAAATACAAAGTTGATATAAGCGATAAACACAGTGCATTGGATAAGGAATGTCCAACATATAAGTTAATGCTAAAAAGAGAAGAGAGTAAAATTAAAAAAGTGGAGGAAACATAGCAATCAAAGGAGGCAAATGTAGTATTATGTACAAACACGAGAGGTTTAATATCACATATGGATGAGGTTATAAATCAGTTGATAGCTACAAGGAGACCTTTGGTATTGGCATTAACAGAAACGCGATTAGTGGAGGAAGTTGAAGATTTTGAAATTGATATATGAGGTTATACAGCGGTTAGATGTGACTCAACAAATAAAAATACAGGAGGAGTTATCTTATATGTAAAGATGGGTATAGAGTTTAGGATACTCGGAATTCAATCGATTAATTTAAACTGCTGGAGCGTAACAATAGCGATAACCGAAGTAATGTTTTAGGGCATAATTATTGCTATTTATCATTCACCAAATGCGCCTCATGCAGAGTTTATACAATTTTTAGAGGAACTGATAGAAGAGGTTGATATTGGAAAAAAAATGTATTATAGTAGGAGATTTTAATATTGATATATTGAAAGAAAATTATTACTCAAAAAAGTTAAAAACCTCTATGCTAGAATATGGAATGAAGCAATATGTCAAAACACCAACGAGAATCACTAAAACAAGTAGAACTGTAATAGATCTCATTTTTGCAAATGAATATATTAACACAGAGGTAATAGCGGAACCAATGTTTGCGGATCACTTGGTGTTGCAAATTACTCTAGAAAAGGGAAATGTAAATAAGGAAAAAGATCAAATTACCCGTAGAGACTATAAAAATGTTGACGAGGAGAGATTTAACATAATATTGCAAAATGAATGCATCCTTGCAAAACATCAAAAGTCTGATAAAGATTTTATATATGATAGGTTTGTATATGGGGTAGTAAAAGCCCTTGATAAAGTAGCTCCATTAAAAACATTTGATATGAAAAATGAAATTGAAAGAAATAAGTGGTATGATAATGAAATTAAACAAAGTTCTCTTAAGAGAGATCAACTATATAATATAGCATGTTATTCTCATCTAAGTCAGGACTGGGATAATTATAAGTTAGAAAGAAATAAATAGTAAGTCTCATAAAAAAGAAAAAAACGAAATATAATGAAACACTAATTGATTTGAACAAGAAAAATCAAAAGAAAATGTGGAAGGCAGTTAAGGAAATTACAAAAGGAAAAACTCCAAATAAGAAAACGATAGATATAAGAGGCTTTCCAATGGATGGTAAGAGTGAGAATGATAATATAGCTAATAGATTCAATAAATTTTATATAGATAGCATTAGAGAAATAATAAATTCGATACCAGATAATAATAAATCAGGTAGTATAAATAATAACAATCTACACACAGAAAAAATGAGAGTATTCAAGGATATTGATGAAAGCATATTAAAATGCATAGTATATAAGCTCCCTAACAAGAAAGGAACAGAGGAGGGAATATCAACTTATATAATGGAACTGGTAAGCTGTGCTATAAGTGATAGATTTGTTGAGGTCATAAACAGTTCATTACGAGAAGGGTATTTTCCTAAGAATTGGAAAACATCGACCATAATACCAGTACCTAAAATAAGAAATCCAAAGAATGCAGCTGAATTTAGACCGATCAATATATTACCAACATATGAAAAAATATTGGAACTGTGTGCTAAGAAACAAATAGAAGAATACTTGGATAAATATAAAATAATATCAGCGAAACAATTTGGTTTCCAAAAACGGAAATCGTGTGAGGCTGCAGTTCAGTTGATTATTGGTGAATGGAAAGATACCATTAGCAGCGGAAAAATAATAGGAGCGATGTTTCTAGATCTTAAGCGTGCGTTTGAAACAATTGATCGTCACTTGTTATTAACGAAATTGTATATGATAGGAATTAGAGGAGCGGTATTACAATGGTTAGAATCGTATCTAACAGATCGAGTGCAAAGAGTGCAATTTGGGAGTGTAAAATCTGACGTGATTGGAAATGAATATGGTGTTCCACAGGGATCAGTATTAGGGCCTCTATTATTTATATTATACATTAACGATATATTTGATCTGTGTAATGAAGATTGTGAGATAAGGTTATTCGCGGATGATACACTAATATATGTAGTTGGGGACAGTAGTTTGGAGATACAACAAAAAATGAATCATGCTTTTAATAGGATAGAGAACTGGATGGAAATGAACAAACTAAAAGTGAATGAAAATAAAACAAAATTTATGGTGATAAGGAGTGTAAGGAAAATCCTGAAAAGGGATATTGAAATACGGAGTTTGAATGGTGTGAAGATAGAAAAAGTAAATGCTATTAAGTATCTAGGTATAGTGATAGATGAAACGTTACGATTTCAGGAGTGCTGTGATTACATAATTTAAAAAGTTGGAAAAAAGATTAGTTTTTTGAAGAGGATAGGGAGCCACTTAACAAACTATTCGAGATGTGTTATATATAAAAGCATTATAGCACCCCACTTTGAATATTGTTCAACATTATTCATAGATATGGGGGTTACGGAGCAGAAGAAATTGCAAAAAATGCAGAATAGAGCAATGCGAGCTATCTTACAGTGTAGGAGGGATACTAGTATTGATATAATGTTGGACGCTCTATGTTTCATGTCTATAAGGCAAAGGATTTATTATAACTCATGTATTTTTCTTTTTAAAATAGTACATGGACTGTTGCCAAAGAATTTAAGTAATAGAACAATAATAAGGAGAGAGATATCAAATATTAATACAAGGCAAGCGAATAATATACAGATAGAATTAAAGAAAAGAAGCATAGCCCAAAGGAGTGTATTCTATACTGGAATTAAATGGTATAACAAATTACCCAGGGATGTCAAGGAGTGTGATAGGTTGAATGTATTTAAGAGAAAAGTAAAGAATTACGTAATTCGGACGGTACCTGCTATTTAATAATTTAATATTTTGTATATTTGTTATAGTAATTGTAATCAATTGTACTAAGTAATAGCTATACAGCTAATAAACGTTCATTCATTTATTCATATCTCTATCTCTATCTCTATCTCTATCTCTATCTCTATCTCTATCTCTATCTCTATCTCTCTCTCTCTCTCTCTCTCTCTCTCTCTCTCTCTCTCTCTCTCTCTCTTCTATCTCTATCTCTATCTCCATCTCTTTTTTTTTTTTTTTTTTTTGGGCGGAGGGGAAATCTTCTAGAAGACACCCAGATGTTGCGGGTAGTGTCGGATTTGTACCGACTAAAACCCCTCCTCCCTCTCCACACACCACACTGGAACCGCTTTCGCATTACTTCGGTGTGGTGTGTTTTGGTCCTCTCTGGTCTCCGCTGTTCATTTGCTTCTCCGTTACTCTTCGGCTTGCTTAGGCTGTTTATGCTTCTATGCTTCTCTGGCCTTCTGCCCTGTTTCGCTCTTCGGTTTCCATTTCTCTTTTTTTCTCCATAGTTCTTTTAATGAAGAACGATGCCGCCATCCATACTTCTTCTGAGCTCAGCATCATCAGGATCAGGTTGCTTTCGTCGATCGTTCTGTTTCCTATTTGGACTTCTAAGTGCCTTCGTTCTAATTCTGTGGCAGGACACTCGAAAACTGCGTGCTGTGCGTCATCAGGACTGAATCCGCAAT
This sequence comes from Cylloceria caligata, assembly GCA_963942595.1. Taxonomy (NCBI): domain Eukaryota; kingdom Metazoa; phylum Arthropoda; class Insecta; order Hymenoptera; family Ichneumonidae; genus Cylloceria; species Cylloceria caligata. Next base: position 28,350,739 of record OZ012706.1, read on the forward strand.
GACTGCATGCTTCACTTTCTCGTATTTTAAAACGTGTCAGGTATTCGTTGAAACAACCGTGTCCTGTTAGCGCCTGCGTAAGCTCGTAACTCAGTTGCCCGTGGGGTCTTCCGATCCAATCTGCTATGTTGAGGATGAGTCTGTGTGTCCATCTCCCTTTAGTGTCCGTGTCCCAGCGTTCCTGCCAGCGCGTGAGTAACCTCTGGTGGGCTCTTTTTTTGCCGCTGCTCTTGCCTCGTCCATAGTCGGGATCGCGTCATTATGGCGGATATCCTGATAGATCTCGCTTCTTTCTCGGGCCAGTAGATCAATCGGTGGGGTGCTAGCGAGCACGAGTGCTGCGTTTTCGGAGACTGTCCGATACGCAGATATTGTTCTTATGGCACTGCGTCTCTGTACAGCGGCGAGTCTACGTCGCGCTTCGACTTTCTCCGTAGCGTCTACCCATATTTCTGCTCTATATAGGATTTTCGAATGTATCACGCTATTCAATAGTCTCCTCTTTAGCTCGCTAGGCCCGTCGACATTCGGCATAAGCCTAGCTAATGCCGCGGCAGCGGAGGCTGCTTTCTCGCTTACGATATTTACGTGCTCCGTGAACCGCAAGCCACTGTCTACCTGGACACCTAGGTACCTGAGAGACTTCCCCCACGCTAACAGTTGGCCGTCTAATTTGAGCGTTGGCTTTGTGAAGATCCTCCTGTCCGTGATAAGAACTGCTTCTGTTTTATGTACTGCTAGTTCCAGCCCACTCTCTTTCAGCCACTTATTAGCGCGGCGAAGGCTCTCATTTGCCACCACCTCCAGTAGTTTCGTTGACTTCGCTGTCACCACCAAACCCACGTCATCCGCAAAGCCAATCATCTCCGCATGGCCCGTGAGCTTCAGCTTAAGAAGACCATCGTACATAACGTTCCAGAGAAACGGTCACCTCGTACTCCACGGGTCCCTCCTCCGTGTCATCAATCAGTGTCCTATTACTGAGATAGCTTTCTATCATCTGCAGTAGGTATACCGGTGTTTCCCTATCTACCAGAGCCTCCACGATTTTGTCCCACCTGGCTGTGTTAAAGGCGTTTCGGATGTCTAAAGTTATCACCGCGTAGAAGCCCTTGCTCTGCCACGGACCCTGCTTCACCTTAGCTGCTATTTCAGTAACCCGCGCTATGGCGTCCACCGTCGACCGCCCTTTCTGGAAACCGTACTGCCTCCGTGACAGCCCTCCGTTACCTTCTATGTGCTCTTCCAGTCGCCGAAGCAGTAGTCTCTCCAACAGCTTTCCAGTTGTGTCGATAAGACTGATGGGTCTGTACGACGATGGCTGATCCAGTGGTTTGTCTCCTTTCCGTAATAAGACTAATGTCTGCCTCTTCCATCTTGCATAGAAGATTCCTTTCTGTAGGCACTTATTGAAGGCCTCCAGCAGCAGCTCTGGCCATGATTCCACCACTACTTTGAGTACTTCATTGGGGATACAGTCTGGCCCGGGAGCTTTCCCCGGCTGTAAACGCTTTGCGGCTGTCTGCAGTTCTTCAAAGCGGAAGGGGGTAATCGCCACTTCCTGAAAGAGTCTTTTGACTCTGTCATCTTGCCTCAGGAATAGTGCATCGACTATTAGGCTCATGCGTGCAGGGCAAGCCAGGCCGGGAATCTGTTTCCTGCCTACTAGCTTTTTAGTAACAATCCTGTATGGCAGTCCCCACGGATCATCGTCCACCAATCGACATAGCTCTCTCCAGCATTTTTGTTTACTGCTTTTTATTGCGTTCCGCAGTTCCTTTTTTGCCCCCTTGTATGCTGCGACCAAATGCGCTTGCATGTTTTTCGCTCGTCGCATCTTCCTCCGCACGGCTAGGCATTGCTTTCTCAACTCGGCGATCTCTGCGGACCACCAGTGAAGAGATTTTCGTCCTGGCGGGGCCTTCTTGCGTTTGGGCATTGCTGCATCGCACGCGGTTGTCAGAGTCTCCATGGCGAAACTCACTGTGTCGTTCGGGTCCGTTCTATCAACGGTTCTTTAAAGATGTCCTCGCTGCCTCGCTCTTTCGAGAGAGGTAACGAGTTTCCTCATGTCGAGCTTTGGCAGCACCCATCCTCTGGCCTTAGCGGTACCTGATGGTAATGATGCTTCCCGGTTGCGGCTTTGATCCCCTGTTTCGATGGTAAACTCAATGTATTGGTGGTCACTGAGAGTGAGGTCGTCCAGTACTTTCCATGCCGAAGTTCTACCTGCGATTTCGGATGAGGCTAGCGTAATATCGATAACCGACCCGGTCTTCGCACGACGGAACGTATACTCGCTCCCTTCGTTGAGTACCACCAGATCGATCCTCGCTATCAGCTCTGACAAAACCTCTCCTCGTTTGTCCAGCCGCCCTGACCCCCATTCTGGCGATTTGCTGTTGAAGTCTCCGGTTACAAGAACTTCCCCATTTGCCGTTCGTATGCTGTCCTCCAGATCATCCAGATGGGTGACGAAGTCATCGTACTGCATATTTGGTGAGAAGTAACAACTGTACACTCTTACTCCACCAAATTCCACCCATACGAAATTTTCTGCTGTTTCACAGACTGTCTTGATCTTCATGTTGTGGTTCAGGATTATTACAGCCGCTCTGGCTGTTTTGTCCTGGTACCAACAGCCCGTTTCCGGCAGTCGGTACTGCTCGCTAACAAGCAGTACGTTTATGCCCTTCTCCATGGCCGTTTGCAAGAGCAGATCTTGTGCCTCACGACCGTGACCCAAGTTTGTCTGTAGGTACCGAATCATTTCCGTGCCTTGCTGAGCTCTCTCCGGAAGGATTCGAACTTGGCACTGCCCAATATATGCTGCGCTCCATATTTTTCGTTCCTTTTTGCACAAATCACGCAGTAGGGGGGACTTTGGCACTCCTTGGCAAGATGTTTTTTGGATCCACAGAGTCGGCACATGTTGGACCTATCGTCTCCTGTGTAGTCCATCGCAACGTGTCCGAAGCCTAGGCAGCGGAAGCATCGGGTAACTTGGATTTTTTCCCTGACCCGGCACCTTACCCAACCGACCTTGAGTCGTCCCTCCTTAAGTAGTTTGTCGGCAATCAACGCAGGCATCGCTACTACCGCCTTTTTTGTCCCTCTGTATACCGTTCGTATCGCCTTGATATCGATGGATTTCCCTTCGGTGTTTCCAGTCGCTTCGTTTAGCGCTTCGCTAAGCTCGATCTCGTCTGTGGCTTCGTCCATGTCGAGTATTTCCACGATCACGGGTTGTAACATGGCCCGCACGGATGCTCTACCTTCGAGTACGCCGACCACGGCCTTCCTGAGATCTTCAGCTTTACCGCCTGCCTTGCCGATCTCCACCAGGAGTTCGCCGCCCCTTGTTCTCCTTATTCCAGAAACTTTTACCCCGTAACTGTCCGGGTCCACCTTTTTCTATAGGTCGCGTAGAACGTCAGCGTATGATTGTTCGGATTGATCACCCTCGACAGTTACCAGTAGGGCTTCCGTTTGTCGTCCACGCGGTTTCTTCCTTGGAGCGTTTCTCGTGGTAGCTCTGCTATTCTTTCCCTTTTCATTGCGGCCCTTTACCGTCTTCCAGGGCCCGTCCGTATCCTCTTTGCCATCCACGTCCAGGGCTGATTCTACGGGTTTCATTCGCTGTATTCCAGACTTCGGTGTTTCCCCCGTGTCTGACTTAACGCCTTTTTTCGGGTATCGCCGTTTCGACTGCCGCATCTCATCCTCCGGAGATGATAAAGCGCCTCGTTTCCTGCGTTCTGATCCTGGAGTGTTGAGTAGCCTCCTGATCGAGCTACTGTCTGCGCGCTGGTGCTGCCAGGCTTGCAGTGTTTGTGTTACAACTGTGCCCCCAGCTCCATTTCCTGCGACCTGCTTTTCGTGAATATCTGCCTGCACCTCTACGCTCGCTTGACGCGAGCGGTCGAGACAAACCGTGCCATCAGGCCTGAGATTTTCCTCGTCTCTTGCTCTCGCTAGCGTCTCCCGGCATTCCGTAAGGGGCTCATAGTGCACAACTGCTTGACCTATGGCATCCCTGATTTCCTTGTAAATGTTTCTCGCAACTTTCATAACCTCATGAATATCAGAGATGTTCTTCCCGAGGCTCTCTAGTGTCCCCATCTCTTCTACTTCAAGTAGTGCCAGCCGCTTCCTTGCGTGTTCGTGTGCGCTCGTCATGGGACTGTGCGAGTGGCCTTCCCCAAAATCCTTAAGGCCGGCGCCGACCACCGGGGCTTTCGCCCGATCGGAATCGGCGGTGAGATTACTCTCTGTCTGAGGGGTAATCACTTGGGGTAGAGTGTTTTTATCGCTCACTACCATTTTGATTTCTTTTTTTTTTTCGAGGTTTCTTCCCCGTGTCTGTTGGCCCACGGGAGGTATTTTAATTGCCTCCTACCCTCTATGTCTAGAGAGCATTCCCCTATCCGCCACTTGGGGACGCGCCACGTAGGGGTTACAGACATCCCCCTGTGGTCTATCTCTATCTCTATCTCCATCTCTATCTCTCTATCTCTCTATCTCTCTCTATCTCTATCTCTCAATCTCTCAATCTCTCTCCCTGTATCTCTCTCCCTCTATCTCCCTCCCTCCCTCCCCCCCCCCCTCCCCCCTCTCTCCCTCTCTCTCTCTCTCTCTCTCTCTCTCTCTCAGACGAGGCAGACGTGTTTGTCAGACGCTCCGTAATACTGATTATTATATAGTGGAATGAAGTGGTATAATAGTGTGAAAACTATATCAATGTGATCGGTTTTGTGTGGTGAATATTTTGATCTAGCGAATGGCTTGTTAGCTATCGTATTAACGGTGCTAGCAACATATTCGTGCGCCAAAAGTTCTCACTCAACGAATGTGGTGTGGGCGGCCATTATTGCTGCCACGGTGACACTTGATTAGTAATACGTGGAGTGATCAGGCAATCACGGTGATTATGATATAGTTATCGGTTGGTATGTACAGGTGTACGCGTCGGTAACTTATCAGCTACTACAGCAAAACATGGACAATACGGGCGACTACGACGAGTATCGGTGCTCCGCTTGCAAAAAAGCAATCAAAAGCCAGGTAGTACGATGCAAAATTTGTCCGAAACTTTTTTACCACCCAGGGTGTGTGAATAAGCATAAAACAATGGATAGGAATCGTGAACTAGTACAGTGCAAGGCTCCATTTGATACATTCAATGCAGAAGATGAACTTCTGAAGACAGTGACGCCGACAACATGTGGTAGCAGAGATCGATTGGCATCGACTGGAGCGATAGGAGGAACCAGAGGTATGAGTTCATCGATAATGGCTGACGCAAAAATAGACTGGCTGATAAAAACAGTGAAGGCAATGAAGGACGAAATCGCTTGCAAGAATGAAATAAAGAAGATGATCCAAGAGATAATTGGTGCAGAAATGGAAGGTGTGAAACAACAGATAGAGGAACTGAAAATAATGATACAGGGCACCGCAAGGGTAACCTACGGCGATGTAGTGAAAGAAAAAGAAGGAAAAGGTTATCATCATCAAACCAAAAGTGCAACAGGAAAGCGAAAAAACTAAAAGAGAGATAAAAGAGAAGGTGGATATAAAGAGTATGGCGGTGGGAATAACAAAACTGAAAAAAGGCAGTGATGGAACTGTGATCCTGGGATATGAATCGGGAGAAGAAAGTGAAATCCTGAAAGCTGCAGTACAGGATAGAATGGGTGAGGGTTTTAAAGTTACTGAGTCGACGCAGATGAATCCGAAGATAAAAATAGTAAATGTGGAAGGAGATGAATTTAAATTGACCGATGAAGAACTAGTTGACACAATTAAAAAGCAGAATGGGATAGAGGAAACCGAAGGAAGAGAGATGAAGATCGTGAAAAGATTAATGAAGGGAAGGGAACAGGAGCGAAACAGAAGAGAAATCAATCATGAATCAATAATACTAGAAGTAGATGAAGTAAGTCACGAGGAGCTAATGAGAAAAGGTAAGCTCAGCATGGGATGGAGAAAATGTCCGGTTTTCAATCACGTCAACGTTAAGCGATGCTTCAAGTGCTGGGGCTATTATCATATAGCGAAGAATTGTACAAGCGAAGAAACCTGCTACAAATGTGCAGGAAAACACAACGCAAGAGAGTGTACAATAAATAAGAGTGAATGTGTAAACTGTACGTTTAAAAACCAAACGTACAATCTGAAGATAAATGTAGAACATAGTGCGCTGGATCGGGAATGTCCAACATACAAAAGAGCGTTGCAAGAAGAAAAGAAGAGAACGGGCTGGATAGAGTAGCAATCACAGAAGGAAGAGACGATATGGTACACGAATGCGCAAAGTCTTTGAGCACATAACGAAGAGATACGACACCAGGTAGTTGACAGAATGAAACCTGCAATCATAGCGTTATCGGAGACGAGGGTGACTGCTGAAATCGGGGACAGTGAAGTATATATGCCGGGTTATAGTGCAATTAGGTGCGATGCAGAAAATAGAAACACAGGAGGGGCCATAGTATACGTAAGATATGGTATTAAATATGAATTAGTAACGAAGAATAAAATTGAGTCAAACTGCTGGAGTGTAGCAATAGAGGTCAATGATAAGATATATAAAGGAGTTATAATAGTGGTGTACCATTCACCGGGTGCGTCAGATGCAGAATTTATAACATTCATAGAGGATATAACTGGAGAGTTAACAATAAAAGGAGATTGTTTAATAATAGGAGATTTTAACATAGATGTCAAGGAAAACTCGTTCTATAAAAAACAACTAATATTAGGAATGTTAAGCTTAGGGATGAAACAGTATGTAAACGAGCCAACGAGAATAACGCAGGATAGTCGAACAATTATTGATCTTGTATTTGCAAATACAGGTGTGCAAGTGCATGTGGAACACGAACCAAAAATAACAGACCATGCGTGGGTAAAAGTAGTATTAGGAACGAGCAACACAGAGAGGAAACAGAGAGAGTATAATACTAGGAACTATAGTAAAAATGACGGGAAAGAGTTTACAACAGTGTTGAAAAACTCCGTGCGACAATGGACAGATGGAGATATAAATCGAAAGGCAAAGATGCTTGTCGATAGTATAGTAGATACTTTGGACATAGTAGCACCAAAAAAGGTAGTTAGGATTCCAAACGTATAGGAACGTAAAAAATGGTACTCTGATGAGATAAGAAGGGCGGCAGGTAAAAGGGATAATGCTTATAGGGAAGCAATTCATGAGGGAAAGGATGATAACTGGCAACAGTTCAAAGTAGAAAGAAATGCAGTAGTTAAATTGATAAGAAAAGAGAAAAAAAAATATTACGAGAATATGATAGACTGCAATAAGAACGACCCTAAAAAAATGTGGAAAACCTTGAAAGAACTTATTAGAGGGGGACCAGCCAAAGAGAGAGAGAAATTGGAAATATAAATTTTGAAATATCGGGCGATATGGCGGAGAGAAGGACGGTTGATAAATATAATGTGTTTTACGTTGAAAGTATTTATAACGTAGTAAGTTCAATAGAGAGAGATGCATCTGGAAGGCTAGGTAGCAGAAGAATCTTGATGGGTCGTGGCGTGGGAAACGAAAGAAGCAAAGAAAATTTCGAGAATATCGGAATAGAGGAACTCGATAAAATAGTTAAGGGACTCCCGAAGAAGAAAGGTACAGAAGAAGGAATATCAAGCGAAATATTGCAGTTGGCGTTCAGTGCAATTGAACAGGAGTTCAATTCTCTAAGGGAGGGCTGTTGTCCTAATAGTTGGAATACGTCCACGATCATACCGATACCAAAGATAGAGAAAGCCAATGGCGCGAAGGATTTCCGGCCAATTAATATGTTGCCACTGTACGAGAAGGTCCTAGAGTTGGTAGTAAAGAGTCAAATCGAAAAGTATTTGGAATCAAATGAGGTTATAACAGAGCATCAGTCGGGTTTTAGAAAACAATTTTCGTGTGAAACGGTGATTCAAACCATTAGCGAAGGAAAAATAGTAGGAGTAATGTTCATGGACTTAAAACGAGCATTTGAGACAGTGGATAGAGAATTGTTAATAGAAGAAATGTCTCAATATGGAATTAGAGGTAAAGTGTTAGATTGGTTTAGGTCATACTTAAACAATAGAACGCAAAGAGTAAGGTTTAATGAGGAATTTTCTGAAATTATTACAACGAAATACGGGGTACCACAAGGATCCGTATTAGGGCCTCTGCTGTTCATTATATATATATAAATGATATAATTGAAATATGTCCAGAAGACTGTGAAATAAAAATGTTTGCTGATGATACACTAGTATATGTTACTGGAGACATTAGTGCGGAGGTGGAAAGAAAGATGAATGGGGCATTAAACATAGTGGAAAGATGGATGAATAGGAACAAACTGAAAATGAATGCGGCGAAAACCAAATATATGATTGTGAGGAGTGTAAGAAAATAATTGAGAGGGAATATTGTATTGAAATGCAGGGATGGAACCGAGTTAGAGCGAGTGGAGGTAATTAAATATTTAGGTGTAATGATAGATGATAAGCTACGATTTAAAGACCACTGTGAGTATATGTTGAAAAAAATAGGTAAAAAAACGAGTTTTCTGAACAGAATAGGACAATATATATCGGCATACACCAGATGTGTCGTATATAAGGCAATCATAGCACCGCACTTTGAGTATTGCGCAACACTGCTAGTGGATAGTGGTGAGACAGAGTTGAATGAACTGCAGATAGCGCAGAACAGAGCGATGCGAGTCATATTGCAATGCAGCCGGTATACGAAGGTAGACGATATGTTACAAGCGGTTCAGTTTATGAGTGTGAGACAGAGAGTGTATTATAATGTGTGTATATTTATTTTCAAGGCTGTTAAGAAATTATTGCCGAAAGAACTGACGAGTAAATTCCAAGTTGTTGAATCTAGAACGAGTCGGGAAACGCGCCAAGCGGAAAATATTGTAATTCAATTTAGAAGAACAAGAAGTGCGCAAAAGAGTATGTTTTACGAAGGAGTGAAAATGTATAATGCGTTGCCAGTAGAGGTTAAAGACTGTGTAAAACTAGTTCAATACAAGAGTATGTTAAAAGCATTTATTATAAGCCAAATTAAAAAAGTTCAATAGAAACGTAAGATAAACATGTAAATTATGTACATCAAATAGTTGAGAAAGCTAATAAACATCAATCAATCTCTCTCTCTCTCTCTCTCTCTCTCTCTCTCTCTCTCTCTCTCTATACACTATCTTCTAGTATACACGCGTCGTACTATTGTCGAGCCAACCTTGTAGGAGGCATTGTGCGGAACAATATTTTATTATTTGTATTCTGGTTATCTAGTATTCTGTATGTCTAATCTTAAGTGTGATAAGTGCAACAAGCGCATCGCAAATAACAGTGCCTCGTGCTCAATTTGTTTGAAATCTTTTCACCCTGGTTGCGGTAAAGCGTATCTCTCGTCTAAATCAGCTAATACTTGCTGTGTCTTGCATTTATCCAATATGTCTAATTTGAAGCGATCACCACCGTCATCCCATAAACGTTCTGCTTTTACTTCAATGATATCTTTGAATATACAGCGAACACCTCACGTACATCATCGACGCACACTTGATACGTCTGAAGATTTAATCGGTTCGTCTGTTAATGTTACGAACGTTGCTCGGCAGTGTTCATCTACGAGTCAACAACATGCGCTTAACATGTCAGATAGAGAACTCCTCATGACCATGTATGCCAATCTCTGTGCTTTCATTGCTCAGCAGACAAATGTCAACAAAGATCACACAGATAAGCTAAATTGCATCCAAAACCATACAAAATTACTCGAAGCGCATCAGTTAAGAATTTCACGCCTCGAAGCAAACAATGTTCAATTACATCAGCAGAATGCTAACCTATCAACTGAACTCGCGATGATTAGGACTAACTCCTCAGTTTCGGCAATTACACCGTCTCTCTCTGCTGAGATAACTCTTTCCGGGGTGCCTCTCTCTATCGACGATTCTAATGAGGTAATAGTTGGAAAAGTTTTTCGTGCCCTTGGAATCTCAAACCTCCTCGGTGATGTTTTAGACATTCGTTGTTTCAACAATAAGAGGAATTTTTCGACTATTGCGCAAACTAAAAGTGAATCTTCCTCATCAGCGCTAAGCCAGAGAACATCGAAGTATTTGATACTGACTTTCAAATCTCACCAGATTGAGGATTATATAATCGACAAAAAGCGAACAAAAAAGAATCTGTCCCTCAGAGAAGTTTTTGGTTTGGCAGTAAGGGAGTGGTATTTATCAATGAGTTTCTTCCTGCACCACTATATAAGCTTCTATGTTTCACTAAAACTCGAGCTTCTGAATGCAATTATAAAGATGTATGGGTTCGCTCTGGCAAGATTCATGTTCGTAAAGGAGATGGGCAAGCGCCAATTAGCATTACCGAGGAAACTGACTTACAAAAATTAGTTTGACTACCACAGTCAAATCCGGTTCTTTCGCTTCCCTTACCATCTTCGTCGCTTTTAAAGGTTGCCCAATTCAATGCAAATTCTGTTCGTGGTCACATTGAACTTATTCAATCGATCATAATTGAACATAGCTACCACATAGTTTCGATATGCGAAACATGGCTTCATTCTTATGTTGCTGACGACCTAGTAAGCATCAACGAATATTTTCTAATTCGCAACGATCGAGAAGGCAAAGAAGGGAGTGGGGTTGCTTGCTACATCCATAATTCCCTCAAAGCAAAAGTATTAGCGTGTTCTCCGAATCAGTTTTCCAACGCGCCAGAATATTTGATCGTTGAAATTACCAGCTCTAATGCGAAGAAGCTTCTTTTTGCTTCAGTATATAGGCGACAAAGAGGACTTATGTTTGCCGACTTCATTAAAGTCTTATCTAATTTTTCATACGTTTATGAGAATATAATTATTGCAGGAGATCTTAATTGCGACCTAAGTAGCATTAATTATCAATCGTCATACTTGTGCCAATTAGCTTGCTCTCTCTCATTTCATATTGTTGATTCTGCACCTACTCATCACCTAACCGTCTCAGATTCATGGATTGATGTTTTCATTATTAATAATGAGGAAAAAGAACATTCCTTTGTCAAATCAGAAGACCCATTCATAGCGGGTCATGATCTTCTTGAACTCATTTACCGTCTCGACGTTGAGCTTCCTGAAAGCGTATTACCTCACGGCGAGCGCACCGTAATTTTCATGTGAAAGCTTTTGCGAATCTTTATCTCATATATTTAATATTACTGAATTATTCATTTTTAGTACTAGATTTAGTTTTAACTCCGGTCTCATAGATAATATGCCATTAGATATTAACTCGATCGTTGAAACAGTATCTAAAGCGTAACTCACGTCATTAGATTATCATGCTGCATTCCGTTCATTTCGTATATGTTGGCCGCCGGTACCGTGGCTCTCACTGGAATTGAAAAATCGTATGGCTCAACGTAATGCCTTATATACGCTAGCTAAAAGATCTAGTAATGTACTCGACATGGCGATATTTAGAGAGTATCGAGAGACGCTTAAGAAGGATCTCAGACAATCAAAAAGTGATTTCCACTTTCAGAGGCTACCCAACATCACAGATCCTAGTAGATTATGGAAGGAATTAACGAAACTCGGTCTTGTCAAGTCATCTTTTCCATCTCCTATTCAATTTTTTAAACCGCACGAACTCAATGCGTTCTATTCGAAAAAATTCAATCAACTGCCACCGTGTTCGCATGATGAGTTTTGTAGGCTGAGTTCCAATATCCAGCTAGTTCGTCCAACGTTAAGTTTTTCCGAAATTACATGATCTCAAGTACATCTTTTTATCTCTGGCAATTCCAATTCAACATCGTATTCAGCTGGTCCCGCAGGTATATGCATGTTTTCTTTATTTAAATCGCTTACGGTATCTTGCCCTATCCTGACGGCTATGTTTAACCTCTCCCTTGTATCTTCAGAGTTTCCTCAGTACTGGAAGAGAGCCTTTCTTCGGCCTTTGTCTAAAATAAAAAAGCCTCTCTCACAATCAGACACGCGACCAATAGCTAATCTGTCTGTAGTGTCAAAAGTACTTGAGCGGCTTGTTCATAGACAATTGACTGATTGGATTGGTAGCAATAAGATATATGATTCACGTCAATCAGGATACCGTAGCGGGTTCAGCACTCAGTCCGCCCTTCTGCGTATTCGCGAAGATGTTAGGCATAATATAGATAGTAGACGCTGGACCATTCTAATTTTGTTTGATTTCAGTAAAGCATTTGATACAGTTCCGCACCTGCAACTTCTCTTGAAACTAAAGAAGATCGGACTTTCTCATTCGGTTCTTGACTGGATTTTCTCATATCTGACAGGAAGGACTCAAGCAGTTATCGATGATCACGATGACTGCTCTACCTGGCTACCAACGACGTCAGGAGTTGCGCAGGGTTCTATCCTTGGACCTCTCTTGTTCTCGTTGTACATAAATGACATCGGTTTTGTACTACAAAATTCACAGCACATGATATTTGCCGATGACACCCAAATTTATCTTGATTGTTGTCCGTCACAACTCAACCAAGGTATTAGGTTGATATCTGAAGATGTCCGTACTATAGGTAACTTTACGGTAACAAATGGTCTGAAGCTCAATATTTCTAAGTCTAAGGTTCTTAGACTAGGTAGTAATTCTTACACCCGTCAGTAGAAGAAGCCCTTTATAGAGAGACAGGGCGCGACGTCCTGGCGCCAGGGCGTGTCTAGACTAGCCTCGCTCCCTCCCAATCACTAGCCCCTCCCTATTCTGCTTTCTCATTGATTGTTCCTTGGGTGTGAATGGGGCGTGTCTGCTCCCACTACCCCACCCCCGTTCCTGATTGGTCCCCAGCAGTCCCCATCCCCAGACCACCTATGCTAGTGTTCTGATTGGTGCAGCGTCGCAGCGCCATCTGACGGATTTTGACCCATACTTAATTGCCGATGCGCCATCTACTATTGATAATCGTGTTACCCACAGTCGATAAAAGTAGATCGAATGTTGGCAGCCAGTCGAGTAGACAATGTATCGGCGATGCGCCATCTACTATTGGTAATCGTTTTACTAACAGTCAGTAAAAGTAAATCGAATGTTGGCAGCCGGTCTAGTAGAAAACGTATCGCGATCGGTAAAGTCGATCGGTTGTCAACCGTCGGTATGTAGCCGACCATCGCTGGAGTAAATTTGGGACTTACGGAAGATAAGTAGATTGGGTCTCACGGTAAATAATATTGTGTACCCATACACCGGTTAAATATGCCCCATCGTCGATAACCGAGACCCCTCCGTAGCTTTTTAAAAATTTTTGTTAATCAATGAAATTTATTTATTGAAACTACTATTTATAAGAACGGTAGGTGAAAACGCTCGTTATTTTTTAGTTTCATAAAAAAACTGTTTTATTTTAACATTCTCGTATAACAAACATGTATTGTTCACCCGTAATTTTCAATGACATCCGTGGCAGTCACGGCGAGCTGGTGATCGACCGTCAATTTGTGTTTTCGTACCCGATTTGTTGTAATGTACATAGCACGGCATGTACGAGGAGACCTTACGGTGAACCTTCAGATGCTCCGGTAGTTTGTCATACAGAATTTCTATTTTTCCATCCCAATGTGTCAATAGCAGCGGTTCCGGTATGTACGCGAGCTCAGCTTTGGTGAAGTCTTGGGGATACTTGCAGCAGTCGATCCCGAGTATACTGTCAATAGTATTCATTGTGGTTGGAAAGAGAGGTAAAGATACTTTCACCACGACGTTTCCTTTTCAACTAACTTTTTTTCACAGCTATTACCATTATATATATACATCTCGCGTTGATGGCCATCATAGTTAAATATGAAAATGTGTATGGTGGGAGTACTTTCGAATAATAAGACAGGAAATTCAAAGTTTCGAATTTATTCATAGTAATTCACAAGTAGCATCCAAATCGATCTGTACAAGTTTGTATACATGTGTTTTTATTACAACCGTAGCCTTTAATATTATTGTGTTTTACATTTTTCAAACGTTTCTTTCCGCGATTTGAATATTTTACGCGTTTGTAGTATTGTACAGGTATGCGATCATTTTTCACTCTGTTAGGCGTAAAATTCTTATGAAAATTATCCAGAGTATAACCACGAGCCATAAAATCAAGAAACATAATACAGTATTCACCGCATACTTTAGACTTGAGTGATTGAAGGGGCTGCGTGTTCCACGCGTAGCTCCGACAGTTTCTGCGTAGACGGTTATGGTGTTAATTAATGAGTGGGGGCAATCCATAACTATCGAAAAAGATTCCATGTCCATTTTTATCAACGTAAGTGGCAACTCAGTGTCGCCCAGGTAGATTATGCCTGTCTGTATTTAGAATCAATGCTGCGGGTTTAGACCAACGACTCGGGATGCGATCGGTCGGAAATACTCCTTTCGTCTGAGCAGATATTCGTTGTAGAGCATCTAATATCTGTAGGCTGTTCATGCTGTTTACACAACTGCTGGTGACGCTTAGAGTGTGACTGACGCTGTCTCTGCTGATGATCATTATCATGAAGGTTGCGCGGTGGTTGCTCTGGCTGGTGTTTGTTACGTGGGGGTGGTGGTGGCAGCGACGACTTATCACTGTTGCACGATCGTGTAATATCGTTCAATATATACTCTACGCTTTGTGATATATCGAGAGTATTTTCCTCATTTGATGCTTCGTTGTTCGATTGGCTTTGTTGATTTTTAATAGGTGTTGATTTATCGAAGGTTGTGAATAAATGTGACTAACCGCGTCGAGCTCTTTAAACAGGAGCCACGAACGTATTTTTGCCACGTTATTAAGAGCACATTTTACATCATCTTCTTTTGAAATATCATGATGAATACAGTAAACGTTATTGATGGGCATATTTTTTAACGATGGTCCCTCGTATTCTTCCAGATTGATGATTTCGCGCCCCAAAACGTTGCGTAAAAGCTCGGCTTCCTGTAAGCCTCTTGTGTAAATACGCAAGGCATATCGACACAGTAAGCGTAGATTGGTGTAGATTTTTTTCAACCGTATATCACCGTCAAGCCATTCCAATCCATGATGAAAACACGTTAGTTTATTATTGCTCGTACGTACGCTCTTTGGTAGCTCACCAAAGTCACATGGTGGTTCGACAAGCCAATGACCATAATGTTCTTCTTGAAGAGTCGTCACAGCTATCTCCTTTGGTAGAAAACGGTTGTTTACATCGTAGAGTGCTTGAATATCCACTATAACGTCCATTATAAGGGTTTGTAGACTGATACCAAGTGTGGTTGCGTAGACGAGTATAAATATGACAGCGTCGGGTGTGGCGCCCTTTCACGCACTAAAATCTGTAATGACCTGCCATGTGGAATCTATCTCTATTACATTATTATACTCGGCGTATACCACGCAATTTAATGTAGATGTAAGAGGCGCAGCAGACCGTACTTCGATCCTTACACTACCGCGTCTTACGAAATTCCAGTGACCTAAGCAAATTGCTGATAAGTCCGGTGTCAAATCAAAGACATGCAGACAGACTTTGGGATAGTCACCCCTGTCAATACCTAGGCCCTCATTCTGAAAGTGTATACCTGTACCGCTAAAGAGCGTGTGATAACTATCTATCCAGTTTTCGTTACCATCAAACACCGGTTGAAGAGGCTTGCTCGGTATTTGTTGACCATCAACATATAGAGAGAGGAAATTTATCGAATAATTATAAAAGTTAAACGGATTTAACGTTGTACTGCCATTGAATGCTCGGTTATTCACAAATCCAAGAATTATTCGTTTAGGCAATTGGCCCAGAATAACGATATCCAGATATCCAGATATCCAGTATCGTCAATGATACCGCTATGCATCGTAAAAGCTTTAACCTCAACCCTTGTTATAGGATACTTGGCGGTTGTTTTTGCAAACGTTTTGGCGTGAGCTATCAGCACGCCTGGTGCGATTTTTGCTCGACGGACAAGTAATGTAGCCTCGGTGATATGTACTTTATTTGTCACACCAGCCGTAGGGGTCTCCATAAGACAAAAATCGTCTTTTGAGCGTACAAGCCGTAACCATACTTCCACACCGTTCAGCAGAAATTTATCCTGATTAAAGACATCGCAATGTAACTGTCCAACCATATCTAAAGTCCGACCATTCTTTATGTACTTTTCACGATTATTCAGACCGATATTAGGGCTATGCGATGCACCTTCGAGAATTTTTAGCAGCCGGTCCATAATTGAGTAACGTCTCAATATATGCTCAGTAGGGGTATGCATTGTTTGGCGGTGCCACGAGTTTCTGGTTAAAATATACGCCCACCTGATTGAAAAGGCTATGCAGAAAGTTATAAACAGGTGCTACGTTGTACTGTGATTCAGCTGTTGGAATAACTCTAACATTTACAATAATCATTGTATGAGCCAGATCCGGGTATTCTTCACCGTGGCCAGGTATGACAAATTCCAGGGGACCATCATCCGTGGGGGACGACACAGGCTTGTAGTGATTCCATTGTGATGTTTCTATAGCCGTCTGCGTTGGAGGTATGGTAAGTAAGTCGAGCTCCTACTTCATACACTCGGAGGAGCGTGAGTGTAAGAACGACATTGTTAAACACCTCTAAAAAGATCGTTGGTCTTTGCTCGCTTGCGCCTACTGCTTTCGGCACCTTTCTTTCTCTTTGTTATCCGTTTCTTTTTATTATCTGCGACACCGCGATGTTTCCTTGCTGCAATGCGTCTACGTCTCGTTGACTTTTTCTTCTTTTTCGTCTTTATTCCTAACGTTATTTTCGAAATACCCCATCCTAAAATATTACAAGACTATATATAAAACTATAAATATCTATAACACAAGCAATATGTTATGTACCATATAAATATAATTCCTCATTGTGAGCTTTATTCGAATAGTTCTAGGTCTATTTGAATACCAATGGCACACTTTTAGGTCACGAGTTCCTAAGATATCTATTTAAATTTGTATATCTGTAGTTCACCAAATGATCGATTGAAACTAGCATAGCGTGTATTTCTTGATATTTTATTGTGGTAATATAAGTGAATATATCAGTAGCAAGATATCTGTATGACCGCAATAATACGTAAGGACCAACATTAATTTATGCGTTCATATAATCTCGAATCGAATAGTATTTTGGGATATACAGTAGCGGACAAAAGTTTAAGACGATGAATTACAAGTTGGTTCATAGATCTGTCATACAAGTACTAACGTTTCTTTCGGCTTCTTGTTTTTTTACAATACATGTGTACGTTTGACCTTCATAATGTAGAAGTCTCGGTCGTCAAATGTAAACAATATAGATTATACAATTTTTTTTTCCTTCCAACCATCTGTAAACAGCGGACATTAGTTTAAGACGATCTGTCGAACAAGATACCCGTAGTCGATCCACGCAATAATTTGATATATTAATACTGTAAATAGTTTGTGGTGTATCATCCAGTGTCTTAAGTTTAATTACGTACGAAAAGAGTATGGGTAAAGCCCGTAATTTGTCATCAACTGAACGAAAACTAATCGTGTCTCTACGGAAGCAAAATGAGACATTTTCTTCAATTGCAACTCAAATGAATCGATCAGAAACTTCTTGTAAGCAAGCGTGGTACAAGTTTGTGAAGACTGGGGACTATTTTGATCGACCAAAAAACGGTAGACCGCGGAAAACCATGCCAACGCTGGATCGTCGGATTCATCGATTAAGCGAGAGAGATCGTTTTCGTTCAGCAGTCGATATCAGAGCTGAAATATCCAGTAATGATAATGCACAAATTAGTGTAAGAACTGTCCGAAGACGATTAGACGAATTCAATTTGAAAGCACGAAAGCCACGGAAGAAGCCGATGCTCAGTAAAAAGAATAAAAAATTACGACTGCAATTTGCTAAGGCTCATCGGCTTTAACTGTCGGTAAAACACATCGAGGATTTAAATCTTCGCCAATTCGACGTCTTACATACAGTATCCCGTCAGAACAAATTCGGTTGAATTTGGATTCGTCCGAAAATAGCACATTTTGCCAATCCTCACTTGTCCAATGCCGATGAGCCTTAGCAAATTGCAGTCGTAATTTTTCATTCTTTTTACTGAGCATCGGCTTCTTCTGTGGCTTTCGTGCTTTCAAATTGAATTCGTCTAATCGTCTTCGGACAGTTCTTACACTAATTTGTGCATTATTATTACTGGATATTTCAGCTCTGATATCGACTGCTGAACGAAAACGATCTCTCTCGCTTAATCGATGAATCCGACGATCCAGCGTTGGCGTGGTTTTCCGCGGTCTACCGTTTTTTGGTCGATCAAAATAGTCCCCAGTCTTCACAAACTTGTACCACGCTTGCTTACAAGAAGTTTCTGATCGATTCATTTGAGTTGCAATTGAAGAAAATGTCTCATTTTGCTTCCGTAGAGACACGATTAGTTTTCGTTCAGTTGATGACAAATTACGGGCTTTACCCATACTCTTTTCGTACGCAATTAAACTTAAGACACTGGATGATACACCACAAACTATTTACAGTATTAATATATCAAATTATTGCGTGGATCGACTACGGGTATCTTGTTCGACAGATCGTCTTAAACTAATGTCCGCTGTTTACAGATGGTTGGAAGAAAAAAAAATTGTATAATCTATATTGTTTACATTTGACGACCGAGACTTCTACATTATGAAGGTCAAACGTACACATGTATTGTAAAAAAACAACAAGCCGAAGGAAACGTTAGTACTTGTATGACAGATCTATGAACCAAATTGTAATTCATCGTCTTAAACTTTTGTCCGCTACTGCACTTAAGTGATATGAGATGCGAAAGTAATGTAAACTATAATGTAAATTGTTGAAGCAATCCACCATCGGCAGCTTTATCGTCTATGCTTAGTTGAGAAAGTTGATATACAGTCACGTTAACGATAAGAGTTTGCATCGAATATTTCCAGGTCTTTCTGGATATACATTATCACCATTGATATATCAGGGACCACGGGCCTGGGAATATCCGGAGTATGATAACGTATATATAGTGCCATGGAAACTACTGTCTGTATATCAATAAATAGACTATACATCACATATATGCCGTTTATATAAGCTTTGTATACATTAAAAACAATACCTAATTTTTGGACCTGGAAATATTCGATTGACATACATATATATGTATGTATGTATTATATTATTATGATATATATATATATATATATATTGGAACGGAACACCACTAATGCGATCCGCTACAATACAGCAAGAAGAGCAAACCCTCCCACTAAGAACTAAGAAAGACTAACCAAGCCAACTAAGTCAAACACACATAACATACCAAAACCAGACAAAGGAAGAAAATCATCGATAATTAGTAAACAAGTAGTTATCCGTAGACAAAACAATCCATAACGTCTCAAAGAAGCACCCATCGGACAAGGAGAACAGAAGAGATAAGTAGGTACACACATAAAATCGTAAGTACCCACCTTAAAAACAATGGCGTCAATAGAAGGCCCCACCTAGTATGAAGACCACCATCAAAACAGAGCAGAGCACGTGAGGGGAACCCCTCCCGAACGAAGCAAACTAGATAGGACGGCTAGCGATGCCACGCGCTGGATCTACCAGACCAGCGCAGTAGCTCCCGTCCCTACACTAAGACCGGGCGGAACCACTCAGAAAGCCAAACACCTCACTGGGCAAAGACGAGCGCAGTCAGCCCTACCCCCAATAGGCCATACTACTCAAAAGGCAAAACACCAAGAACGCCACAGTACGGAAAAAAGACAAAAGAATTTGTGGAACTCTCGAGGTTCCACGAAGCCTCGAGACAAAACAACAGGGTACCTTCACATGAAGTTTCGCCACATACCCCCCCTCCAACGGATAAACATTAACATTAGGAAAAACCAATAAATTAAGCCGATCTCTCACGAAATTTAATGAACAAATAGGAATCAAGGAAGCCCCCACACCAAAGAATAAACGAAAACCCGAATAACACAAAAAACCAGTGAAGAAAACGTAAAAAACTCACAGAGGAAAACAATTATGGCTATAATTAATCAGTCCTGGCAAATGTTAATCAACAAAGCGGGCAGGCGAACACACACGAGGTAGGAAAATACCCACATGTGACAAAATTATTAAGAAATCATGACTAAACTACAAAAAACACCATTAAGAAGTTTGAACCTCCAGCAGGTAGGAATGTAACATTATCCAACAGAATTCAACCTCGTTGGAACCTCGTTTCAAACCCTAGAAAAATAAGAACCGGCTAAATATAGAAATTCACGACATAACGGGACAGCTACACGTCACCCCAAACCTCCCTTACCCAGTGAATACGGTGCGACAAACATCACGTGACCTACCACAAAACACCCCCTCGGGGCTCATCCACTAAAGTATATAAACCGCGACAGGACAAGCCTCAGGGCTCTTGTCAAAAATCATACGTCAAGACGAAATACTGCTCGACAGCCTACCTAGTTGTAATATCATTTGTAAAATTCACATGTAAAGAAACAAGTGTTCATTCGATCAATCGATTCCCCTGCATTGCGCTTGGCCATCGGTTGAGCAAACGAACTAATTAGGATACTCTGTGAGGAGTAAGGCTCCCCTGCACTGCGCTTGGCCGCCCCTACTCACAGCGTTAGGGCACACTCTACTAACGGATCCCCACGCATGGCGTCGTGGCTATCCGTCTCTTGGAGTGTGAAGAAGCACGAGTGACACGAGGTCAAGGGAGTGGCGTCCCGACTAAGCGCACCGCGCACTAGATTTGTAGGGTGTACCTGCGTGGGTGAGACTACATCAGGGCCAGCACCAACTACCACCTCTTAATGGCACGATACGGTAGCTTAATCGAACGTGAATAAAGGCCTCAGTATCCGGGGTACAGGAAGAGTTAGTTGATCATAGCTGCGAACCCGGTGTCTTGTGCGAACAGCGAGCTATAGCTAGGGACCCAAACAATAACAAAGACGAGTAAGATAGGTAGGTAAATTCACACTCCCTATCTCACAGTACGACACTCGCGATCCCACTCTAAGCTCACCACGTAAACATCAGCAGGGCGGAGCCTCGAAAGGCGAACCACGCGAACGGTTACTCCAAGCAATAAAATATCAAAATAGCAAGTCACCAGCTAAACGTCCTATGATTAAACAAAGCCGATCGGTATCTCTAACGACTGTACCACGGAACGCCCGTATGAGAACAAGCACAGGCAGTAAGAACCTAACCGGCCCCACCCCCTGTAAAATCAAATAGACACACGCGAAGAAACCAATACACCAATGGAAATAGAGCTCCGCACAGACGATATCCTGAACACACACGAATAATCGATTAAGGCCTAAATAAATCCACATATATAATTTAAGAATCGCGTACAAATCTAACGCGATAACCCCAAATAAAAAAATTGAGTGTTAAGCTCCGTATAGGCGATATCTCATCGCCATACGAATAATCGAGTCACTACCCGAAATAACCGGAAATAATTCCGCATACGTAGCTTAATAAGAATCGCGTAAAAACAAAGCGCGATAACCTCAAATAGAAAAATTGAATGTTAAGCTCCGTATAGGCGATATCTCATCGCCATACGAATAATCGAGTCACAACCCGAAAATAACCGGAATCAAATCCGCATATGTAAATATAAGAATCGCGTACAAATCGAACGCGAGAACCCTAATAGAAAAATTGAGTGTTAAGCTCCGTATGACCGATATCTCATCTCCATACGAATTATAACGTCAAAAACCTAGAATACCGGAAACAATTCCGCATATGTAATTTGTAGAAAACGTATAGCATAAACAATCGAACGCAATCGAAGGTTAGAATCCGTACGAACGACAAGATCGTCCTACGCGACCACAAACTTCCTTCCACCCTCTTCACAAACTTAACCAACAATCAGGGCGTTCAGCACAACAAAAATAAGAGAAGTACCCTACAAATACTAGATCAATGATGAAAGGGTAACAAACCGCATGTCCACGATGGACATATGCGAATCCATAAACCCAGACTGTATATTGAAACGTGTCACGATTTTTATGCACTATGTTAATCCCTTATTCCGCGCGTCGTTGAGCGGCTTAGTGAAATCGCGTAGTTTTATATTTTTATTTCGAGCGATATCGTCCTAGATCGTATGGAGAGTGTAGCTTGCTCGAAACCGGTTCGTGCTCTGGGCTGGATGGCATGAGAAGTGTCTGTGGTTTTTATGGACTTGCAAGCAATCTATTAGGTTATTATTAATATTTCTTATTGTTTTTGGTTGTGAGACCGCAGTTTAGGTTTTCTTGCTTCGCATTTGTCCGTGATGGACATGCGGTTTGTTACCCTTTCATCATTGGTCTTTGTATTGATTGGGTAATTCGTTTTTCTTTATGGTGCTGAAGGCACTGATTGTTTAGTAATTGTCTGATTGCTTGTTAGTTTAGACAGAGGATGGTAGGTCGTTCGTAGGACGATCTGGTCGTTCGTACGGGTTTTTAACATTCGCCTGCGTTAAGATATTGCGTGAGTTTTTCTTAAATCTACGTATGCAGAATTGCTTCCGGTATTTCGGGTTTTGACGCTATCATTCGTAAAGAGATGAGATATCGCCTTTACGGAACTTAACACTCAATTTATCGGTTTAGAGGTTATCGCGTTTGCTAAGGCGCGCTTTTCTTAATAATATGTAAATGGAATAATTTCCAGTTTCTTTCGGGTTTTGACTCTATTATTCGTAAAGTGAGGAGATACCGCCTTTACGGAGCTTAACACTCAATTTGTGTGTTTAGGGGTTATTGCGTTTGCTAATGCGCGATTTTCTTATATTATGTCTGTGGAATTTATTAATTTGTGTGTTTTCTCGAATTTTTAGCATATCGTTGGCCGAATCCCGATGGCCATTGGTGCTTTGCGTGTCTCTATTAGATGTTACAAGGTGTGGCTTATTTGCTGGGTTTAGTCCTCATACGGGGTGTTCCTTGGTACCTTCGTTAGATGTACCGGTCCGCCTTGTTTTTAATCATCGGACGTCTAGCTGGTGACATGCTATTTGGTATGTTATTGTTTCGGAATGCCCGTCGCGAGATCTGCCTTTTAAGGCTCCGCCCTGCTAATGGTCGCGCTGTGAGCTTATAGTAGGAACGTGAGTGTTGTGTGGTGAGGTGGGGTATGTGAATTTACCTACCTATCTTTACTCATCTTTGTTATTGTTTGGGTCCCTAGCTATAGCTCGCTGTTCGCAAAGGACACCGGGTTCGCAGCTTTGACCAACTAGCTCTTCTTGTACCCCGGATACTGCGGCCTTTAGTCGCACTTGATTTAAGCTACCTTATTGCGCCTTTAAAGGCTTTACAATTTGGTGTCTTAATTAGTGAGATTGGCCGAGGTATCCGTCTGCAGCAGGTGGTAGTTGGTGCTGGCCCTGACGTGGTCCCACCCACGCAGATACACTCTACGAGTCGATTGCGCGTGGTGCTACAAATCGGGATGCCACTCCCTTAACCTGGAGACACACGTGCTTCTTCATTCTGCAGAAGACATGTAGCCACGGTGCTATGCGTGGGGACACTTTAATGACAGAATGCCCTAACGCTGCGACTGGGGGCGGCCAAGGCGCAATGCCTGGGAGCCCTTTCCTCGCAGAGTATCCTAATTAATCCGTTTACTCAACTGACGGCCAGGACGCAATGCAAGGGAATCAGTTGAGCAAAAGAATACTGTTTGCTACCAAGATATTTCCCAAACGGTTAGTTCTTATCGTTATAGTTTCGTTCGGTCAAACGACGGGTAAGCGCAATGCAGGGGAATCGATTGACCGAAAGAACACTGTTTTTGTTACATTTTGAATTAAAAATGAATTTAAGATGGCTGTCGGGCAGCACTTCGCCTTGAAGAACAGATTTTCAACAAGAGCCTCGAGGCTTGTCTGGTCGTGGTTGATATAGTTTAGTGGATAGACCCCAAGGGGGTGTTTTGGGGTATGTCACGTGATGTTTGTCGCCCTTCAATCACTAGGTGAAGGAGGTGCGGGGTGGTGTGTCGGTGTACCGTTATTTCCATATTTAGCCGGGCTTTGTCTTTTTCTGAGTTTGAACTGCGGTTCTAGCGAGGCTGAATTTTGTTGGTCTGTGTTAAATTTCCACTCGCAGGAGGTTCAAACTTTTCCTGAGAGTTTTTACAGTTTGATTGAAGTTTTTTTACTGATTGTCGTCATGTGTGGTTTTACTTATCCTTTATGTATTTTTCCCTGTCTAACTTCTGGTTCGAATTTTGCTAGGATTGCTTAATTATTGCGAATTTGGTGTTTTATAATGTGTTTTTTAGATGTTCTTCCTAGATTTTTATGTTGTTCTCACTTTTGAGGGTTTATCCGGGTAGGGCTCGCCCTAGTCTCAATTTGTTAATTGTTTTTCGTGATATTTCGGTTTGTCTTATGCTTTTATTTCGTCATTAATATTTGATCCTTGAGTGGGGGTATGTGGTGAGGTTTCATGTGGAATCCCCTTGTCGTTCACTCTTGAGAATTTGTGGAATTTCAAGAGTTCCACTAATTCTTTTGTAGTTTCACCGTATCGTAGCGTTCTCAGCGCATCGCGTTGGTGTGGTGTGGTTGGTTTAAAGGGTGAAGCAGACTATGCCTACTTAGTACGGTAAGGCGTTTGTTGTTACGCGTTGTTCCGCCTGCTTCCTAGTGGGGCGGTGGTTACTACGCTGGGGTCCGGTCTGTAGTGTGTGGTATTGCTGTTTGGCCTGCCCCTCGTCTTACTCGTGCGAGCTTCTTGCGAGCTGTGTTTGTTTTGATCGTAGTTTCTTTTATTGTAGGTGGGGCC
>OZ012706.1:28375814-28460814 GCA_963942595.1 Cylloceria caligata
AGTGACAACCCCAATTGAACGGCCTTCAAGGCAGCCTCACAGTGGCTGGATCACAGTGAAAGCAAGACGTCTTTACTTTCTTGGTACTATTATGTTTAGGATTGTCCATCAAAGTTCACCAGCTTACATTCAAGAATTATTTATTCGAGTGACACCCCCAGTTGAACGACTATCAAGGCAGCCTCGATCAAGCTTTGACATCCCTACACATCGTACTGTGACTACCATGAAGGGTTTTCGATATCTGACATTTATTTCTGGAACTCTTTACTGTTCCATATTACTTCTTCGCCGAGTTTACATGTTTTTAAAAATCGTCTCTATGCTCACTTATCCGATTATGTAGATACATGATAGTGCTGTAGTATTTTATAAGTATTTTATAAGTCCAACGTATTTAATATTGCCACCAGAGAGCTAAGTTTAGTTACATTTGGTAGTTTAGCTTGTTTTTTATTGTGTATTCTAGGGTTAGATTTTCATTTATATTTTGTATTCTAGTTATAGCTATTTTATATTATACCCAATCTTACTTTATTCTTAATTTGCTTATGTATGTATCGTTTTTGCCAAAGGCTTGCCAAGGCATAATAAACCAATCAATGAACCAATCTCTCTCTCTCTCTCTCTCTCTCTACGTGAATAACCGCTGTCGATGCACTCAAAGCGCTCGACACCTGGTTATGATTCAGAGACGGTTGATATCTTTAAGTCCATGATACCCTCCAGTGAGCGTAATCAATTAGGAGTGGGGATAGGAGTGGGATGGACGTGTATACATATTAATAACACAAATATAATCCAATAATTGAAATCTCTAATATTTCTTTCAAAATATATCTCGCAAGCAAAGCTCACAACACCAATTATTATAATTTTGGCACTTCTTATTGTTTTTCAAGTCTTTTCCGGCATTTCGAGGTTATATCTTATACCGGCTATAAACCTTTTATGGACGAAACGGTAGAGAACGAGCTGTCAGCGCCTTCTTTGGTTCTCATGAGGCATTATACATGCACTGCCAATTGTTTGGGTGAGACGGATTTCGGCGGAGATGCTACCGTATCGAATTCTATAGAGTGGTTAGCGGTGGCGTGTCGACATAATTTTACGTGACACTATTGGGCCGTGTCTAGCCGTGGCAGCCAATGACGGGATGCCCCAGACATAACTGTGATATTTTAAACACCAGCGTCAACTTCAGACTTCAGTTGTTCTCGCAAGCGAATGGAGGGTCAAGGTGCAGTGACAACATTCCTTAGATAAATAAACGTATCGACATACCGTAACTGAAAAGCGGCTGAAACATATTCCCAGGTAATTCTACAAGCCTATCTCATTAATTTCAATATTTCGTTGAAGAAAATTTAAGATAATGGTATGAAACCGTTTATTATTTTGGAAAGATTTTGAAAGATGGTGGCTTCTCTGTTTGTGTTAGAGCAGGGCATTTTGTTTATGCGTCGTGCCCTCTCTGTCCAAACATCGCGACGAAGTAGCTCCCGCATATTTTTCGCAACCGAGCACAGCAAATAGAACGTTTTTATAATCATTTATGCCGCGTGTCGCAGTAGCACGTCGCATGCCCGCGTTTTTTGTACAACCATAGCTCGTCCCGGTAACTTTAGTCGCGTGCATAATCGGACAAGTCGCGAGATTTCGAGTTTAAGGACTCGAAACCGCGTGCATGGTAGGTTATCCATCTTTGACAAGATAAAAAATTTAATGATATAATCGCGGTACGGGTAACCGTCGTTTTAATTTTATAATGAATCTGTTGCAAAATGAACCTCTGGCTCCATCACAGAATCAAGCACGGTGTCATATATAGTCTCGCATAACATTTTTCTGTTTTTTACTGCTATTGTGAAAATATACATTTATATATATAATATTTATATTGATTATATACAGCAAAAAAAAAGCGAAAAAAAGTAATATGCAGGACTAACATAGTTTTAGTTATAGGCATAGTTTTATATACTATGCCCGAAATGAACACAACCGTTAGCCATACCATGATTAATAAAAGTTTTTGTAAACAATCTTGCTAACAATGGAAACGATACTGTTCATATTTCTATAATTGTAGACCTAATTTTAACACGTTGACTGCTACGGAAAAGTTTAAGGTATCTGGTAGTTCGGCAGTCAACGTGTTAAATAAATATCAGCAGAGCAGCCAGATTCGACAACTAAACGTTTTTTCATTTTTATAATAAAAAACTTGTTTTAGGAAATTTCTGTAATATGGTAGGGACTAGATACTCTTAAGGTAGCATATGTAGATGTAACTTTTGGAATTTATGTATACCAAAGTGGAGTAAACTATACAGGTCATATAAGATTTGCTGTACCAGAAACCAATTTTAAGAATTTTTAATACAAAAATGATGAACATATTTTGCCATTGGTAGATGGCAGTAAGTTGGGCTTTAATAGACTAAATTACAACTACAATCTTGATGATTGCATATGTAATCAGTTTGGTGTTGAAGCAAATGATTAATGACATTTAAGTTTAGCAACAATAACTAATAGTCTTTCAAGGCTTCAGGAAACTTCCTTATTATCTTTTAATAGCATTTTGACAGTTTTTGTATTTCCTTAGGCTAGAAGCAATATGATTAGTTATTATGCATTGAAATAATCATGCTTGATTATTCTTTAAAGTTTTGTCAATTAATATTAGAGTTGTAAATAAAGGTGAGACTGAGGTATTTTAAGTTATTTGTCTATGCTCTGTTTCAATTTGCTGTAATTTAACTGTATTGTATAGCTTTATTCTGTACTACATTAACTTCAAATAGAATGCTTGATGATAAACAGTTGAATTTATTTAGCTGACAAAATAGCTTTATAAACAATTGACCATAACCTAAAATGCTTTAGAGGAACTTTAAACAATATTGCACTAGACAAGTCACAAGTTGTTCATTATTGAGAGATAGGAGTTTTATTAATAGAAAGATGGTTGCCTAACAATGATCGCCACCAATTGGATATTTACTTTCAAACTTGAATCTAAAACAAACAATAATAGTTATTTTGCTAGAAAAATAATATCTGTTTAATGTGATCATGCACTAGAAATCCAGTGGTGGGGACTTGCTGTGAAGGATGTTTTAAGCAAGGGTGATAATCCTACTATTGATATTGTGGGGAGGTTTCCATCCTCAACTCTTAAGCAATTCAGTTTCGAAAGGTGTTTTACATGTTATTAACAACTCTAGGTATAATTTTGATTTGGTAAAGTTACAGATGAATGATTTATTGGTGATAATTTGAAAATCTACCATTTTGCATGCAATTTGAGTTTTGAAAATTCCTATACTATATATACTATACAAACTCCAAACAATTCTAGAGGTCATAACAAGTGAAATAAGACCATGCAAAGCTTAATCAGTGAACATATAAGTGTGATCTTGCAAAAAGTGTGCTTGGCCAGAATTTTTTACAAACATAGTATAAGATGCTGTAATCTATCAGGATCTATAATCTGTAAACATTAAAAACTTGGAATTGTCATGAAATTCTAATAAACCTGAAATAGCCATGGAAAAGTCAGATTTTTGGAACAGCCTGGACAGATTTTAAACTGTTCAATTCTATTTGATTCTCATAACAAAAGTTCTGCAAAGTAGAACACAGCACATGGATTTCTCATTATTTTCCACGTTTTACAAAGCCGCCGCTATGAAGAAGTATGTTGTTCGATGTTGGTTTCGTCATAGAGGTGGCTTCATGAAAAGTGGAAAATAATGAGGAAGCTATGTGTAAGGTTTTACTTTGCAGACTGCTTTAATAATGTATATGCTAGATTATCTAATCAAAATTTGTAAAAGTTAGCAGATTAACCATATTTAATAAGCACTGTTGTTGCAACTTTTTATTCAACACTTTAATGAGGTAGAGAGATTGTGACATTAGCTGCTTCAATAGGCATTTTTATTAAAATTGGAAGACATCAATTTTCATACAATTCGAACCACTCTATCGGTTCACATCCAATTCTGTACCAATCGTAATTCAATATTCATTTGTGTAGAAAATTTGGGTGTACTGCCGAAAGCCTAGAACCAAATTTTGCGTGGAAAGTTGGTATACACTTTATATTTGACTATACAAGCATCTTTCCAAAAGGATTCTTGGCAACTCGCAATACTTAATACAGGATATGGTGGTACTACTGATATATCAGAGCATGCTAAAATAATATTCAATAAAATTAAATATATTAAAAAGTATTGCGAGTTGCCAAAAATTCTATTGGAAAGACTTGTATGATTGAATAGAAGGTGTGTACCAGATTTCAAGATAAAATTCGGTTTTGGGCTTTCGGAAGTTTATCCCGTTGTTTCATGAGAGTCCACTTGTCAACCAAATTTGAGACTGATATCTCAAAAATTACGAGACACAAATACTCACACACTCACAGACACACAACATTTCGTTGTAAACTACTTTGCTCCATGTTTTAGACTATTTTGAGTATCTTGACACAAAAATCTCGAAAACTTTTCTTTGTCCAAAAACAAAGCATCCTCTATGAGGAAGGAAAAAATATAAATATATCATTCGCAGTTAGTGATGTTTACAAGTGCTTCGTATAAATTAGATGGGATAAAATTCGTGTATTTTGTTATTTTGTATTTTAAAAACCTTACTTGATGGTCAGAGAAAATGATGAAATTTTGATTCGGAAAACCTGAAATAGTTATGAAATTGTGAGCTCGAGATTTAGTTACTACCCTGTCTGTCGTTCGATAATCCGCAAGTGCGAGAATAGGTTTCACTTCTTAAGGCAGCGGTTTCCAAACTTTATGCTACTACGTCTCCTTAAAAAAAAATTTTTTTCCGCGCCTCCCTACCTTTTATTTTTTAATAGATATAATAATATAGACACGTTTTAAATAATAAACCTTTATTTTTAAAAAAATACTGAACACTACAATAGACAGAATAATAACAAGGTTTTGCTATAACATAAATTTATATAAACACGTATATTTATTTTTATATTAAATTACTAATAATAAACTACATCTAACGCATCAAAACTTAATGCGAAGGTTGTTGTTTATTGGCACAAAGTTTATCAAATCTTGGGGGCAATGTGGAGAGTGCCACTCGTAACTCCTTTTCGACTATTAACCTGGCTCGATATGTCGCTTCCATAGCAGCTAGTGCTGAAAAGCTCGTTTCGCATAAATAAGACGTTACAAATGGTAGAATCACTTGCATTGCTTTGCAATACAAAGATTCATACTCTCCACTAAGATTCATCCAAAATTTAATCATGGTTTTATTTTTAAATAATTTGAAGTACAAAACCTGTATGAAAATTATTTTTTTATTAAAAAATGTTGGTGCCTTCCCTAGCAATAGTCCGCGCCTCCCCTGGGAGGCGCGCCTCCCAGTTTGGAAACGGCTGCCTTAAGGGGATTCTGCAGTAGATTTTTTACCGACTTCGATCGGTAAAAATAGGCTTTTTCGTAGTAGACTCTCAGCATCGTCAATATGTTGTGGATAATCTTGAAATTGTAAAGGATTCTAATGTGAACAAAAACGCTTCGACGTCCGGTCAAATTTCGGTTGAAACCGTGCAAAAATGATAATCGTATATTACTGACTGTTCGGAAATCCAATATGGCCGCTCGTAATGTCAACTACATCAGTTTTGTAGGGTGTATAAACCTTTCTGAAACTCATGTACGTAAAACCGGACCGGACGTAGAGCTTTGAGGTTTTCCAAATATTTCAGTATTGTCAAAAAGTCGATCACACAAACGAAATTTACTTTGAGTGTATACTGTGTTCACATAGTCTGGCTGCTTACGGCAAGGGATTACATACACTTTGGGTGGATTTCTGACGATACTCAAATGTTTCGAAAACCTCAAAGAATCGACGTCCGGTTCGCCTTGACATATGTGAGTTTCAGAAAGATGTATATCGTACAAGACAGATACTGTTGACATTTCGAGCGGCCATATTGAATTTTTGAAGGGTCAATAATATATATTTTCATGTTTTGCACATTTTTAACCGCAATTCGACCGGGCGTTGGCACGTTTACGTTCATATCACAGTCCTGTACCATGTGAAGCATATCCGTGGACTACGAAATAGCTTATTTTTACCGAGCAAAGTCGGTGAACAAAACTACTACAGCATCACCTTAAAGTAATGTGAAACTACTCGGCCGGTAACAAAAACTGTCATCTGAATTTCTTTGTCACGGTTGATTTGTCGGATTAAAGCCGAGAACGTTGCTCTCCGCCTAATGATTACACAGGATGCGGTCTTGTCTTTTATCCGACAGACTAACAGCGATGAAGAAATTCGGGATCGCAAGATTAGTTCTATCTTCTTTGCACTCCATACCTACAGTTTAATACAAAACTGTCACATTTTTCCCGACTCCAGATTTTCGTAGAGACTCCAGAAGAGCCGGTTTTAATGCGTGAATGTAGCAGGGAACTTTATTCAGGAAAAAACGTGACTTTATTCAGGAATTTTAATGAATGACCATCCAATAATTTGAAACTTCGATATCCTTTGTGTTTAATTCACACAAAATTCGTATACTGGGTTTTGTTGCATACTCAGACGATTTTTATTGGTAAACGAACTCAGTTTGTTTTTACAGACAGTACCATCTTTTTCTTCCCAATACCATTAGAATTCTTTGTTTTTCCAAATGTCAAAAATGAGGAAAATTATAAATTTTCAGATTTTCACTTACAGCTCTTCAAACAAATGTACTTTTTCAGGCGGATAACTGACACTTGTTTCTGTTTAGATACATTTTTTTATTCAAAAAGAATTAAATTTTGTAAAGATAATTATTTTAAACAGGGAATAAAAATATAAATGTCACAGTATCGTTATCTTAAGACATTGAAGAAAATTTCTATGTTTAAAACAAAATGTTCATTACAACGAAAACGGCACTTCTCGATTTCCGATGGGGGTGTGAAACACGCACTGTGCATTTGTAGTTTGGATCCACAAGTGTACGGTTCCACAGTAAAAATAAGTTGCAAAGTAATATCTTGAACGTCGTTTCCTTATTCTTTTGGTCCATCGTCCACACAGTTTCTTCTGCGAGGAAGTCCATTGATCAATTTTGGTATTCTCATAGAGAATGCTTCGTGAACAATGGATATAAGGAATGAAAAAGTAACGTGCCACTTTTTCTCTACTTTTAATTCTACGTTTTACTCTGCGACTTTTTAAATTATGTTTAAGGTAGCATTCGTGAATTCAATTTTAAAAAATTAAGTTAAAAATTCAAAGTCATAAAACCTGGTCGTTTTTATATAGCTTAACAAAAATTGCTATACATACAGAGTTCTTACAGTTTCATTTGCGTGCCAAATTTTAGTTCCATTGCTCAAGGGATAATCAATCTAAAGATCTTTCAGTTTCGCAAATAAAAGCAATATTGAAATAAAAATATCAATCTAGTGTAACATTCATACTCCTTTATCGATTTTGACAAAATTTTGTACCAAAGATCCTTGAACTCTATTAGGTATGTGCAACAAACTCGTTCGTTGTCTCAAAGGTATTGGAAATTGGAGTCGAGAAGTTAAAGAATTCAATATCCTCTAAAATTTGATTCAATTAACAGATTTTTGTGAAGAACGCTTTGACCTGTTACCTCAAGGAGATGCATAACGTCATATTTTCCTAAAATTCGAGATCACATAACATCCGAATCCCTTTTCCAATTTCGGGCAATTTAAATGAATTCAATATCTAGAACAAACCTGAAATTATAATAAACTATTTAACTCCATGCCCCAGATATTACAGGAGTTGGAGCTATTTCGCGCTTTTTTTTAAACACTCCAAAACGTCATAAAATCTGAATGTCTGCATACGTTTAGTCCAAAATCGCAATAATCAGTTACGAGTTACTACCTCAGATGTGTGCCAAATTTCAGTCTGATTGCTCTTGGCACCTATAGCTCTTGACAAGCCCTGAGCTATAGAAGATAGTATTTTGGACGTTCTAACCATAAACACATACATACATACGAATATTTTTTTCTAAACCACATTTTAGAGCATTTTGGGTACTCTGACATTTAAATTTCAACCAAAAAAACACGAAAAAAGCTTTGTCTACGGTAGCGAAATTCCGTTATTGAATATAGTTTTGGAATCGAAACGTCAGATTTTTGTGAAAAAAATTAGCTAGACACAGGGATTAACAAATTATTCTTTGTGACTTTTATTAAAGCACTATTTAACTTGTTGGCAGATATTCTTACTTTCTATCTTTTCTTTACGTTCATATGGTATTTTGAGGACTTCGTTTAATAACGTCTACAAATTATCGTGAAATAATATAAATATTTTATATTATTGGTTTATAATGAATACATAACAATGCAGGGCCTAGTAAGGACTACAGAAAGGCATTGTTGCTCCAAACCTTTCGACAAAATGGCACCCACCAAAGTACTAAGCAGTCAAAACAAACAAAGTGTACCCGTTATACCTGTGCGGAGAGGCATAACCACACGAAATCAAAAGGCTGCAATCAATAATGCATTGGCTAAGCCACCTGGAGTTATCAAAGACCCAAGAATCAAAAGAAAGGCCGATGCTTCTCCCCTGAAGGATAAAACAACGAAACGTTCTGCTTTAGGAAATATCACCAATGTGAGTATATCATATAAAGTCGTATACCGACCGATGATCATGACGATTAAATTTACTTACTGTTGTGTGACAATATATTTTTATTTTGTTTCCCCGTGACCTTTAAACTATCTAAATTAAATTGATCGTGCTAGTAGTATAAATAATAAAGTATTATTATTCGTATTATATCATACAAGATCAAATAGCCAAGCTTAAAAGTTATAAAGTTGACCATAAAATAGAATAAAATTCATAGGCTATTGGCAAATCATTGGGCGTACAACTGCAGGAATCGAAGAAGGTGGTTAAGAAAGGGCCGGGGACGCAAATGAAGTCGTCGATTCAAGCTACTTCATTAAAGACAGTCGAGAAAGTACTTATACGACCTGACAATGTTGTTGCTGTAAAAACAAAGCCCGCATTGCAGGTAAAAAGTGTTAAGAAAGATGACGAAAAGGTGGAAGTATCGAGCAAAATGGTCAACTTTCGTCGTAGTTTAGACCTGGAAAAATCGGAAGACAATTCCCTGTATGTTAGTGCTCTGGAGGACGTTCCTGATGAAAGTGCGAAAAAATCGACTAAGAGCAGCAGCGCGGTGAGTGAACAATTCGGAGATTATATTTTAAGCCCTATGAATATCCATTATTAACTACATGTCTTAATCACAAAATGTTAGGTCGGCAACAAGACATGCGGGAGCAAGACAAGTGAAGAAGTTGAAAACATTGAAACAACATCGACGACATCCGAGAAGTCCACGTTGCTCACTGGTCGCCTCGACGCTATGCCGGAACGAGAATTGCCGGCCGGCGTTCAGTGGGACTTCGACGGTGAAAACTGGCGGGACCCCTTCCAAGTGTCGCAATATGCTATGGACATTTTCGAATACCTTAAGGAGCGCGAGCAACTATTTCCGATCAGTGACTACATGGAAAGACAAGTGTGCCTGTCGCGGTGGATGAGGTCGTTGCTTGTTGATTGGATGGTCGAAGTACAGGAATCCTTCGAATTGAATCATGAGACGCTGTATCTTGCGGTCAAGCTTGTCGATCTTTATCTCACGGAAGTCACAGTTGGAAAGGAGACTTTGCAGCTTCTTGGCGCTGCCAGTCTTTTTATCGCTAGCAAATTTGACGTAAGCTCATGATGATCATTTTAATGAGTAAAATGGTATAGTTCCGAAAGTCTTGAAATTTTCTAATAGCCTGTAAGCGTAAATCATTCTTACAATATTTCCAATTGTTTACAGGAACGAATCCCTCCGATGGTCGAGGACTTCTTGTATATATGCGACGGTGCTTACACTCAACGGGAGCTCATAAGAATGGAAATGAACGTACTCAAAATCGTTGACTTTGACCTAGGAATACCGCTTTCATATAGGTTTCTTCGTCGTTATGCCAGGGTTTGTATAATTCAATTTTTACATTTCTTATATTGAGTCGACTTGGATCTTGTGATTCCATCACCCCGGAAGGATGCATCTATTTCTTTCCACTTACTACGCGACTCTCGCAGATACCCTGGTATTAATGACCAATAAGTACCACTCGAAACTATTCAAAATATTATTCTGAAAATAGAGAGAGTCGTGACTTGGTGGATGAGTCCGGCGTCAATGGAAGTTTTTCACGTGTGTTTCTGTAATCCCAGTGATTCGGATCCCACCTTTAAAGCAGTCCTTTCGCAGCACCTAGTCAAGAAACAGTCATCATGGGATAATTGAAAATAAAGACATTTCAATGTACCAATAATTATGACAATGTGAAATATGATTTTACGCACATGATTTTCATGAATGAAAGGACTATTGATTCATTTGAAAAATTTCATGATAGTAGTACAGCTGGACTCGATTTCTTCGTCCACATCATTTTGGCGACGTACGTATGACAAAAGCCATATGCGATTAGCACGATTTCTTATTTAACTTTATCAGAGAAACATATTCGGTAATCTCTTCTTTCGAGGTACCCTTAAAATCGGAAAACATCAGCGAATATTTTACAACATGAATTATACATGAGATTATTAAGTGTATATATTGTTCTTTGAAAGTACGACCATCGCGAATTCCCTATTATAGACAACGTTAAAAATCTTGACCTTTAGCATCGCTTATTTCTTATAAAGTGGCAGTAACCTCACCTATATACGATACACATGCTCCTTATTGCTGTATGTTAAACATGAAAGAACTTAACAAATCCATACCTAACACCACTCACAAGGGGACCTCCAGGTACGTGGAACACCGATTCGGACCAAATTTTTTTTACAGGTAGGTTGCACCCAGGGGTGCAATAGGTGCAAGTAATAGGACCCGCTTCTCAGCCGTTTTCGAGATATAAAATATTAAAAATTTCCGAGGGCCCATATACTCTTTATATACTCTCTGCGTTAAATCATTTTCAACAAGAGCGCGTAGCGTAGTCGGCAACGTCTCCGCTTCGTAAGTGCTGGATCGCCGGATCGAATCCCGGTGCACTTTTTTTTTATAAATTACTATTATTATTATTTAATCATTTCTACGGCAACTACTATGCGATAATATTAATATTTCCGTAAAGGAATGAATAAATATTTTTTATTGTGGATCATTTTGGTGTTGTAAGGAAAAACGAGCAGCTTTTTTTATTTATTTATTTTTTGGTTGAAAGGTAGGGAAAGCATTGTGACAAATGGATACACGAGTTTAAAAGAATAACCAATCTTTTTATTAACTTTTCATTGGTTATCGCAACTACAAGAACTAGGGTGGTACTGATCATAAAAACATGGAAAACAATAATTATTTCGGCATCGGACACACGTAATAAATGCTCATCGGTGAAAATCTCGTCATATAATAATGGATTCGTCTGGCCGCCCCAGGAATCAATGAGCAACTGCGATTATATTAATATTTCCGTAAAGGAATGAATAATTAATTAATTAATTAACCTGTTAATCGGGGAATTATATTTATACGTCCCGCCCGGTTAACAGGTTAATAAATTAATAAATTAATAAATTAACAAATTATATGACAACAGGAGATCTTTCCTAAACGTTAACGAGGTTTGCTTCGCGATTGACGTCTTGAAAAATCCTTGCGGATGCGGAAACTCGGCATTTATTACGTGCGTCCGATGCCGAAATAATTATTGTTTTCCATGTTTTCATGATCAGTACCACCCTAGTTCTTGTAGTTGCGATAACCAATGAAAAGTTAATAAAAAGATTGGTTATTCTTTTAAACTCGTGTATCCATTTGTCACAATGCTTTCCCTACCTTTCAACCAAAAAATAAATAAATAAAAAAAGCTGCTCGTTTTTCCTTTGACACCAAAATGATCCACAATAAAAAATATTTATTCATTCCTTTACGGAAATATTAATATTATCGCATAGTAGTTGCCCTAGAAATGATTAAATAATAATAATAGTAATTTTAAAAAAAAGTCTGCGCCGGGATTCGATCCGGCGATCCAGCACTTACGAAGCGGAGACGTTGCCGACTACGCTACGCGCTCTTGTTGAAAATGATTTAACGCAGAGAGTATATAAAGAGTATATGGACGCTTGGAAATTTTAAATATTTTATATCTCGAAAACGGATGAGAAGCGGGTCCTATTACTTGCACCTATTGCATCCCTGGGTGCAACCTACCTGTAAAAAAATGTCGGTCCGAATCGGTGTTCCACGTACCTGGAGGTCCCCTTGTCAGTGATTAGTGGGCGGTCAGTATTTGACTTTGGGAGTGTTCGTTTCGTGGTGTTTATTGCTCGGATAAAGTGCTGCCCTACGCACACCTGGCAACCGTGCTTGAGTTTACTCACCTTACCATCAGTGTCTTAGATAGGCATCGGATTTTTCATTACAGAATGCCCGCAGTTCTCTTGTGCTCTAAGTGTATGCGATACAGTGTGGTATTAAGGTGAGGTGACAATCGATATCGAACGTTCACCTCAAAACTTTTAGGACAGTTTTCTCGAACCTGGATATTAGTAGGGATGTCAGAAGAGTGGGACTGACTGCGTAAATGTGGAGTGGCCCTCACAAATCTGACGTCAGAAAATATGGATCCGAGAAAAATGTGTTCGAAATATACTTTGTTTCAGACCGAAGTTTAGGTGACTTAAGATGAGGTAAAACTTGCATACTCACACAGGTGTGCTAATTCCTTCACTTCGCCGTGAGCGCCACACTAATTCTATCTCTGTCGCACTCATGGATGTTTCATCTCCCCTTAAGACTGCTGCGGTCGCACGGGGGAAATTGGTTTTGGAATTGAGGGTAGAGGAATGTGAAAAGCCGGAAAAAAGCGTACATGGGCAGCGCACATACGTTGTATATAGTAATATACTGCATTTTCCGGACCATAAGACGCACCTTTTTACTTTAAAAATTCGACCAAAAATTGGGGTGCGTCTTATAGTCCGATCGGGGAATCCTACTTAAATAAATGGGGGATTACCATAAAATGAATCGGAGATTTCCATAAGTTACGGCATCTAAAAAAAAATATAGGGGATCCCCACGGGAATGTCAATATTAGTTACCATTAGTGAAGTAGCGTATGTGATATCGTACGGTTTAATAAAGTATTTTTATAATTTGAATTTATTCTTTAATTGTTATAAAACCAGAAAATGAGTTTAAAACAAAAGAGACACTCTTATAATGTGAATTATTAATAAGAAGTGATAAAATATGCGAAAGAACATGGAAACCGAACAGCAGAAAGACATTTTGGTCCACCACCAACAGAAAAAATGGTTCGAGAATGGAAAAAGCAAGAAGAGCAATTGAAACTGCTCAGTAAACATAGGAAAACACTTCGTTCGTACTTACCAAAGTGGCCGGAACTGGAAATGCAATTAAAAATTGGATCACAGATCACCGAAGCAATTGAATATCGGTTTCCACGAAAATTATCATTTTTGAAGCGAAACAATATCCGTCTGCAAATCGCATTGGTGATTTCACATGATCAGCTTCTTGGTGCTTCAGATTTATGAAGAGACACGGACTATCCATACGTACGAAAACCAGTCTGGCCCAAAAAATGCCGGTTGACTGTGAAGCTAAAATTATAGAATTTCATAGATTCATTATATCAGCTAGACGGAATTTTAACTTTGATTTTAGCCAAATTGCTAATATGGATGAAGTGCCTCTAACACTTAATGTTCCTTCAAATCGTACTATAGATTCAAAAGGTACCAGATCAGTAACAATAAAAATAACAGGTCATGAAAAAACACACTACACTGTAGTTTTAGCAAGTTTTGCGGATGGTAGAACGCTATCACATATGTTAATCTTTAAAAGAAAAACATTACCGAAAGATGAAATCTCCCGTGGAATTTTAATCCACGTTCAACAAAAAGGTTGGATGGATGAAATGGGGATAAAATTATGGCTACAACAGATATGGGCAAAACGTTCAGGCGCGTTGTTAGTTTGGGATCAATTTAGAGCTCGTACAACAGATTCAACGAAAATCCTTTTAAGAAAAATGAACACAGAAATAGCAGTCATTCCTGGAGGCCTTACAAGGCAATTACAACCCCTGGATGTGTCAATTAATAAACCATTTAAAGATTTAATGCGGGAGGAGTGAAACAAATGGATAACAAAACCAAGTCACGATATGACAGTAACAGGAAGAATGAAACGACCTACAATTATCGAAGTGTGTACCTGGGTGAAAAATTCTTGAAAAAAAGTAAAAGAAGAAACAATTGTAAAGTCTTTAAAAAAGTGTGGAATTAGTAACGCGATGGACGGTACAGAAAATGATTTTGTCTTCGAAGAATCAATCACTTGATTCGACAGCAGTTCAGTGATTGACACGACAGCAGTTCAGAAAATATTTTGATAAGCGACAGTAACGAGTCGCGTGAAGATGAATTGATTAATACAGAAAATTAAATGTTTATAAATGTATTATTATAATAATAAAGTATTATACTAATTTATAATAATAAAAAAAATTTTTCTAAAAATTGATAGTTAAATTTTGGGGTGCGTCTTATGGTCCGATGCGTCTTATCGTCCGCAAAATACGGTACTATTCTGAATACATCGATCAATTTTCGAAACAAAATAGAAATACTTTTTTTGTTCGTATAATTAAGACTAATTTGCCACAAGTATTGCTTGAGGAATGTAGATATTTTTTTTTCTCATTAAAATCAACCACTCAGATTTGATCAGAATAGTTTTTTATTAAATTTTTATTGAGCGGTGGACATCGCTGTACCGGCTTAGAGACCCTCTAGACGTCACTCATTGCGTACCGGAGTTTAGTATTATAAGGGTATCAATGGCATTGTTCATACGCCTTTTTCGTTCTTAATTATCTGGAGTCCAAACATTAGAAGCGTAAAGTCCCTAGCACTGACCTCGCATTTTTTTAAAAATACCTTATATTAACTTCGTGTGGTGCCAGAAAATGGAAAGCCTTAAGTATATTGAAAAGCCAAATAAAAGTTTTTTTAAAGTCAACACAATAATACACTAAATAATAAATAAATCGTTCATTACTTTAGTGCGTTGTATTAGTATTAGGTGCGGTTCAACATATAGGGTTTATAGCTTTGGAACTCGTTTAAATGAATAATACATAAAAGTAAAACATTTATTTCTCATTTGTATATTACGTTAATTTTTATGTCCGTTTAATTTTATTCGAATAGTTGATTCTGCTATGAAAATCTGTTAAAAATCAACTATGGATTTAGGCAAATCATAAACGTAACTATTATAAATTTGTTTTTCTTCACCTTTTAAATAGTGCGCAAAAGTGTCCATGCCAACGTTGACCCTGGCGCGGTACATCTTGGAATATTCGTTGATGGACTATTCGACGATAATGTTCAGCGACAGTAAGATGGCTGCCGCGGCGTTGCTTCTCGCACTACAGATGAAAGATCTCGGAGGTTGGACGGTGACTCTCGAGTATTATACCGGTTACACAGTCAACGACACAAAAGAAATAGTGAATGTGCTGAATCAAGGACTCCATAGAAAACACAAAGACGCTTTGGCGACCGTCCGCAATAAATACAGCCACAAGTAAGTTCCACCTATGTTTATTTACATTTGTTAGGAAAGGAGTTTTTGTTTTCAGAATTTTAACGATATTCTTCTTTAAATTCAGGATCTTCTTCGAGGTAGCTAAGGTGCCATTAAAAGAAGTTTTAGATTTATAGTCAACTAAACACGTAAGTGTTAATAACTTTAAGTAGACTCGTAGCTCAATACATATGTTAATAATTGAGCCTGGCAAAATTACACCGTAATCTTGCAGCAGCCTATATAAGATAAACGGGAAAAGTAAAAAAAAACCACAATGCCACATGTATACGTGAAAATTTCAAATCACGGTAACCTTGTTTAGTTCGTGTGATAAATTGACATAAAATTAGGGTCTGAATATAAATCTATATCAACAGTTTGAAAAGTCGAACGAACAAGCAAAACGAACCGTTATTCTTAATTTATTCAGAAATGACTAGCCGGAGCTTCAAGTGTTACTCGCACTCTTTCAGTGCATGATATTATTTCGTAATTTATTTATGCATCCATTTTTCTTCAATATTTCAATTTATACGATCATATTTATAAGTTATTATAATAATTTTTTTTTTGCTTGTTGAGAAATTTATTTTGCAACATTTTTTTTTATCGTTTCCAATAGTAGAAAGATTTTTATTTGTAGATTTTCCTTTTTTAACGAACTATTACTGTGCCGGCTTTCTACGACATTTACCATCGTAATAGAGATCACATGTTACCGTTGTTACTATAATAATGATAAGTATAATATAAGACAGCAAAGAAAATTTGCGACAAAGAATGCGCGGTCGCCTGTACTCATCGAGCCACCGTTATATTATGCTTGTAGCGCATTGCTGCGCATCCACTTTTTCACTGTTGACTGATAACGATGGTAGATAACTATGCGATAAATTTACAAATTATTTACGTTGTTAAGAAATATAGCATAGTACGACTGGTTATGAATTTCGACGTCTATATACAAATTAATTCATAATAACGAATTGACGATTATTAAATGAATCATCTCCACATGTATGCTAAACTTGCGTACACCTTCAATTGAAATGGACCGTGACAAATTTAGACTGTCTTCATCGCATTCTGTTGAACGTTTGTTCCGTCGAAAAATTGCAGATATTGTCCGGCATCGTAGACGCACTCTCGCGTCGTTTTAAACATAGTCGAGCCATTTATATTCGGGGCAAATCTTCGAGTCTCAAGTGTTGAACAATATTGCAAAAATCAACTTCGGTATTTAAATAAAATAGTGCCTGGGCAAAGCATCTCTACAGTTGCCTCAATTTTTCGTACTTTTCCTGCACACGATACCCCGACGAATCTACCTACTGTGGAATGACTATTAAACTTTTATTCTTTTAACGTTAAGAAAATAACGAAAAAATTCGATACCAAATTTGTTGAAATCTTATAAACCCCGGAAGAATATTTAACGTGCTCTGGCAGTGGTAATAGAAGGTCTAAATGTGATCGAACTATGGATGGATGATCTACGTTTGCGGGACACGTTATATTAATTAGGAATTTCAAAAAAACCGTTATGACTGCTTTGAAGTTTCATCGGGTTTTCAAAAACGGTTGTACATAACAATCGACAACGTTCGAATATGTATATAATGAAATTA
The DNA here is from genome assembly GCA_963942595.1 of Cylloceria caligata. NCBI lineage: Eukaryota > Metazoa > Arthropoda > Insecta > Hymenoptera > Ichneumonidae > Cylloceria > Cylloceria caligata. Next base: position 28,393,176 of record OZ012706.1, read on the forward strand.
TTATTTTTTTCCACAAAATAGTAATGCAAGATAACAATAGTAGGAGAGATATGTAAAGTTGCAATGTCCATGTCTAAAATTATAAGGTGTAAATAGTGTTAGGATTATGTATTTTTTACCACCAGGGAATGTACTACTAAATATTGTTGGTGTGTGTGCGCGCGCATGTGTGTATGTATGTATGCGGCCATGCCGAACGGCTAATTTTATTAATAAAATTCGTGACGTGATACAATGTATCTAAATATTTAAATCTAGTTTTAAATCTTTTTTCGAGAGCATGTAGCACCGAAATATTGTACGATTTTACCGGAGTCAGCTATTTCATTCAGTAATATAGCAAATTATTTCCACCTTACATTACTGCATCAATTTTATCAGAAAATTAAAAAGTATTTAGCTGCAATTAGTACTAGTTATTTGGTAGAATTTGTGAAGAAATCCTCATGAGTGAGGGGGTATATGTCGAACGGGTATCTTTGGCTTCGTTTGCTGCGTTGTCTTGTTGGTGACAAAAATCTTACGTCAGTTTCTGTTGGGGAGACAACACATCGTTGCGGCGTACGTAAATATGTCGTCACAATGTTACGTCTAACAGTGTTAATCTTTCATCGGCGATTTTTCACCGCATTTAGATGTAACGACCAGAGAGACGTGATGCTTATAGGTTTTAACTCCGAAAAATCAGTGACTCAAATTGCAAGTTCAGGTTGTTGTCAAATATAATACTAAATGTCACAAGCATTGCAACATCTCTCCAATGTCGCCATTGGTAATTTATAATCCCCATTCATCATTAGCACATTATAAATACAGAACCAGGGTTGAAACATGTCATTTTTTTCAATCTAAGCTTGCGCCAATGTAGTAACAAATTAGTTTTTAGTAACATTTGTTTTTACGATAGGTATGTCGTTAAAAAAACTGGAACTAAGACACAGACATTCTTTTTTAGTGGTAGTGTCATCAAAATTTCAACTTCGATGCAGACGTTGCACCACCTGACGGCATCGCTGCTAGTTTTGTGAAATGCTGACGTTACTCTAGTTAAGCACCATTTTAATGTACGTTATATTACAACAAATATAAATATCTCAACTATTTACAATGTGGATACAACATTTCAGCATAGTGGATAATATCGCAATTAACAGGTGGGCTGAAAAGTTCGTAGGCTAACATAGAAAAAATCTTTTTTTTTTTATAAAATTTGATTTCATTATTGAATATAGTTGCCTTCCAGGGCGATACAACGATTATAGCGGTCATACAATTTTTCGATACCATTTTTATAGTACGATTTGTCTTATGCTCAAAATAGGCTTCAGTTTCGGCCATTACCTCTTCATCGGCGCTAAATTTCTTTCCAGCGAGCATTCTCTTGAGGTCTGAGAACAGGAAAAAGTCGGTGGGGGCCAGATCTGGAGAATACGGTGGATGCGGAAGCAATTCGAAGCCCAATTCATGCAATTTTGCCATCGTTTTCATTGATTTGTGACACGTCCATTTTTTCAAACTAACAAAAGTTGCTTCACTCAAAATGCTATATCTCACAAACTAATAGTGCGACAGCTGCTAAATTTATACACGTGTCTTTTGAAGGTTAGGGCTAACTAAAAATCATATGGATTTAATACTAGTAGCGCCATCTATGTCAGCCTACGAACTTTTCAGCCCACCTGATAGTTATGTTGGAAAATAAAATGCATACATATTCCTTATGTTCTTGGGAATACGCTACATGGAAGATGTTTAAAAAAAAAATTAGATCATGAATTATGTTAATTAGTAATGAGCTATTTGTTAATGAAATGAAAAATTGAAGCTGTAGAGAATTTATTATTTTTAATTAGTTAAAATTATTCTCATTCTATACTGTAAAACTAATCTTTATAAAAATTAATATACTGATATTGGAAGTATTTATGCATAAACTGGTATATTACATTTCATATACAAGTACGATGTAAAATTAATGAACGGTACTGAACACGTTGAAAAAGTCGTGTTTAATAAACACGCACTTTAATATGTACTTGATAGTTGTATATTAGATATACTACTATATACTGGTTTATGCATATATGCGTCTTATACAATTGTATCCGTATTCCAAATATTTTTAACAGCGGACATTTAGAAGTGTAAATATAATTGAAGGGAGAGAACACAAAAACACGGTGATAAAGTGCGGTGGAATCGGGAATCGGTAGAGAGGGTAACTCGTTATCAAAATTGAAACTGAACTTTATTGAGAAAGATAAAGCGGTAGCACGATACAAATTTCGAATATTTCTTTGCGACTGACTAGTGTTCATCATTTCGGCAATGAGAGCGAACCGTATGTATGTGTACAAAGGTATCGTAATGTGAATGTATGTACGAGTGTGTCGTGGAAGCATCTGTTGTCTCGGTGAGTCAAATGTGCTCGTGCGAATTCCAGACCGCTGCAAAACGAAAACAGTTCGAGTAATATATAGAATCTCATATAACGTAGCGTTGTGGTCAATATGTGGCTTGTTTCGATAAATTGCAACACTTTCGATGAATAGTATTTATGTTCATACTGAAATTTAAAAAAAAGATTCTGATAAGGTGACGGGAAAAATAGTCTTACATGAATCTAAATCCACATTTGTCCATTGCAAAAACGACAATTCATTAAATAGATGAAAGTATAGAGGTTCGAAGTACATCAACAGCCAACATTTGTCCAGGTGTTAAGGCGAGTCGAAACCTCCACACCACGCATCTAATTCCCGGAACACACCTACTCGTTCCACACTGAACAGAATAAAATGAAATTTGGTCAATAGACTGCAAAAACGTAAACCCTTTGAGTGACAAACGTAGAATTTCGAAAATAAAAAAATTACAAATTAAATATCCGCAGTTACATGTAATGAAAAAAATACTTCTTAAAATGATTTAAGGCACAAAATAAAAAAACGCCGTTTGTCACCCCCAAGTCAGCACAAAAACACACAGTACACCCATTCTGATTGCGATTTAGAAACGAAAAACTACCTCATCTGTGCACGGCAACTATTGATGATAATCTCGAAAAATAAATCCGCGAGACATGGCCGATGGCTAAGTTGTATGAAGACATGGCGAAATATGCATGAGTGCGAACGAGATAGAACTAGTATAGTTTCGCCTCACCTGAATTCCGCGAGAGGTGCTGGTAGTATATTATATAGCTGTCTCTCTCACACACCAGTAGAGTGAAATGCTATTGCTTACAGTTTTAGTTACCCACTGAGTAGGTTTCGCCTTCCCTTAATACCAGGATCCAAGTACGAATTCGGGATTAATCGGTAATTTTAAAAACAATAAATAAGATATTTTGCCTGGAGTTGATAGGGGCAGCGGTCAATGTTATGAAGTTCTGGATAAGAGTAGTAATATGTCTTATGGAGGTGTTCCATACAAAACCCTGGCATATATTAGGGGTACCGGACAGTTTTTTCATTTTTAGGTACTTACTCTCAAATAAGACTAGAGTACCTATCACAATTGTCCTTGCTTGTGGGATGTTCGTATCCAATTATATCTCAGGAGCTGTGAAACCTACTTTATTATCCATCGACATACAGCTTTATTCTGGTGTAAACTCAAGCCACACAGAATTTAATGCCGCTTATTCAACTTGAACTGTGTTTACAAGAAAAAAGGGGACAGGGACGTTTTTCTCATAACACTAGGCATATGATTCGCATACAAATCACTGCATGTGTTAAATTATTCATTTATTTAGTGCAATACAAAGTTAATAAAGTGACATGAGCAACACCGTTATAATGTGTGGCTTCAAATCCATTCTAATGTTTAGTACGTATTTATTTCTAGGATTATCGTATCACAACAACACGATGATCAATTAATAAAAAATGTATAGGGCATAAACTATTCCAAAGTCACCACGTTCAGTAAGTCGTCAAAATCCATGATACAGCTAGTGGAGAACAGATTGTCCGTGGGAGAGTAATACCATAGACGATAGTGTATAATCCACCATACGAAGTAAAAGTAGACATATGCATTGATTCTGAAATCAATTAATTGTAGAATAATGAAGTAAAAAAATATTGGTTCAGCAACTTTTAAATCATACATGCAAAACAGAAATGGAAAATGAAGATGTACCTCTTTATCTAAGAAATATGATTAATGAAGGAATAAATATATTGGTTGTTGAAATTAGATTCAGTAAACTACATTTTTTATTTCGGTAATTAACAAATGATAGATTTTCTTTCATCCTTAAGAATAAACATGAAATGTTGAACTGATAATACTTATATCTTAGTTGCAAAACAATGAAATGAAAAATAACTTGCATGTGATTCTCTAAAAATGTTGATGCGAGATTTGAAAATAAACATGATTAACATTCAGCATGTTGGTTTCGATTTTTATTTGTGCTGGTTTTGGTATCTCATTCCGGTAACACAGTAATAAATATTGGGTACTACCAATTGGTATATGTTTTGATTTGCAATTTTTGTTTGGTATAAATACTTGTGTACATTTTTTGTGTGTGTTTTCTCGATATTTATATTGTCTTTTCAATAGAAACTGATTGTTTTACAGGTGGGCCTAGATCGTACGATAAGTTTGCCGTTTTCGATGTTATATTGCTTGTTACCAACAAAATGAGCACTGCAGATTCGGCTATTTTTGTTCGGCTGCCACGGCTTGTTATCTGGTGTACTATATGAATAAAACATTACAAAATTAATGGTGAACGATTTAATTTTATAGCAATTTGTTGAAATTTGACGTTTGTATATTTTCAAAACGTTTCTTGTATCAAATCGTCATAATATTTACTTATATTCTTTTGACAGCTTTTATTCACTCATTTCTCTTGTTAATTTCCCAACTTCGTCTCAGAAACGAATAAAAAGTCAATTCCCGATTTCGAGATTAGGAATTTTTGCCCACCACAACACAACAGTACCTTGTACCACCCATTTTTTGTTTATATCAGAGCAGTTTATAACTAAATTAATACGTGCACCGCACAGTTTACTGCACTTGAACGCAGTGATGCCAGATGAGGGAAATTTTTTCCCTTTTGGGTACCCTCTCCACTGGGTCTGCTTTAGCGCTCACTGCGCGCGCACCCGGCGCACCGACCAATCAATAGTCAGGCAGCGTGTGACGTCACACTCTACGCCGCGCGCACACTTGGCTCACCGACCAATCAACAATCAGGTAGCGCAGACGTCTCTCACTACGCCGCGCGCTGTTTAAACGTTCAAAGTACAAAATAAATTAATGCAATTATTAGCTGCACTATTATTTCTGTGTACTCTTAATCGATGAATAAAATGTTTGTTTTCATTAATTATTGAAATTGTCGATCTTTTTATGTGTTTTTCATTAGTATTTGTAAGAAATTCATGTCGTTGTAGCGGTTTTTCAGTAAGAATCGGGAAAATAAATCTTGTAGTGTCAATGACATAGATACTTAGGTCGTATAACGAAATTTTTCGATTTTGTCTTTTTCTCGCAACAATTCACTTTTCAAAAGTAAATCGTCGCGAGAAAAAAAAATCGAATTGACTAGCTCGAGATTTAAATCTGCTATTTTCGGATTATCAGTCTGGAACGCTACCAGTGCGTTACCCAGCTTCTCTGGCATTTGATGTTGCACTATTAATATCACTTATCCGTGCTGACGTTAATATCGTTAATCATGTGAGTTTTCCGACATCAGCATATAACTTCTTGGTGGCAGCATGGTTTGTCATTTTATAGATTCCATTTAACTGCAACCGATAACAGCAAACATTTTCAGTTGTGGATGGGTGAATGTTGATCAACAGTCAACCGTCGTCGGTCGAGGTTCAGTGTAGTGCAGCTTAATTGGTTACAGTATATAGATAAATACTTGATAGATAAAAGCTTTCATTATAGTCAAGTCGCGAGTGTCAATTGTATCGATCGGTATTTAGTGAATCGAGTTGAAATTTACGATGGATTCGATGGGTTATCGTGCTGGAGCCAGCACTCGAGCGGACGTTCAAGGAGAGTCACCGGCAAAACGAGCAAGAGGAAAATCTTAAAAATCATTGGCTGTTAATGCCTGAGTTTTCTGGCTGGTTACAAGCAGTGCAGGACGATCCTGAGAAATCGTTCTGCACTGTCTGCCAGAAAACTTATAAGTGTGGCAAAAGCGAGATCCTGAAGAACGCTGCAGGCCGACGTCATATGCAGAATGTGGCACTCGCAGCATCTGCCGATGTAGAGCCTGCTTCTCAACAACAGGTGGATAAGGAGAATGCACATAAAATTGAGGTAAAATCCGCGGAAATTAATTTGTTAGCATTTTTTGCTGAACATAATATTGCAATTAAGACCATGGAACATTTGGTACATCTCTTTAAAGAAATTGTTGAAGACTCACGAATCTTGCAGGACATAACGCTCGGCCGGACGAAATGTACACAAATTATTACAAATTGCCTCGGCGGGCGCGAAGTAGAGAAATTGATAGATATTTTTGAAATGACAAAGTTTTCAGTGCTCGTCGATGAGAGCACTGACATCAACGACACAAAATCCCTGTGTGTTTCAGTTCAATTTGTATCGCCCGACACTAAGACAGTAGTCACACAGCTGTTCGAATTAGTAGAATTAAAAGCTGTTGACTATTCGGCTGAAAATCTATACGCGGCCTTTAAATCTTGCTTCGAGTCCAAAGGGATCCCTGTAGCTAACATTGTCGGCATGGCATCTGACAATGCATCGGTAATGACGGGAATACATCATTTATTTATGACTCGATTGCAATCAGACGCGCGTGGTGTCGCCGTATTAAATTGCATTTGCCATTGGTCTGCTTTAATTGCCAGTAAAGCATGTGCTAAGTTGCCTCGCTCCTGCGAAGATTTTATCAAAAGTATTGCTACGTACGTGTCCGGCAGCGCGAGACGCATTGCAGTACTTCAAGAGTTTCAAGAAATTTTAGACATAAAGAGAAAAAGAATTTAAAAATTGTCGGATACGAGATGTCTCTTGATGCAGAAATGCGTCGACCGACTCATAGAAAATTGGGATGTGTTAAAAATGTATTTTGCGCTGGCCATCAATGATGATAGACTTGAGTCAACAGAAACAATTTTGTCGAATTTGAGTGACGATGTTATTAAAGCATACTTGCTGTTCTTAAAATATGTTTTATCCATTTTCAATAGCTTCAATGCCCTCTTCCAGGGAAGAAAAGTGCTAATCAACCAGCTGGTAGAGCGTAGTAGGCAACTCATCGTGACATTCGGGTCTAACTTTTTGAAACCCGAAGTTCAGAGAGATCTTGTATCAGGCGCTTTCAACGTCGCTCATCCTTAGAATTGCACCGCCCTCGATCAGGTTGTCCTCGGTCCAGAGTGCCGGACACTCGTTACAAAGTTATCGCTCGTTCACGCAAATGAAATAAGATAAACTTGTTTAGAATTTTATATCACGGCTGTAACAGAGATAACTCGTCGACTTCCACTTAAAAATTCAATTTTAGACAATTGCAATTTTTGACCCCTAGTATTGCTCTTCAAATGAAGGACAGATGAAGCGTTAAACATTTATCTAATATTGCTGAGCGCTTTAGGACTTCCGACCTCGCAAAATTGACATTCAAATGGCATGCATTACCCTCCTTGTTTACCGAAGAAGCAAAACAGAGATTCCTCACTCGAAGTAGATTCATTTTGGAAAGAGGTTGTGGAAGTTAACAATGTGTTGGAGAAACAAACGTTTGCCACTTTAGAAAAATTAGTGCAAGCAGTATTGTCGCTTCCCCATTCGAACGCAGATCCCGAACGTATTTTTTCTACCGTCACCGATTTCAAGACAAAAAAACGTAGTAAAATAGGCCACAAGTGCCTGAACGCTATTTGTCAACTTAGATCAGCTTTTCAAAGTGCAAACCTTACTTGTAAAACTTTTAAAGTACATTCTCGACACCTCGAGCTTCACTCCAATAACAATTTATATTCGACTGAACAGCCGAACGTCAAATAAACAAGTTTTTCTTATCCAATTTGTGTGTTACCGATGAAAGCTTTTATCTCAACGTGTTTGAGAATCTGTCCAGATGTTGTTGAAATGACCTGAGAAGATATTGACAAATATGAGTATTCACTCGATGCAGGGAAAAATAAAACCAGACCGAAAGATGGTCTATAGAGAAAGTGGTTTTTATTCTACCATCCACTCTTTCACTACAAAATATCTAAAATAGAAAAAAATAATAAAGATATAAATTAAAATACAAAGAATTGGAGTTGAATTTCGATTTGAGTGAAACATTTGAGCAGCACATAATTTATTAATTACTTTAATTTATTATTATTATTAATTACTTTAATTTATTAATTATTAATTACTTTAATGTAATTTATAAATTACATTAATTGTGTGCTGCATTTATAAGTTACTTGAATACCACACAATTATATTAATTGTGTGCTGTAATTATTGAGAGCAGTGTACGTGCTGCAGCCAGTGCTGCGGAGCACGCCACGCAATGAGATATGTGAGTGCGCAGATTGATTTTTATTAATTCCAGTAACTTCTGAACAAGATAGAAAATTTGAATGCACAGAGAGTGAGTGCTGGCACATGCAACTCTGGTACTTGAGTGCTGGAATTCTACTAGAACGGACCGTGAAGCAGTCAACGCTGCATTGCACAGTAAAATGAGAGTATGAGGATGCACAAATGAATAGAAAGCACATGCGCAATTATATTAATCGAGCAGGCAAAATGTAGTGATGAAAACCGTGGTAGAGCCAGTGCTGCAGAGCACGCCAAAGTGTGAGACCTTTATGTTGATGTACCGATGAGTTTTCCACTCCTCACCGTCATTGAATTGCACAGAATTATAACGATGTACTCTTACCGTGTATTTGAGTCCTGTTGAGCTTGAGAATGCTGAGAAAGCCCGGAGCTGGTGAAAAATCCGAGAGTGTGAGAGAGATGTGCGCGCTGTCCAGGCGGGTTTTCAGGTAAGTGTCAAAAATAGCAATATGGCTGCGTAATATGAAAGCGTCGTTGAGCGCTGGAGTCAAATGAGGGAGATAGCCGGTGAGCGAAGCCGAAGTCAAGCGAGAGAGATAACCTCTCGCTTAACGCGGCATGTCTGCGAGGCACAGCATCGGCTCTGCGAGGCCCTTCCTCGGTTATCTCCGACCCAACCGAGCGCGGCGTGCTACACAGCAGTAACAGGTCGACGCACGGCGAATATCGATCGCCGTGCGCCAGCTGATTTTCTAACACAACGTAATATCGAATAAATAAGTTAATATAATAAAAAGATTGATTGCTTAAACCAAATTACCATGATTCCTGCGCGAATTAACTTGTGATATAACGACTAAATAGTTCCTTAAAACTTTGTGATATTATAATGAAATAGTTCTTCGGGAATAAATCGATCATGAAATAAATAAACAATATAAAAATTAAAAGAAATAAATAACGTAATGGGTACCTTCAAAAACTGCAATTAAAGTAAATCGAACGCGTTACATAAAAATAAATGTGAATAAGAATGAATATAACATTGTGTATAATGCATTTCATAGACCTAAGAAATAAGAGTAATATATTTATTTAGTATTTATTAATTTAGAAAGATATATAATACCGTTGATTATATATAGCAATTGATTTTTTTCCAATTTTGTAACTTGGCTTTTATTAACTTTTTATGACACATTCCATTAACCTAAAAGAAAAACAGAAAGTACTGTTCTTGCGAAATCATATTTTATTTGTTGCTCTTAGTTTAATGAAGAAATAAGACGTTTAATTGTTGGTGGGATACAGAGGGGTTTTTCCTGTGTCCGTATTTGCTTGGCTATACAAATACAGCAACGACCCCACGGGTGGGTCCTTATGCAGCGACCTCCACGTAGTAGAACCTGGGACGTGAGTAGAGCATTACAATTTCTTTTTATTCAATAAATTGCAATGAACCTTTCGTGTAAAGGACTACAATTTGGTATTGGATATTGCAATGCACTATTCATTTGCTGACGGCTGCAAGATTAGTGAGCGTTTAATATATTTCTTTAATTTCATCATTTATTTATTTATTTATATAATATTTATATATATTCATTAAAAAATCTTCCATAACTCATTTCATAAAAGCCCGCGCAGTGGCTGTTGTGAAATGGGTGGGGCGAGACAGCATAAAGCGCAATCGAGACAATATTGACGCGCCTAGCCCGGACAACGTGGTGGGGGCAGCGAGATAGGGGAAAAATTCCCTCACCTGGCATCACTGATGATGCCAGCCGGCGAGGTAGAAGTATTTTCTTACTGCCCCCACCACGCTGCCCGTGTTAGGCTCGTCAGGGGAAAGCTTGCGCTGCTCGTAACAAATCTCGTCTCGATTGCGCTTTACGCTGTCTCGCCCCACCCACCTCACAACACCGACCGCGCGGGCTTTTAGGAAATAAGTCATGAAAAATTATTTAATGAATATATATAAATAGTATATAATATTATATAAATAAATAGATAATGAAATTGAAGAAACATATCAAAACGCTCACTAATTTTGCAGCCGTCAGCAAATGAATAGTGCATTATAATCGCTTCACTTTCACTTTTTGACAATACATTGTCATGACAAAAAGACCAAGGTCTACACATTTTGATTCGTCTGATCCTGCTAGACGCATACGAAACAATATTTGGACTGTCATTGCAACATTAACGCAAGTACACTGAGAAAACAATTTATTTCATGTTAACGAATCTAGAGTTGGATATGATAGAATGAATGTTTAGTTATCATTACCAAATTTTAGTTGAGCTAATAATATTGGTTTGGGTCAAATAAAGTTAGAAAACATTTGCTAATATTACGTCCCGGGACCTCCACATGTAAAATTTCAAAATTTTCTATGTACCATTCTATATACCATATATATATTTTATATTTAATACGTATACTAGCGCGACCCAGTAGCGCTTATCGCTGCTGGGTATACATCGCTGCTTAGGTCAGCGTTCACACGCTGACCAACGGGACGCGGCCTATCGGCGAGACGCGCTGCGCCCCGCAAATAATTTTAGTATAATTCTTGAGCGGTACCATCGGCACTGCTCTCTTCATTTTAATTAGTTAGTTTTTCTCCGGGGGCCGACCACGCCGGTCGGCCCTCGTAATAGCACGGGCCCGTAATGACTACTGTTTTAATATCCAATAGCTAGTTGTATTGTTCGCGTAACTAATTAATTTGTGCACGTTCCAATAAACATCATATCGCATTTATTTCGCGCGCCGTTTATTAACTATTTTGGTATACCAAGTCTATAAATATGAAACCGGAATTTGCCCATAGATGGCCCTAGCTGTCAATGTAGTTACCGTCAAACCGCGTCATTGGCGCCATTTCCTTGTTGACATCTCTGACAAAGATTTTCGACTCACAACAATACAGGTTTCATACAACAGCATAGTCTGTAATAGCGTTGAACATGTCGAATGTTGTGCCTGGAAACTACGATTTGCGGACAGCATTGAGTTTCTGTTTCCATTTGAAGAAAACTGCTGCAGAATCGCATCGAATGCTTGTCGAAGCTTACGGTGAGCATGCTCTTGGTAAATCACAGTGCTTTGAGTGGTTTAAAAAATTCAAAAGTGGCGATTTTGATGTGAGAAACAAAGAACGTGGAAGACCACCGAAAAAGTTTGAAGACAGCGAATTGCAAGCATTGTTGGATGAGGATGACGCTCAAACGCAACAACAACTCGCGGATCAATTAAATGTGACACAAGAAGCCGTCTCCATACGTTTGAAAGCCATGGGAAAGATCCAGAAGATAGGAAAATGGGTTCCACATGAACTGAATGAAAGACATCAGGAAAACCGAAAAACCACTTGCGAAATGCTGCTCGCCAGGTACAAAAGAAAGTCATTTCTCCATCGAATTGTGACTGGCGATGAAAAGTGGATAAATTTTGAGAATCCTAAGCGTAAAAGATGATGGGTAACTCCAGGCGAACCATCGACATCGACTGTGAGGCCAAATTGCTATGGACGGAAGCCGATGCTCTGTGTTTGGTGGGATCAGAAGGGTGTGATCTATTATGAGCTGCTAAAACCTGGCGAAACCGTTAATACTGAACGCTACCAACAATAAATGATTGGGGAGTAATTGGGCCGTATTTCTTTGAAAATGCAGCTGGAAATGCGCTAACTGTTAATGGAGTGCGGTATCGCGAAATGTTAATGGAGTTTTTGTGGCCTGAATTGGATGTAATTGATGTGGAGGACATGTTTTTCCAACAAGACGGTGCGACCTGCCACACAGGACGTGAAACAATGGTGTTACTGCAGACTAAGTTTCCAGGCCGTGTCATTTCTCGATTTGGCGATCAACATCAGCCATCAAGATCGTGCGATCTAACACCGATGGACTTTTTCCTTTGGGGCTATGTGAAGGAAAAGGTGTATGCGAATAAGCCTGAAATAGTTGAACATCTTAAAGAGGAAATACGGCGCGTTATTGGTGAAATGCAGCTACATTTATGCGAAAACGTTATTTAAAATTTCAACAAAAGAATAACCCTGTGGCAGAGGTTTCGTGGTGGCCATTTGCCTGATGTTGTATTTCACGGTTAATCGGAACTATTTTTCTTTATGTTGAAATAAAAATGTTTGCTTAATTAAAAAATAAATGTGTTTTTTCTTTAAAATTAAATCCGGCGCTCCTGTTGGGACACCCTTTATATCGAAAGACTATTACAATGACATTTATTGGTGTTCGTCTTGCGCCATGTATTTACTATATTAATACCAAAAGTGAATACTATTTTAATGACTTAATTACAGTGGTTTAAATGTTTATGTTAATGTTGTATGCACGCAATATTTACTAACCGTTTAACTGTTTTAATATACATAGTGTATCTATTTGTGTTCCAATAAACTTTATTTATTTGAACCCGCCCCTCACTAGCCGTGCTCCAGTCCCGAGCCGGCACATTCCGGCTCAAAATGGACAAAATAAAATATTTTTCTTTCGTTGCGTCCCTTTTTCAAGTCCAGGACGTAACAGCTAACAATTGAAAAATCTTATTTGGCTTAACTTTAATTTAATAATAATTAAACATTCATTTCGCTATATCCAGCTCAAGATTTGTTGATATTAAATAAATTCTTTTCTCAGTGTACACTTCGATCACGGGTGAGGGTGCCGTTACAGTATTGGAAGCTTTTTCCCCGCAGAACAGAATCTATAAAATTACAGGCTATACTGCCATAAAGCAGTTGTGCGCTGATGTGAGAAAATGCACATGATTAATGATATCAACGTCAGCACGGATAAGTGATATTATTAGTGCAACATCGAATAGCAGAGTTACCCAACGCAGTGGTAGCGTTCCAGACTGACAATCCAAAAATAACAGGTTCGAATCTCGAGTTAGTCAATCCGTGATTTTTTTCTCTCGACGATTCTCTTTTGAAAAGTAAATTGTTGCGACAAAAAAACGAAATCGAAAAATTTCGTTATATGACCTACTAACATTGACATTTCAAGATTTATTTTCCCGACTCTTACTGAAAAACCGCTACAACTTCATGAATTTCTTACAAATAATAATGAAAAACACATTAAAAAATCGATAATTTCCATAATTAATTAAAGCAGACGATTTATTCATCGACTAATAGTACACAGAAATAATAGTACGGCTAATAATTGTATTAATTAATTTTGTACTTTGATCGTTTGAACAGCGCGCCGCGTAGTGAGTGACGTCCGCGTTGCCTGACTGTGGATTGGTCGGTGCGTAGGGTGCGCGCGCGGCGAGTGGTAAACCAGGCCCAGTGGAAAGGGTACCCAACGACCTTGATGTACGAAAATATTCCGGCATCTGGCATCACTGCTTGAACGTCCACGCGGTGCCTGATTCGGCCGCCACGTCGCATCAATAGAGAATTGCCACTGGCTACCATCTGTAACTTTAGCGCTTCGTCTACTCTCACGCCTCTACCGATAAATTAACCAACTAATTTCACACCATACTCATGTAACCATACTAGTAACTAAGGCAAAAGGTTCCTGACTGTTCACGCACGCGTACGCTACAAAACGCGGCCTTACTGATTACAACAATCTTTTAATTTCAACCACGTTATGTATTATAAAATTTATACCACGTTTGTTTATCCATCAATTAAATAAATATACATATAACTGCATCCACTATAGCCTTGAACATTTATTATTATAGTCACAAGCGCTATAATTGGTGACCCCGACGTGATCAAAGTGGATTTAAAAAAAACGATCAAACACTCCCACGTGGTAACACAAGTTTTAAGTTCAGTACGCGGTGATAACACGTGGCCAGTTTAATTAAATAGTGATACGATGCCAACCAAACGATCACCAACTCGTGGTATTACTGATGATACTCTACCCATTACAAATCCAGAATTACTGACGAGCATAGCAACATTGAACATCCAGCAGCTTACACAACCTCAACAGCAACAGCACTTCACATACGATACAGAATATCTCGCAGCAGTCAGTAAGCCACAGCTACCGGCATTTATGATAGAAAGACCGGACATTTGGTTTTATTTAATTGAAGCTGAATTTACCATATCGAGAACCCGCAGCAACGATATCAAATTGAACTCAATATTATGAGCTTTAGATCCGGATACCTTGCACCAAATCATCGATATCATCTCAACACCACCAGCAACATCCAAAGACGACACGTTGAAAAAAATAATCATTAAACGAGTTGCGGATTCCAGGCAGAAACAGATGCACAGATTACTTAACGACCTCGTCCTTCGTAATAAGAAGCCATCACAATTGCTGAGGGAGATGAAGGATTTGGCGGCCGACAGTATCAATGAGGGGATGTTACATAATCTCTGGGTGAGTCGCTTACCAACAAGTATAAGAACACACTGCTCGTGATATCAGATACGTTAAATCTTGCCGCGTTGGCGGAATGGGCTGACCGGCTGTTCGAAACAGTCACACTAAACGAGTCTACCATACAAAGACCGCTACACATCGTAGCTGCAGTCAATAGTCAACACATAAGATCCAGGACAACAACTCGGTCATTTTTAGAAATCCACATGACTGAGATACAATCTACAATTGCTTTCTGCATGGAAGAAATACTCGATATAAAGAAACAGTAGCAGCGAATGTACGATGAAGTTCGTTCGAACCATCGCGAACGTTCACGCTCGAAAAGCAGAGACAATAACCAGCGGAGTTCAAGCTAACCAGGTCCCTGTTTCTACCGCCGACGTTTTGGACAGGACGCTGCCAGACGCTACATCACACCATGTACTACATGTAGTATGTGTATGTACATGTAGTACATTCATCGACACTACAAATCAGGGAAGCTAACCATCCTATCATATGTTCATGCAGTGAACAACGACAGCGTATCAAGTACCGACATACCATCAAAAGACATCCGACTACATTTACATGATCGATGATCACACCAACGATACCTGATCGACTCTGGATCAGTCGTCTCCTTGCTGTCGGTGCGTTTATTTAAAAATCGTTCAAGGAATACTAATCTTACCCTGTTTGCAGCAAACTCGACACTGTTGTGCCGGTACCGCGTATCGGATTACTCGGTAATCGGTATCATATTAGAAAGTTATTATTTTTGGGATCGTTTGCCGATTAGGAGATAGATCGCGAGTAATTAGTGTAAACGTGAATTTATGTAAAATGGTAGTATTTATTATAGTCAGCGACAACTTTCCGTTGTCTATTCGAAAGTCAATAAAAGAATGTACAATAATTCGTTGTTTCGAGCCCGTTACGAGGAACCAACCTCTCTCGTTTGAATCTACTAATAGAATCTGATGTTTCGGGCGAGTCCGCCTTGGTAGAGGCTTGTTGCGTGTATGCGGTATCCCGCCTTCCGTGGTGTCGAGGGTTTCCAAAATGTTTTCTGCTCGATCTCCGAGCTTTTGCAGCCCCTCCGGATCTCGCAGCACGCTTGATAGTGAAACTTCCTCCTCGGTCCGTGTCGGAGATGCCCGAGCCTCTATTTTCCTCAATTTTAAATCGTACGGGGAAGGTAATCTTTCCGGATGACTTGAGACGTTCACCCTATTTTTTTTCACGCTGAAATCTCGGGTGGTTACTATACATACGCCTACCAAAGGCTGTATTCCGGTTATGTGTGTCCATTTTCGCGTATTTTAGGCCTTTGCAGGGTGCGTCGCTTATAACCGACATTGTATACCGACGCAGCCAGTGGCATAAGTGCTGACGCTTGGCTGTGCTCTATTCAGACACGACAGTGACAACAGACGTACGCGCACACAGACGGGAAAGACACAACAACGGACGCCACAATACTACGACAGAACGAACCTGACGTGACGGAGCTACTAATGCTTATACAGAGGACAGCGACGAAAATGGCTGAAGCAGCGGCAATACAAAAAAACATGAACATGGCGGTAAAAACCGGCATAAAGACGGTTCTCGAGGCCGCTGACGCTGCACTAAGCATACAAAATAGGACAGACTCGAAGGGACGAATGACAGCAGACGACCTGACAGAGACAGAAACGGAGACAAACGAACTGGCAACGCGACCGACAAAGCGTAAACGGGAGGCGACAAGAACCCCTCCGGAGGCCCCGCAGAAGCGACCTCCAAGAACGGAGGCGGATGCAGCCTGGACAAATATGACACAACAAAAAAGAAAAAAAAACGACGGAACCAAAAAACAGGACGGACGAGACGAACGGTAGCAAAGGCTAAAAAGCCCATACCGGCCCCCAAACATAGGGAAGCGGCTGTGCTGGTCAAGCCTGGGAAAGACAACACGTACTCGGACATGGTGCGGAAGATAAGGACGACGGTCGACCCGACGAAGAACCACGTGCAGGTGACGACTCAAAGGAAGACCAAGGACGGACGGTGTCTCATCAAGATACAGACAGACACGGATGGACGAGAACAGTTTCAGCGCGCACTTTAGGCCGCGGTCGGGGACACGGGCAGCGTAAGGGCCATTACCTCCAGGGGGCAACTGGAGATCATGGACCTGGACTGCGTAACCACCGCGGATGACGTGATACGGGCGCTGAGATGAGAAACGGGACGAGACGGCGACTTTGGTATCCACATCTTCGGCCCGAACCGGGCTGAGCAGTACATGGCGATCTGCGGCCTCGAGTCGGGGGAAGCCGAGGTGCTGCTGGGCTGGGGCCAGATCGGGATAGGATGGGTGCGATGCCGACTACGACAGCGATTGACGATGACCAAATGCCACAAGTGCCTGGGCTACGGACACACAAAGACGAACTGCACGAACACGGTTCGGACAAAAAGCTGCAGGAAATGCGGCAAGACGGGACATTACAACAAAATAGACCGGCTTGCCCTCTGTACTCTGAGGCGGGGCACAGGGACGTGGCGCACCTCGCGGGAACCGGGAGGTGTGCGGTGTTCCGGGCTGCGCTGGAGGAGCGCAAAAGGGAGGCCGGAAGATGGACACCGTAATTCAGGGAAACCTGAACCGGAGCAGGACAGCGGATATGCTTCTACCCCAGATAGCCGACGAACACGACGCCGACATACTGATACTGTGCGAACCGTACAGGAAACGGACGACACAGACGTGGATCACAAACGAAAACGAGACAGCTGCTATCTGGGTGAGGGGTGCCGCCCGATCCTGGATGACCGACCGCGGCGCAGGCGAAGACTTCGCATGGGCTAAGGTCGGCGCTGTCACCTACGTCAGCGTCTGCCTGACCCCGAACTGCGTCGCGGCGAAGTTTGAGAGAAAGGTGGCGCTCCTCGAAGACGGAATTAGGGATCTGCCTGGTGACATCGTGGTCGCGGGGGACCTCAACGCAAGGGCGGTCGAGTAGGGCATGACTATGACGAACAGACGGGGACGACTATTACTGGAGATGGCCGCAAGGCTAGACCTAGTGGTAGTAAATACGGGGAACACACCGACATACAGACGACCAGGATTTGGGGACTCCATACCAGACGTAACGATGACGTCAGACAAAATACTGCCACGGGTAGGGCGATGGCGGGTGGCTGAGGACTACACGGCCAGCGACCACCAGTACATCGTCTTCGAAGTGGGAGAACAGACAATGACGACACGGACGAGGATTCAGCGCCCCCCACGGTGGAATACGAACAAACTTGACGTACGGAAGTTTTCGGAAGAGCTGGCGGCAGCGCCGGCGCCGATAACAAACGTCCCTCCAGAGCTGACAGGCCGGCTAAGGGCGGAAACACTGGCAGACGAAACGGCCAAACTGACGGAACGGCTGTGCAATAGCACTATGCCAAAACGACATAACGGACAACGCAGACAACCACAATATTGGTGGATGGACGAGATCGCCGAACTCCGGAAGATCTGTCTGGCAAACCGAAGACGAGCCACGAGGGCTGGTGGGAGCCCTGAAAGGGAAACCCTCCAGGCCGAATACAAGACAGCACGGAAACGACTGACGAACGCTATCAGAGACAGCAAGACGCAGTGCTGGCGGAAGCTCTGCGAGGATGTGGATCGGGACCCGTGGGGCACTGGTTACAAGTACGTGACCGGTAAACTAAGGGCCCGGGTCTCACCAGAACTCAAAGATGCTGAAACCACTCGGCGAATTGTGGATGGACTTTTCCCGACACACCCCATACGAACGGAGGCAACGGATGACAACGGGATACCGACACCCCCCAAATTCACTGCGGAGGAGCTCACCAGAGCATCCAATGCGATGAAGACGGGTAAGGTACCAGGACCGGACGGAGTACCGGTGAAAATTGTCCGGCTGATGGTCAACCTGAGGCCGGATATATTTCTCGACCTATACAACACGTGCTTGACGACGGGGACCTTCAGTGACCGATGGAAAGCGGCAAGGCTAGTCTTTATCCCCAAGGGTAAGGGCGACCCCAACACGCCGTCAGCCTATCGGCTGCTGAGCCTACTGGATACGACAGGAAAACTCTACGAACAGCTACTTAGACCAAGACTAACGGACGCGATACAGACCGGGGGAGGCCTATCCGACCAACAGTTTGGCTTCAGGAAGGGCCGGTCCACGATTGGAGCCATCCAGAAGGTAGTAAACTCCTTCCGAGATACAGACAGACATTGCCATGCAGTGCGACCAATCGTGCTGCTGGCGACACTCGACGTTAGGAACGCTTTCAACTCGGCCAGGTGGGAGGACATACTGGAGACGCTTAAAAACGGCTTCAGGGCTCCACCATACCTGACCCGAGTAGAAGATTACCTACGAAACAGACGGATTACCTACGAGACAATCGAAGGACAGGCGACAAGACAGATCACCGTAGGGGTCGCCCAAGGATTCATACTGGGACCAGACTTCTGGAACGGGATTTATGATAGCCTGCTGAGAGTTGAGCTCCCGCGAGATGTTCAGCTCGTCGCATACACCGAGGACGTGGCGGCGGTGATCGTCGAGCGGTCTCCAGAATTAGTACAGTACAAACTGAACCAGACGAAGACACGTGTCGGACGATGGATGACTGATCACGGACTGCAACTCGCAACGGAAAAGACGGAACTGGTGTTTCTCACATGGAAACGCATACTGACGAGACTACCGATGAAGGTCGGGACAAAACGAGATAGTAGCTGGAGGGGAAATCAAGTACTTGGGGGTGACCCTAGATACGAAGATGACCTTCTGGCCTCATGTACAGCGGACAGCCCGGATACAAAATTGCCCACACACATCCGACGCATTACTCTGTAGCTGCTTGTGGCCGTACCGATAGAACTTGCAGTTTCTTCGTAGCCGTGCGAGATGCTGCGGTATAATCGGTGGTAGCCCGTAGCTATCAAAGTACATTCCTTTTCTATGATGGTTAACGTACATGGTGATCCAATGCTCTCCAGGTCAGTCGTGGTTATCCGTGTTAACTACGAGTTCGGCCGGTAACGACCATACACGAGCAATTCTGTCAGCTGGGTATACTTTAATGGTTGAAAGTGGTAGATAGTGCAGACTCTCGTAGATTTGTCTAGTGTTCATGCTGAACACATAGTCAATGATTAAATGATGACATAGATGCTTTGATAGACGTTGTTGGATAATCAGCTGGCGCACGGCGATCGATATTCGCCGTGCGTCGACCTGTTGCTGTGTTCTAGCACGCTGCGTTCGGTTGGGCCTGAGATAGCCGAGGCAGGGCTTCGCGGAGCCGAGGCTGTGACGTAGGCATGCAGCGTTGAGCGAGAGGATGTCTCTGTCGCTTGACTTCGGCTTCGCTCACCGGCTATCTCTCTTAATTGACTTCAGCGCCCATCGACGCTTACGTATCCTGCAGCCATGTTGGATATTGCGGCACTTACGTGAAAACCCGCATCGAACAGCGCACGCATTTCCAAGGCTTGACAATTTTCACATCTCTCAACTGGATCTTCTCAACTTCTTGTTGCTCACCAGGACTCAAATTAAGGTAAGAGAACACCGTCATAATTTAACATAATTCACTGACGGTGAGGAGATTCATATATCGGTACATGATCATAAAAAGGTCTCACCCATTGACGTGTGCTGCAGCGCGAGCTGCACCACGTTTTCACTCAACCTGTAGCATACTCAATTAATACATTTGCGTGTGTTTTGCCAATTCACTGTACTTTCCCCCAATCAAACTTGCTGGGAAAGTATTGTGAATTCAGTCAGATCATTTTGTGCATCCTCAAGCGAGCATTACTATGCTCTGCAGCGTAAACTGCGTCATAGCCTGTCACACTAGAATTATACTCAGTGGCCAGATTTGCATGTGCTAGCACTCCCTTGCTGTAAATTCCAATTCATTATCTCGTATTTGGTGACAGGCACTGAATTTGTCTACGCACTCATCTATCTCATTGCGTGGCATGCTGCGCAGCGCTGGCTGAACCGCGTACACGCCACTCATTGGACACAGCACACAATTAATACAATTGTGTGCTACACAATCTCTTTACCGTGCCAGCACTCAATTAATGTAATTGTGTGTTACTCAGATTTTTCAATAAACTCAGGAATTCAATTTCAATTCTTGGTATTTAATTTTCATATTTGTTATTTTGGCTTCAACGAGCATATGAAGTAAACTGATCTCGCAACCACACAAAATTCAATATCATTTATTTTGTATTTATTTTGCATCCTTATATTTTCTAAATTAAACTTGTTTTTGTGACAGACATGCGGAAGGTATAATAAACCGCTTTCTCAAACTACCATCTATGTGTCTGGTTTATTTTCACTCTGTCTGGAGTGAAGTTTCATAATTTCCGATCTATTCGCAGATCGTTCCAACAACATCCTCTGGAATTTTCTAACAGACGTATATGGGTGATTATCAGAAATGTGGTCTATTTTACTTTACTTTTAAAAAAAAATTAAAATAGCTGAATTTTTTTTCTATTGGTCTTCAAGTATAAAGAGACACTTTACAAAATATATTATAATAACGGGCAAGCTTGTTAAAAAATATTATAGATGTTATCGGGTATATTGAATTTAAGGCTTTCACGGTGCTTACAGTTCTTACCTTGGTGCTTACGTATTTCGAATTTTTTTCTTTCAGCGTCTTCTAAATGGAAATAGTTTTAAAAACTGACTATTATACTGCCATTTATGTTCAAAATTGTATTATATAATAGAACTATTTATAATTATTTGAAATTTAAGTATTTGGTACTTGTAAGTTATCAGTTATGGCAATAATTATCACAATATTAGTCATATGAGGCACGAGTGAGTAATGAGCATTTTAATAATCTAGATAACATAAATATAAGTTTAATTAAGCAAATAAAACAATTCTTAGAAATTCGTTAATAACGATTTGTCATAGCTAAATGTTTGTTAACAAAAAAATATCTGTCTTCATCCTCAGATGCTTAATGCTCAACTCCCAAAAGAACTCTACCTGACTCATTCTAATCATAAATAAAATAATAATCTTCTGGTTAATAGATAATAATTAAATAATCAGGTTATAATAATGTTTTTTTTCATTTTTAAATGAAAGGAACTAGTACGCATTTAAGTAACTTTGTTTACGGTTCTTCTTTGTCTTTTTGGTATTGTTGATTGCAGTTTGCGTTGTTCTACTGGAGATTGAGATTCTCCCATGTGAAAATGTTTACATTTTTCTGAGGGTTTGCAAGTGTAACAGCTAAGCTCGATGAATCGTATACGGCCTGGCACTCTTCTACTCCAAGTCCACTGATGCATTTTCACGGTGCCTTTGAAAGTTCTTAAGTTTTTTGGAAGAACTCTGTCAATTTCCATGATCTCTCGTTCGTAGATTGTTGCGTATTCTATATTTTTCACATTTATCTTTAAAACTTTAACAAGAGTATCAAAATCAGATACATCATCTCCTCGAGCAACGAGATGGTCGGCTGTTCTTTTTGTTACACCTCCAACTCCATCAGCTGCTCCTTTTCCATGGCCACTTTCGGAAATGTTGTATGTTATAGCATTTATTTGCTCGTACAAACTTACCAGATAAGTTGTCAGCAATGCAAACATAATTTTATTCCGATACTGGGTTGTAGGTCCATCGCTAAGAAAGTGTAGGTGATCTATTAGCGGTTTCTCTCTCAAAACTTTTTTCAAGATCGGCTTCAGGTGAGCAATTATTGCTTGAGGATCATGTCTCAAGGATGGCGACAACGTTGCGAACGATTGGTGACATCCCTTTGTATACCATACACCGGTGTGGAGGGATACTGACTCACGTGATGCTCCGAAATGAACAGATTGTGGTTATTCACCGTATTTGCAATTATAATTTTCACTGAAGTCTATATGCAGTAACAAACCTTTTTCTGTCAGCGTGTTTTTTAAAGTTTTGATAACCAAATATTGGTGTTCAATCCTATAAACATGACTCAGAAATGACTGTATGCATTCCTTCAGAATTACTTTCAACTCCCCAACAGTTGTTTTTTGAGGTTGTTTAATAGTGCGCTGAACTGTAATTTCTTTCTTAGTCTTTGCAGATATCCTATTTACCTTGACAGTGGTCCACTTTTGGTAAGTAATTGGAGCGTTAATATCATTCATTTCGTAATAAGGAACATCCTTTAGACAACAGGCTGCACACTTACGCTGAAGACAAGGCGATAAGAAGGCGTCAATTGATACTTTATAAGGCTAAAGGATATTCTTCAATAGATACGAAAGTCTTACCCATGGTGTTTACATGCCACGGTGCTTACAAATAACCTTTAACTGGGTCTAACAACTGAAAGAGATTATGTACAAAAAGTTCCGCAAAAACTTAGTTATGCACCAAAGTACTTTGTGATAATATATGCCAACTAAGTGATAATATGTTACGGTAAGCAGGTTATCTATTCCATGGTGCTTACAAACAACTTTCATAACCTAACCTTTTTTCAGTAACTCCAGCCTTTCTAGCTCGCTCGCCGTTGCTCGTCGCTTTCAGACTAGTACTAAACTTCAACTCTGAACATCATGCATTTAAAGGTACTATAAAATAAGTGTGCTGCATGAAAATGTAGCCACAGTTATCTACTACAGGGTGCGCTATCTCAATCTGGTCGATGAAAGTATTGAATAACTTAGAGAATTTTCAACAGATTTCACAAAGTCGTATTTTTTTATTGAATTTGATTCATTACAATTTATTTTGATTAGTTTCCAAAAACCACATCGATCAAATGTCCGCCTTTATTACTGAGACAAAAATGAGCTCTTTTTTCGGCATTTTCCATTGTATTTGCCAGCGTCTCGGGCGATATCGCTGCGATTTCGGCTCGAATGTTGTTTTTTAGCTCCTCTATGGTCTTCGGCTTGTTGGCATAGACTTTACTTTTCAAAAATCCCCACAAGAAGAAGTCCGGTGCAGTCAAATCCGGCGATCTTGGTGGCCAGTCAATATCACCTTTCTTTGATATCACACGTCCTGGTAACTTCCGACGCAAATAGTCCATTGTTGAGCGCGCAGTGTGACATGTCGCACCATCTTGTTGGAACCAAAATTCCTTAAGACCTTTTTCACGCATTTGTGGTAAAACAAAGTGTGCCAACATCCACCGATATCGATCCCCATTGACAGTTTCACCAGCTCTGAAGAAAAATGGTCCAATGGTGGTTTTTGAGAAAACACCGGCCCAAACTGTCACTTTCTCATCGTGCAATGGAGTTTCGTGAATAATATGAGGATTATCGGTGCCCCACATGCGACAATTTTGTTTATTGACAGCGCCAGAGAGGGTGAAATGAGCCTCGTCGGTCATCAGAATTCGCTCCCAAAAATCCGATTATTTTCAATGTAAAGCGAAACTATTTCGGCGCGTTCTTTCGGCGTATAGCGATACATGGTTGAAATTGTACTGAAATAACCTATACGAAACGTGTTGTACGACGCTGGTCGGTTAAAATCTGTCAGAGTTATTCAATACTTCCATCGACCAGATTGAGATGGCGCACCCTGTATTAATAATGGAAATGCGATTTCATAAAAAAAAATCCAACGTCATTAATGGAAAGCTCTCAATAGTGATATAGGAAGGTCGGGACAGCCCATGGTGCTTACATTTTGACAATTTGACAACGTTTTCGCAAAAAATGCAACGGTGGGAGGAAATTTTATGTGGTGCTCCTGATAAACATTGTTAGTATGTCCACGAAACATTTCTGTAAATTTTGATGAATTACTTGCAAAGTCAAAAAATATTAGGAGGACAGAAATTGACCACATTTTTGATAATGACCCATATATGCAAAATTTATTTCACAGCATCGTCGATCGTGTCACGATTACATGGTGAAGTTTTCTCTTCTTTCTTATTCTCTTCCTCTTCGTCTGCCGATCAAACATCTATGTATGTTTCACCTTTAAACGGGTGCTCACGAAGACAATTTTTTATTTGGAAAGCCTGGCGCATTGCACAATGCGAAGACTATGTATCGTTTATCCTAGCGTGTCTGAAGCAATTTCACAAAGATCTCGGCATAAATGTGTACGATGGAGCGCCCTCCTTATCCTCCAGGTTTGAAATTTCACGACTCGTGATATCGCAAAGAAGTATAGCCTTCTCGTGACCGCGTGTATAGATACATCTTGATTTTCGTGAAATTTCACGCAAGTTTGCATATGCTTGTTTACAGCTCGCATCGCACTCGTACCATTCAAGACCGTGAAAATATTTTGAGAGAAAATTATTCTGGCTTCTCGAATGCTGTGGCAATCCGGCAAAGTGACACGGTGGTACGACGATCCAATGAGCAGAGTACGTTCTATCCACTGCTACCATGGCAATTTCTTTCGGAATAAGTTCCGAGTCTTTACCACGCATTCCCTGTATATCCACGACGATATCCATTTTCACGTCTAATCTGTACAGATGCTCAAGTTCGACTGATTAGTTACTCACAAAGGCACTTGTACGTCTCTTAACACGAATCAATTTTATTCCGACATCAGCACATTTTTCGCTTATCCGGTAAAATCCACCATTACCCGCCGAGAGGCATCGATTTAAAAAACATTGTCATATTTCGCGTAGCGAAAAAACATTGTCGTATTTCGCGTACCTCACAATTTACCGTTGAAGCAAGCGCATCTTCAAATCGTACCTCGATTCTCACACTACTGTGCTTTATTAAATTCCAATGTGAATTGCTGTTCGCCGAAAGATCGGGTGTCTAATCAAAAGTAAACAGAGAGTATCCATCGCGATAATTATCGCGATCGATCGAATTACCATCGTTCAAGAAATGTATTCCAGTTTCCGAAAACAACGTTTGAAAAGCATTCACATACAGATGATTTTTCATAAAATCAGGTGGTAACGGTTTCGAAGGTATTTGAGAACCATTTACATACAACGAGAGATAATTTACCTTGTAATTTTAGAAATTGAATGGATTCATACTGAAGTCAGCGTTAAACGCTTTGTTATCGTGAAAACGGATAATTTTACGCTTCGGCAATAGACCTAACACGATATTATCGATAGTCTTTCCATGAACACCGTAGGGTATTGAAACGGTCTTTACCTCGACTCTCGTAAAAGGATATTTAACCGTAGATTTTGCCAGAGTTATAGCATGCGAGAGCAGCACACCGGTAGCTATTTTTGTTCTACGCACGAGAAGAGATGCCTCGAGAAGCTTTAAGCCGCATTGACCATTCTTTGTATCGCCCACAAGACATAATGAATCTCTAGACCGCACCAGCCGTAGTCTTATCTCGACACCGTTTAATAGGAACCGCTCCTGATTGAATATATCGCAATGCAGATGGCCGAGTAAGTCTACAGTTTTTCCGACATTAAAAAATTGTTTTCTCGTTACAAAACGCGCATTTCCCGATGTAATATCATCCATTTTTCCAGGGTTATCATCGTACCAGAGAACGCTCGTGAGATGCAAATTTTTGGCAGCTGGACCGTAATTTAAAAGTGTTTCTATGTACGCTCGATAAGCGTAGGCATTATTTGGAGGTGAAACGAGTTTTTGATTCAGGTATACATCCACCTGATTAAACATAGAATGCAAGAGATTGTTTACAGGGTCGGTATTTACTTTCAGCGTTGCACCCGATAGAATGCAAGGGATTGTTTACAGGGCCGGTACTTACTTTCGGCATTGCACCCGCGGCAATTTCCATAGGAGATGTTATTTTCGCTCTCAGACTAAGTATAGTATGTGTGACATCGATATACTCATCAACCTGTCCAGGAATAACAAATTCAATAGGTGAATCATCTGTTAGCGAGGAAATTGACTTATAATACACTCAATTGGAGTCTTCGATAATAGTTTGCGTCGGTGGGAGGGCAAATAATTCAAGTTCTTATTTAAGCCATTCGCACGGGTGCGCATGTAGGAAAGCCATCTTATTTCAGCTATCCAAAAATATCTGCAACCGTTCGTAGACGAGTCTTCTTCTTCTTATTGGTCTTACTATTCTTCTTCTTCTTTATTACACTTTTCTTTTTACGGGAGATACGTCGTAGTTTACGTTCGATCGATGAATGAGGAGTTCGCGAAATTTTGCGTTATCTATAACCAGACCCCCGCCTGAGAGTGTCGATTTTTTTAAAGGCTGTGCGTTTGAGATTACTGCCTGATTCTGGCACTCTGTCGCGAATAGCATCTTTCACAGCTACATTTCCATCGACGATATCACCGGCTAGGTTTACACCAGCTCGCAATGCCTCTTTTCCAACTTCTTTAGCACCCTTCTTTAAAAGTGGTAACACTCGACAAAACAGGCCCCCGAGAAAGCTGCCGATACCGTGTCCTCGTTGATTAGGCGTTCCGATATAAACATGGCTAATACCACCGTACCCGCGAGCGCCCCATCCGTGCTGCATACTGTCAATATCATCTGTAGCGGCATAATCAATCGTGGAACCTTTTGAAATGCAGTGACACAGTCAACGTTCCCTGTTCGAATGGTATAGGATTTCCAAACTCGTCTCTTATATCGATCTCGATAGTCTGTAAATTGTTGCGCAAGAGAAGTATATATCGTGGCGCCGAAAACGATTAAATTTTTATCGAATCATACTGACAGTCTTCAGCATCAATGGGAACAACTCGTAAGACATGTGTTTGCACATAGCCTGTAATATATTGGGTCTAGGAAAAAGTTCATGGGGTTTTGTTAGTAAAATTCAACTGGTTTTCTGATAGTGTGAAAATGAATTTATTCAAATCAAATATGCTCCATTATTATCGTCAATGTTTCGCCATTTTTAGGGTAGAGCCATGATGCCATCGGTGAAGAACTTCTATGGTTTTTGGTTGAAAAACTAAATCAAGTGGTTCACACAGGCTTCTTTTGAAAGCAGCTTAATTCCATTGAGAGAGTTCTGCAGAGATCGGAATAAGTGACGGTCAGAGGGTGCTATATCTGGCCTATACGGTGGATGCATCAAAACTTTCCGACCAAGCTCTCGCAATTTTTGATGGGTTATTAAAGAAGTGTGTGGTCGGGCGTTGTCATGATGGAAGACAACACCTTTCTTATTAATCAATTCGGGCCGTTTCCTTTCAATTGCTTGGCGTAATCTCTCTAGTTGTCCACAGTAGAGTTGAGAATCTATTGTCTGACCAAGTGGAAGTAGCTCATGGTTGACGATTCCCTTCCAGTCCCACCTCACACAGCATTCCTTTTTTCGCCGTCAATCTGGCTTCGCGAACGCTTGTGACGGCTCACCATCCCTTGTTCACGATATTTGACGCTTCCGATTGTCGTACGTGATCCATTTTTCATCACCGGTTATGACAGGTTTCAGAAATGGCTCGATTTCATTGCGTTTCAGCAGCGCATCGCAGATGTTAATTCGGTCTATCATGTTTTTCGCGCGCAACTCATGAAGAACCCATACACCGAGCTTCGTTTTGTCGCCAACTTTGTGTAAATGGTTCAAAACAGTTTTGTGGTCAATGTCTAGCTCCATACCAATATCGACACTGCTGATATGCTTATCTTGCTGAACTTTTTCAAGACCTTCATCACCTTTTTCAGTGATTGGACGACCAGAGCGTGACTCATCTTTCACATCAAAATTATCAGAACAAAAGAGAGCGAACCATTTCCGCGCAGCAGATCTTGATAAAGTACCTTCACCGTACACAGCACAAATTTTTTCATAAGCCTGCACAGCGTTCTTCCCTTTATCGTAATAATATTGCAAAATATATCGCGATTTTTCATTACTTTCCTCCATTTTCAAACGCAAACAACTTTCCAACCACTGCACCAATTTCGATACTTATACACTGAAAGCAACGCTCGAAGTGTGACCTTTCCAACAAGCGTTTAGTGGTATCGCTGCGATCTGTGTTTCCTGAGTTATTTACAATTGATGCCATCTGTCGGGAAAAACGCCGCGAACTTTTTCCCAGACCCAATAGCTCTTGCAGATATCGGTGTATAGAAACATGCTGCCTGGTATAGCACCGGTTAGAGATGCAGGCCTTGACCCTATGTATTCGCAATGCGGTTCTATCATGACAGACCTACAGGCCTCTTCCGAGAATCCTAGTAGCCTTGCGATAGCGGGCGATACGTGAAAGTCGCGGTATCGTAGATCGTCGCGTATCTGACGCGGTAGTTTCATGATAAATTTCGTCGTCGTATTATCCGGAAAATACTGCATACTACTGTTGCTCAGTAGTACGACAAAGAAAGAGCTATCTTTGATGCTCATATTTATCAGGGATGGTGAATCCTAGCATTTTTCCTTTTGTCCTTTTCCTCTCTTTCTTCTTTTCAGGTGACGGAGGCACTCGTACTCGCGATAATTCTGCCTCGTAGAAAATACGGTCGATAGTCTCATTATTCAGATCGTGTAAAATATACACGAATGGTTCTCGATTCACTGATATTCGTTGAATCTTGAATAACTCGTTAGTCCAACCACGCTCATATCCTTTCACAAATGCTGCTTTAGCTGTACTGACACGTACCAAGTCACCGACACTGTACTTAGGCTTTTTAGCTTTTCTCGCGGTATGCTCATCGCCACACTAAATTTTCTCGGGCTATAGAGGTATTTTCTAAGGTCACCTTGCTCGGAGGAATACGCGTTCCGGTGTGTCTAGTGTGATTATAAGCATATAAGAAATTTTGTAAAACATCAATGTAACGCTTAATTCGCGTAAGTAAGTAACTAAGTAAAGTAATGTAAGTACTTTACTTCGTAAAGTAACGCCACATTCGCTCTTTTATTGTGCGATTAAAGGGTTCGGCAATCGAGGCTTTTATATCGGGGTTACGAGTAGCGTGAAAATCTATATTCTTTTTCTTGAGAATTTGCTGAATTCGAGTGCCGATAAATTCTTCGCCTCGATCAGTTTGCAATTGCTGCGGGTGGTGATTACTACTGCGTGCGAGTATGCACGTGAGACCGCGGGCCACGTTTGCGCTTGTTTTGTGATGCAAAACCTCGACCCACGCGTATGTGCTCAACACGTCGATAACAACAAGCAGATATGCGTACCCATCGTTGTTCGGCGCTATGGAACGATGATCAGTTAAGTCAGCCTCCCATACATCGTCTATATTACTCACGTTGTACGTACGACGGGGAAATCGGCGTCGCACGAGACGATGCATGCTATATGAATCCTGTGTTTCGAGCCATGGTAAAACATTTTTTCGCGCCACTCTCCGATCCACCTGGGCAAAATTTTATGCTCGAGAATAGAATGCAGGATGAGCAGTGTCATAATAGATTTTTTGAAGAATTTTCATAATTTTAACGATGACCAGTTAAATTGATTCTTTTTCTTTTTCTTTTCTAACTGTGTCGGGGATCGATATTTACTGGGGTGTTGTTGGCTCTCTACTTGTGCGATGTTTTGCAATTATTGTAGACCATGACAGGCACAAGAAGCAACTTGAGAAATCCGCCACAGTGCTCGACGATGATCTTCCTCTTACCACTCCAATTTCGCCGTTGGCGGCTAATTGTCGAAGAATTGTCGCGTGCCTCCGAAGATGATTCTTTTGCACGTTATTCAGACACGTTTCTCTGTAAAACGCTTAGAGCACATTCGCATATACACCGTACAAGCGCTACATCTGCTTTGCGCAAAATTTCACGTCGATATTCTTGCTTCAAAGAACACGGCGCTTGCAATATAATTATTGGTTTTTTATCGACAGGTCCGTGCAACGCCATTACAGGTACATCTCGCGTCACATCGCGAATATTTATTGCTTTTTGAGACACGTAAACGTAATGGTATTATGGTATTATGGTATTATGGTATGGATAGTCTTCGGGAAATATACAGGCGCGAAATCGACAATTATCAGGTGTCGATTGTTTCACGTCGAATAATAGATAGCCGTGCGGTGCAGCTGTTGCATCGAAATATACCTCCTGCAAAAATCTCGGATTCTCGGGATATACCTGGCATGCTAGATGTTGATTATTATCAGCTCGTGCCGCGAGGACGCCATCGCCGCCGCCGCAGCCGTCGCAGTATAAGCTTATTTAAGAGGCAGCTGATTGATTTTGATAGACACTTATCGATATGGACACGCGTTGGAAACATCCATGGACAGTTGTGTTATGCGGTCCTACGGGCTGTGGTAAAACATATGTTGTCAAAAAATTCTTTAAATACATGCGCGAAATGTCGGATATCCCGTTCGAGCGTATACTTTTTTATTACTCAGAGTAGAAGTCCGGGTATTCAGAGTACGGTGATAAAATCGAATTTCGCGAGGGTTCACCCCAAGCAGCATACTAATCGAATAATACAAGGCCTAAACTTGTACCGCTAGCGACGTAACAATGTATCCTCGTTACGTCGCTAGCGGGTGTTCGGAGTCCTCGGCGCCGAAATAGACATTGGGTACGATGGCGGCGACGTGGACAAGGGCTTCGAGGATCCCGAGCTTCCTGAAGCAGACGATGCTCGGTTATGAAAGTGTTCACGCGTGCATGTTTGTGTGCGTTTGTGTGAGTGAGATAGTGAGAGATAGGAGTTTAAAATTGCCGTCGAAGGAAGGTGGACGCCAACAACAACAGAGGTAAGTACCTAATTTTATTCCTTTTTTCAAGTGTGTGTACACCTTTGCTCCATCCTGCTCTTATCTCTACTCTTCGTTGTTCACCAGAGTACCCACACCACCTCTCTTTACCATCTCCACGTTACTGACACTGGTTAAGCATGGAGGGGGTAGCTGTGTGGTGGGGGTAGGAGTGGGATTGAGCAAAGGTGTACACATACTACTATTGTATTTTCGTATCACCTTACCTTCCAACCAAAAAAAAATCGTAAAGAAAGCATTTTTTTCAGGCCGTTGCCGTGGTGTTAGCCCTTAACACATTCGCTTCACATTGTTGTGTCGCGGAATATTCCACTTCACGTATTCTCAGGAATATTCCTTAGCTGACACAGCTAGATACAAAATTAAAATATAGCATTCGTTCAAGACAGGATGCGAGGTAGACGCCGATGCAGCATGAGGCGACTCGCTACGTAAAACTGCCAACTAAGGGATTTTAGCAAACGCAGTTGCTAACTGCTTTACTAAAATCAGTATTAATTTAGACTCAACAGAGAACAGTTGGTTCCTGGTGAAATACTCGAAACAACGTATTATTGTACTTCTTACTTTGATAATTAAATAGACAACGGAAAGTTACCGTGGCCTATAATAAATACTTCCTTTTATATAAATTCGCGTTTTCATCTTTTACTCGAGATTCATCTCCTTATCGGCAAACGATCCCAAAAAATAATAACTTTTAATATTATACCGAATACCGAATAATCCAATTACGCGGTACCGGCATAACATTTCCCACCGCTGCAGCTAGACCCGCTGCGGGGTCTGTCTTTCCATGTTTTAATTTTCTCTTAATTTCAGATTCTAGTTCATTTTCTCTTCAATGTTGTATTTTATTAGGTAATAATCTGAATGCGAATAACATTAAAATTATGGAAATGCAATAGATATCATTCTTCAAAAATGCTTCAACTGAAATTGTATGACAAAAGAATGTAGACTTCAATTTTCTATAACATAACTCGGTAATATTCGGCGATACCAACTCGATAGGGTTTCATGACGATTGTTTTTTTTTGTCAAATAATAAAATAAAAGTGAACACTGCAACTAAAAATGAATTAGTACAAGCCTGCAAGTTTGAAACCTGTTCAATGCATACGCATAATTTTGTTTCGTTCACGAAGTTTGACCAAAAACAGCGTATATGAAGCGCGCAATAAACCAGATTGCATTTTATCGACAGTAACGCAACAACTATTCATCACCCTTCCTGTGTACGATATCGAAATTAACGATCCATGGCTCTTGAGATGAGGATAAACCTAAACATGACCACAGAAAATGTTCTTTCCATTTTTCTCGAATACGATTTGATAACATAAAGAAAGCTTAGCGAGGGCATTTGGGCCAATTCATCGTGCACACGTCCTGGCAATGATTTCTTATTCCATGAAGCTATCGTTGACATAAATGTATGAACATTCTTGCGTTATCTCTCTCGTATTCGCAGGTGAACTGTCCATATTTACACTCCTCCCAAAGCCATTCCACAATAATTTACGGCACAGAACATAGCAACAACGATAAATTCTCCACGAGTTAATAACTCTCTACCACACTCATCAAGGCGATGCGGCACCCTGTGAGGCATAAAGTATGCCTCACTTGGTGGAGACGTCAGCGTACCTTACAAACGTACGTTCCTCGCTAAGTGATGAGTACTTGTAATACCCGATCGATGAAGAACCACATCGAAAAATGATGCGATGCTGCCCGATTTTCTCACTACCAATTTTAATTCCTCGTTGCGAACTACAACGTTGTACACGATGCAGATAGAGGCATATTTCATTATGCAACAATTGTTCCGTTCGGAAGTATCAAGAATAAATCCCCGACAAGTGACGCGCATATACTGGTGGATACCGGACTGAATTGTGTTAGCGGGAAGAATCCGTCGCTATGTCTATGAAGAGCTACAGGAGCATGGTCCCGGGTTTGGTGGCGCTCATTCGTGCTATCCTACTGAGCTCGCTCAGCCCATCTGTTAGCGATTTGTTACAAAGTGAGATCTGGCTTCCTGCAGTACCGTCGGAAGATCTTCATATTATTTTCATACGGGAAAGCGGAATCACTGTCGTCAGTACCGAACAATTTGACTTTATCTACAATATGAAGAAGTCCATGCATGTTGTAGCCTGCCAAACTAGCACCGTAAATGGTTTCACTTCTACGGACGAAGATTTTCAGAGTCTGTCTGGCATAGGCTAATTGGACTTCCGATGGGTTGGTGGATGCTAAGGTACGCATTGATGCATGTAACAGGAGAAAATGCTTCCAAATATTATTCTTTAAGATTCCTTCGAGAATAACCGGACCTATATACAGCAGAAACTGTCGGAGCTCAGTACCTTTGTAACGAGTATAATATTTGAGGTCTCGAAGGCGACGTGCAAATTCTTGTGGACACCTTGTCGATATGAGGTTAATTTCATAAGCGGCGAGTTTGGTTCCAATCGAAAACTTTCCGTCCACGCATACCTTCAATAATCGTTTCATAATGCCTAGGAGGACATGTTGAAAGCAAAGCTTAAGGGACATAGTTGGGATGATATACCGACAGAGTGCGAAAGCCGATTGCGAGCGTAAGCGAACTCGGCTACCATAAGCCACGTTTCATTGTCAAGTTGTACCAACGTTTTTCGGGGTACTGACCTCTCTTCTGTTCAGTGCTCGCTCACGTTCACCACGTTGTTCGCCATTATCTTACAATAAAGACACATCGTTATATTTTCATCCGCATATATTTATTGCTTGACCCTGCAATCCTTCTACGAAATTAATAAATACAACAGGACAAGATGCATGTACTCGAAGGGTACCTGCGTCACCAAACCGATCGGGAGAAGCGATAGCGGACTCACACCTTCCTTATGATGGCTTTCATCGACCCTTGCGTGATAGTTTTCATCCGTCCTAGGTGGATGATCTACTCCTCAATATTTCATACGCCTATCTACGGACTGACCTTCAACCGTGCATTTCAAGCATGCATTGCTTGAATTGTGGCTCATATGGTTCAATATAAACGCGGGCGCCAGTGCATCGGCTATGAAAGCCCGCAGAGTAATGGATATTATCATTTCGGAAAAGATTAATCCACCCTCATGTATATATCTTATTCACTTCGTCGACGAATGGTCCCAAAAAATCCATTGCCCTCTGCGGTTTTCCTGATCCTTTGTAAACAGCGATTACATCAGTTGGACTTATGTTTATGTTTGCTGCTCTACACTGTAACGGTCAAATTTGATTGTTCCCTAAATTATCGCTCCATCTGTGTTGACATCAATCTCGAGTGTAGACGGAATGTCTAGTGGTGATATGCTCTCGACAATACGCAATGTCGCTGTTTGGAATCCGATGTGTAAATATTGCCCCGGGGCGATATCTAGTAATATTGGCAGTTGAATCGACGTTTTTAGCAAAGTTTTTGATGACATTGGAAGTGACGAGAAGCATGGATGCGTTGAGAGTAATGCAAGTATACTATCACCAGCTTGGTGACTTAAATTTTTCTCGATGAAACAGCGTGCGAGTTTATCGCAAAAGCCGAATGCTTCTGTATTCGCGTCGGATATTTCGCAACACATGGTCTTCCTATCATTGTCCAACAAGTTGATTGATTCATCGCTTGATGAATTACAATGACTGTCACACAAGTTTTCAAAGTCTCCACTACACGCATTCACGCTACACAGTCCGTTGTTGGAATACGAGCGGTAGCAGAAGTAGAGGCGTATGTCAACGAGAAGATCCCTACTGCTCCAGTTCTATTACTACTTTTCTCTTCACGAAGCTGACCAGCGATTCTCCTTATCTATCTAAAGGATAAGGTTTACGACCATCCACTCTTCGGTCAAGCCTCTCCATTTTCATAACGACGCTCAAATATTTCAGCGTACCTTTAAGTATCCCTTAATATAATACTAAAAATGAGAAATTAATCCCTTCATATAAAACTTAAAATAAAAATACTTGGCTTCACGTGACTTCAGATTCCTCCGCAGTTCGACAGTATTTTTCTCTTTATCTACACATTAGCAATACGCCGAGACTGTGAATATAAACCGCTGCAAGTTAGGGTGACACAAACATAGTCCTGCTACTGCTGCTATATTAAAATTTCTATATTATTTTAAAAAGTTGCATAGTAGCACCTTTCAAGTTACGTCCTTATTCTTATGATGTATAATTAATTCCACCTCCTCTGTGGGGAAGTCCGCTGATCCATTTTAGCTTCCTCAT
This sequence comes from Cylloceria caligata, assembly GCA_963942595.1. NCBI lineage: Eukaryota > Metazoa > Arthropoda > Insecta > Hymenoptera > Ichneumonidae > Cylloceria > Cylloceria caligata. The sequence continues at coordinate 28,429,071 of OZ012706.1, forward strand.
AGAGTAAGACGTTGGACGATGAATCAAAAGGATCAGGACGCAATATGTGAAGTTCTTCTTTGCAACTTTTTTTTACTTCGAAAAGACCAATCGTATTTTCTACAAACTTCATTTCCAGGTATAGAAAAAATATAAAGTTATCAAATAATAAGCTGCAGAGTCCATAAAGTCTGATCGTTTATATATTTTTTACAGAAAGTTGTAGAGCGCTTACAGCTTCACTTGTATGCCAAATTTCAGTTCGATTGCTCAAGAGATCCTCAATATCGACGTATTAGGTCTGGGAAAAAGTTCGTGGCGTTTTTCCCGATAGATTGCATCAATTGCAAATAAGCCAGGAAACAGAGATAGCAGCGACACCACTAAATGCTCGTTGGAAAGGTGACACTTCGAGCGTTACTTTGAGTGTATAAACATAAAAATTGGTACAGTGGTAGGAAAGTTGTTTGCGTTTGAAAATGGAGAAAAGTAATGAAAAATTACGCTATATTTTGCAATATTATTACGACAAAGGGAAGATGGCTGCGCATGCTTGTGACAAAATTTGTGCTGTGTACGGTGAAGGTACTTCATCAAAATCTGCTGCGCGAAAATAGTTCGCTCGCTTTCGTTCTGGTAATTTTGATGCGAAATATGAGTCACGCTCTGGTCGTCCAACCACTGAAGAAGCTGATGAAATTCTTGAAAAAGTCCAGCAAGATAAGCATATCAGCAGTGTCGATATTAGTACGGAGCTAGGCATTAGCCACACAACTGTTTTGAACCATTTACACAAAGCTGGCTACAAAAAGAAGCTCGATGTATGGGTTCCTCATGAGTTGAGTGCGAAACACATGATAGACCGAATTAACATCTGCGATGCGCTGCTGAAACGCAATGAAATCGAGCCATTTCTGAAACGTGTCATAACCGGTGATGAAAAATGGTTCACGTACGACAATCGGAAGCGTCAAAGTTCGTAGATAAGGGATGATGAGCCGTCACAAGCGTCCGTGAAGCCAGGATTGACGGCGAAAAAGGCGATACTGTGTGTGTGGTGGGACTGGAAGGGAAGCGTCCACCATGAGCTACTTCCAGTTGGTCAGACCATTGATTCTCAACTCTACTGTGGACAACTAGAGAGATTACGTCAAGGAATTGAAAGAAAACGGCCCGAATTGATTAATAGGAATTAAGTTGCTTTCAAAAGAAGGCTGTGAAAACCACTTGATTCAGTTTTTCAACCAGCAACCACAGAAGTTCTTCACCGATGGCATCATGGGTCTACCCGAAAAATGGCGAAACATTGTCGATAATAATGGAGCATATTTGGTTTAAGTAAATTCATTTTCACACTATAAGAAAACCAGTTGAATTTTATTAAAAAAAACGCCACGAACTTTTTCCCTGGCCCAATATTTTATCATGAAGATACTCTCGATTCTCATATCGCTGCTCTGAGTAACACATGAGAACAACAACCATCGTCATCGTTACTACTAAGATTAGAAGTAATAAAAAAATCCAAAATCCAAAAAATTGAATTTAACGAGGGTCTACCGCAACAGGAGGATTATTCAAGCGATAATAACTTGAAAAAAAATGGTTATCATTCATGATTTAATGCGCGAATCCTCAAATAATACAATTGTTGACCTTTTCACAAAAGGTAGCCTTCATAAAAATATTATATTAGTGTGATTTTGATCACACAAAATATTTTCCATCAGAGGCATGGACAACGTGATATATCATTGACACCAATTATATGGTGATATTTAAAAATCCACGTGATAGAGCACAAATTACACATCTAGCGAGACAAGTATATCCCGAGAATTCACGATTTCTAACCGAGTCATATCACGATGCTACCGCACAGCCACATGGTTATCTACTCTTGGATCTTAAACAATCGACGTCCGATTATTGTCGATGTCGTACAATCATATTTCCCGATGGTCCACGAATGCTGGTTACATGCCCAAAAACACTGGTCAACGTATTTAATTGGAAGCATACAAGTAGATACCACATCAGTCGGTAATAGATATGAGTCGTGTACACATCACACAAAGACTTGGGCTTTCAGTGAATCCATCTACTGTGAAACTGTAATAATGAGGGATAGCAGCACTGCAACCAAAAATACATATTACATTCCATTCCATGAATGTTGTATACCCCTACTTAACGCTATTTGTCATTCAAATAAAAAACAGCGAAAATCAATATTGCGTAATGCTGATAAACTTCTAATCAATTGCATCTCTGAATGCGCATTAAACATTTTACAAGGAGTTGTTTGTGTCAAGTCAAGTGTTGAAAAACGTTTGAAAAAATATTAAAATATACTTCGACCGCTTGTCTCAGGATGTGTAACAAAACAGCGTGGTGGTGGTGATGGTCGCTGTAGCACAGTCGCTCGTATGGAGCTTAAATATAATTAGAGAGCGAAGAAACCCTTCATAAATCAAAAAGGGAGTGGTACTTTTTTATCACTTTTACTGGCTCTGATAATCACAACTTTATTTAGTAAATTATTCGGTAGTAGTGACGATTGAGAAAACAGCACTGTGTTAAGAATAAAATTATTAATCATCCTCGTAATGGAGCATGCGAAAAAAATGTTTTTAGTGCCAATGTCCGAGGTAAACTATGGAAATAGTGAGGAGCCTTTAAAGGCCGAGCGACTGCGCTATTAAAGATTCTACGCAAACCCACGAGTGATGAATCAAAAAGCATAAGATGGGACAAAAAAGAATGTGTAACAATAAACAATATCCACATTCCAAATCCTAATATTGTTGACCTTAGAAACGATGCAGTACGAGCTAGAAAAAACTTTAAAGCAACAGGCAGACGCGAGATATTCTTAGTCTACAAACAAGGAGCGTTCCGCTTGAATTCGTAGGAAACAGTACATTGTGGGATTTAGGTATATCTAAAGGTACTAAACGACCAAGAAAAGATGATCAGATATTGCAGCATAACGACACGGATTCCATGAATGTGGATGGGATCGGTAATAATTCCAATGACGACTACGACGACAGCGACGATATACTGTGACGTAGTCACAATCCTAAAAGGATAAAAGAAAAACAGAATAAAATCAGAATAAAATGAAACACGAAATACCAATAAACAAAATCATTTATTGATAATACCTGAAAAGGATAAAAGGAAACAAAATAAAATAAAGCACAAATTCCTACAAAAATAATCATTTATTCATAGAAAATTAGAAATGTAAGAAGATAAGTAAGAAATGATAAAATGCTCAGCAAAAACCAGTCGACACCGCGAAACAGGATGAAGCCTGTCACATTCCTTCGCTGCCGAAAAACAGCGGGTCAGCGACCGGCTGGCCTCGCTCGGGCAGTGAGGGGATGTAGGGGCAGGATGGCGGGGCTAGCTGAAACAAAAGAAATTACATGAGACAATAGAAAAGAAGAGTTAAAATAAGAGAGTGGGAAAGAAGAGAAAAGTATAAAAGCAAGCTGCAAACCAAGGAGGGGCCTCTTATTCGTTTCAACAGTCGACAAAGTCAGAACTCGCTGGTGCACAGCAGTAGAAATTTTTGCTAAATCTGGAAATTTCATATTAAATCTAAGAATTCTAACAGAAAAGGGTGTGAGTCAACCCTACAAATCTAATTGAACCTTAACAGATAAAAAATACAGTGCAAGTTAGTGGAGGAACAAATATAAAGATTAATAGCGGACAGTATCGGACCGGGTGAATAGAACAAGAAATATTCTAAAAAGCCAGATTAAGAAGAGAAAGTTGGTGGCATTAAAATAAATAATTAGGGTTTAGTTTAGGAGAATTAAGCGAATAGTATAAGGAAGTTTAGGTAGAATAATTAGCTAATAAGTCCGGATAGTTTCTAAGAAGAATTGTGAACGCAGCGCATCGATACATTTGAAGGACACGGTTCTGGCACCTAGAGGTTTCCAAATTAGAAACTTTGGAAAGGTAAAAAGTGGAATAACACAGAAAAAGAAAGGAGAAAAACAAACAATATTTAGCAAAATTATAACACAGAGACTTGATACAGTAAACTTGAGACTCTCGGTAAATCAGTTACCGCATCAAAAAGCCACAGGGCTTTGGAGTCAAAAGTTGAAAGGAAGTTAGGAAAAATATTTAATAGATAGAATTAGGAGGGCATTAGTCAGCCCGAACAATAGAAACTAGATTTAGAATTTTTAGATAATTAGAAAAATAATTAGGAGGGAAACAATTTTTGTCAGCACTGTCAAGCGCGTCGCATTAGGAGGACACTACTCAATAGACATAAAAGAGAAGAGAACGATAAATTAAAAGACCAACTCACCAAGAGAGAAGAACAACAGAAACGTCCACGTCCAACATCGAAGATCCCTGGATAGAGCCGATAAATAATTGATAACAATTAAGGGATCCTGAAAAATCGCGAGACGGAAACTGTCATCGTTAGACACACGAAGTAGATAATTCGCGAACTGGGATCACGATCACAACTATAAAAACGCACTGAAATTACGTGGGGACGCCACGACTATAATAAACGAAGAGCCCGAACGCGGAACAACACGGAAAATAACGTTTTTTTATTATTAAATAAAACGACGCGTACGCGGACACAGACCCGGCGTCCATACCGGCTGACCGACGCGCCAGCAACAACGACGCAAGCCCAGCAGACAGCACGTCAGCAGCCAGGCGGGAAAAAGATCAAGACGGCTGAGCTCGATACTGCCTAGTTGAGATATCCACCGCTCAGCGCAGAAGTCGAGAATCTGATAACCTCGCGGGTAAAGAAGAGCGTGGAACCATCAGAGCAATCAAACACCACTGATAAATTGTACGGTTAAAGGCGCCAAAAAGCCTCACAACACAAAATTCTATGAAACTTATTGAATAAACCTTACTTATACCTCCTATAGAAGTCTAAAATTAATTATCGTCGTGTTCGAGCCCGAATTCTTCCCCTCAGAAGAATAAAATTTAATGTTAACGTAAAAATACCGTTACAATACACCCTGGTAATACTTCTTCAAAACGTTGGAAAACAAAAGTAATACAAGTGTTTGAAAAGTGGATAAGCAGTGAAAGATGACTTCCGACAAAGTGTGCTATGATCCCTCGCATCCAGCAGTAGCAAAAATAAAGCAGACACCGTGTATGACTGGCTGACTCAGCAGGATAGTTATATCATTCATGGACCCGTGCACCGTGTCTTTCCATGACTGTGTTATAATGTTACAAATATTGACGATATCTGAGAGGCCGATCTCGTGGATCTACGTTCATTGAGAAGCTATAACGACAACGTCTCCTACCTGCTTATGGTAATTGACATTCTCAGCAAATATGTCTGGGTCGAACCCTTGCAGGAAAAAACTGTGCGCGAGGTAACTAAGGCATTTAAACGTATCCTCGAGCGTAACGATGGTTGTACGCCTGTTTCAATACAAACCGACCACGGAAACGAAATCCTCGGTGGTCAATTCCAAAAATTTTTCAAAGATAAAACGAACATACAATTTTGCGTTGCTCGTAATCCGGATGTAAAAGCCTCGATTTTCGAGCGTTTTAATCGCACACTGAAGGAGTAGATGTGGCGTTACTTCACACATCGTAATAGACATCGTTACATCGATATACTACAACAAATGGTTTATGCGTACAATCATGCTATACACTCGAGCATTAAAATGCAGTCGGCTGCCTTAACGCTATATAATGCTGATACAGCGATGCGTAATATGACAATTAGTGCCGTGAAGCGACGTGAAAAGAGACGTTTCACAATGTATAAATACAAACCCGGAGATTACGATCGAATCAGTAGAACTAAAGGCACCTTTGAAAAAGGTTACGAGAAAACTTGGAGTGAAGAACTTTTCCGTATCAAAAAAGTTTTACATCGGCAGGGATTGTATGTGTATGTGTTGTGTGATCTCGAAGACGAAACTATCGATGGTTTCTTTTACCCCGAAGAATTGACGAGTGTTCATAAGATGCGTGTGAAGAAGAGTGAAGAATTCAAGATTGATCGAGTTTTACCGACAAGAGGACACGGCGCGAAAAAAACAAATTTCCGTGAGTTGGGTGGGATATCCGGCAAAATTTAACTCGTGGATACGAGCGTCAAACGTTCACGGTCTCGAATAAATGAAATTTTGTCCAAAATACATGACGAGGATAATTTTTTTTTGTTATACCTTACAACAGCAGTATGAAGTATTTTCCCGAAAATACGACAACACATTTTATAACTCAATTGCCGCGTGAAATATCGTTAAAGGGTCGTTGAGCTGTAGACTTATCGGAAATTCATATACCCTGTACAATGACACATTTACAAGAACCAGATACGATAATCGGTTGGGTGGTTTGTGAGAATAAAGAAGTTACTACAAACCGAATACCTCAAGCTTTGTACAAAAATAATGAGGAAATTGTGGAAAAAATCAATGATTTACCGGGGCTGCGAGAAGCAGGCATAAAAATTGTAAATATTAAAAGGGCCAAAAGGTACTTTGCCCTCGAGGTAACAGAGTCGTGCGCTGAGCCGCTAGGCTACCCTGAGGTATTACGAATGAGTAGTAAAATAGCGCGCATACTGGGATTCGAGAAACACGAAGAAATGCTGCTTGACCGAGAAACCCCAAGGGGTCTTTACCTGCAGCTTCTGCGAGGCGTTCCACGCGAAGGACGAGTACCCACCTATACAAAGGGGGCTCTACCCAATCAGCTTTTCATCTACACCGGTATTTGCGTACCGTATACGGTAGGTGATACACAGACAGCGTTACTCAGGATTGTAAATTTAAATACAAAAAACTACACGTATGGTACAACGCAAGTAAAATGTTTCTCATCGTCAAATTACATAGGTCAAATTACATACTCAACAATTGCTTCAGAACGATCGAGGTGGATATAAGAGATCATCTGGGTAATCCTATTGCATTCGAGTATGGAACGTTAACGCTCACGCTTCATTTCAAATGACTCAATTAGACAATATGTGTGCTCATTATACGACGTATTATGAAAATCAAATCGGGGGTGGAAACGGTTATATAGGTAACGGGTTTGCGGGCTCCCCGCATCAGCGCGGTCACGGTATCGGTAGTTTTCTCGGGGGTCTATTTCGAAGTGTTTCACCACTGCTGACCAGAGGTGCTAAAGCTATAGGGAAGAAACCATTCGCACGAGCTTACGCGTTATCGAGGATGTGAGCGGCCACAAAATACCATTCAGGGAGTCATTGCGTCAACATGCAGCTGAATCTAGAGATAATTTACAACGAAAAGCCATGGAAAAATCGCGCTTCTCATGAATGGTTCAGGATATAACGCTGTAGGCATCGCGCACATAATACAGCCGTTAGCGGGACGCGTGTCTACGAGGACGAGGAAAAGGCGTACTGGTATTTCGAAAAAATCACTAGGAATGAAGAAGAAGAAGAAAAAGCCAGCGAGACGTAGACGCATTGCAGCAAGGAAACATCGCGGTGTCCCAAAGAATAAAAAGAAAAGGATAAGAAAGAGAAATAAAGTTGAGGTTAAAGCTTTTACGATGCATAGCGGTATTATTGGCGATACTCTGGATAATGTTATTCGAGGCCAATTGCCCAAACGAATAATTCTTGGGTTTGTGAATAACCGAGCATTCAACGGCAGTACAACGTTAAATCTGTTTAACTTCAATAATCATTCGATTCATTTCTTCTCTCTGTACGTCGATGGTCAACAAATACTTACCTAACCTCTTCAACCGGTGTTCGGTGGTAAAGAAAACTGGATAGATAGTTATCACACGCTCTTTAGCGGTAACGGTATACACTTCAGAATGAGAGCCTAGATATTACCAGGGGCGACTATCCCAAAGTCTGTATATCTTTGACTTGACACCCGAATTATCAGTAAGTTGCTTCGGTCACTGGAATCTCGTAAGACACGGCAGTGTCAGGATCGAAGTACGGTTTGCGGTGCCTCTAACATCTACATTAAATTGTGTAGTATACGCCGAGTATGATAATGTAATAGAGATAGATTCCACACGTCAGGTCATTACAGATTTTAGTCCGTCTACATCAAACTCTCATAATGGACGTTATAGTCGACATTCAATTACTCTACAATGCAAACAACCGTTTTCGACCAAAGGAGATAGCTGTGACGACTCTTGAAGAAGAACATTATGGTCATTGGCTTGTCGAACCATCATATGACTTTAGTGAGCTACCAAAGAGCGTACGTACGAGCAACAATAAACTAAAGTGTTTTCATCATGGATTGGAATGGCCTGACGGTGATACACTATTGAAAAAAAATCTACGAGAATCTACGCTTACTGTGTCGTTATGCCTTACGTATTTACTCAAGAGGCTTGCAGAAAGCCGAGTTTTTACGTGACGTTCTGGGGCGCGAAATCATCAATCTGGAAGAATATGAGGGTCCATCATTAAAAAAATATGTCCATTAACATCGTTTACTGTATTCATCATGGTATTTCGAAAGAAGACGATGTAAAGTGTGCTCTAAATAACATGGCAAAAATACGTTCGTGGCTCAGGTTTAAGGAGCTCAACGGAGTTAGCCCCATTTATTCATAACCTATCGATAAATCAACGCCTATTAAAAATCAGCAAAGCCAACTGAACAACGAAGCATCAAATGAAGAAAATATTCTCGATAAATCACAAAGCGTAGAGTAAATATTCAACGATACTACACTATTGTGCAACAGTGATAAGTCGCTATTGCACGCATGAACTGTACCGGCTAATGATGAAATAACTGTACTTTTCCGTGGCAGGGAAAAACAATTAATTACTATGAATAAATTCGAAACTTTGAATTTCCTGTCTTATTACTATTCGAAAGTACTCCTACCATCCCACACACACATTTTCATATTTAACTATGTTGGTCATCAAAGAGTCACCAGATGCACAGGGTGCGCCCTCTTTAGACATGTTTTTGAAACGTCAGTTCAGTACAATTTTAACCATGAACTGCTTCACGCCAAAACAACGCGCCGAAATAGTGACGCTGTACATTGAAAATAGTCGTTCAGTTGTGTTAACTCAACGTGCATATCGTCGAGGCCCATTTTACATTCTCTGGCGCCATTAACAAGCAAATTTACCGCATTTGGGGAACGGAGAATCCACAAGAAATCCATGAAACACCAGTGGCGGGGCCTGGGCGGGGCTAGTCTAGACACGCCCTGGCGCCAGGCCGCCACGCCTTGTCTCTCTATAAAAGGCCTCTTCTACTAATCTTGCCAGAGCGAACCCATATATATTTATAATTCCATTCAGAAGCTCGAGTTTTAGTGAGGCGTAGAAGCTTATTGAGTCCTGCAGGAAGAAACTGATTGATAAATACCACTCCTTTACTGTCCAAACCAAAAACTTCTCTGAGGGACAGATTCTTTTTTGTTTGCTTCATGTCGATTATATAATCTTTAATCTGGTGAAATGTTAAAGTCAGTATCAAAGACTATTAGTTTGCGCAATAGTCGAAAAATTCCTCTTATTGTTGAAACAAAGGATGTCTAAAACATCACCGAAGAGGTTTGAGATTCCAAGGGCACGAAAAACTTTTCCAACTATTACCTCGTTAGAATCGTCGATAGGGAGAGGCACCCCGGAAAGAGTTATCTCAGCAGAGAGAGACCGTGTAATCGCCAAAACTGACGAGTTAGTCCTAATCATCGTGAGTTCAGATCATAGGTTAGCATTCTGCTGAGATAATTGAACATTGTTTGCTTCGAGGCGTAAAATTCTTAACATGCGCTTTGAGTAATTTTGTATGGTTTCGGATGCAATTTAGCTTATCCGTGTGATCTTTGTTGACGTTTGTCTGCTGAGCAATGAAAGCACAGAAATTGGCATGCATGATCAGGAGGAGTTCTCTATCTGACATGTTGAGCGCATGTTGTTGACTCGTAGGTGAACACTGCCGAGCAACGTTCGCAACATTAACAGGCGAACCGATTAAATCTTCAGACGTATCAAGTGTACATCGATGATCTACGTGAGATTATTGCTTTATATTCGAAGATATCATTGAAGTAAAAGCAGAACGTTTATGGGATGACGGCGGTGATCGCTTCAAGTTAGGCATATTGGATAAATGCAAGACACAGCAAGTATTAGCTGATTTAGACGAGAGATACGCAGCTATAAAAAGCTAATCAGCGATCGCGTTTCGTATCGCTGAATAGCTTTTTGAAAAATGAAACATGTCTTTTTTCTTTTTTCGATCTGATGTGTAATTTCTCGAGATATTCGCAAAAATCAGGTTTCTTGCGACTACAGCGCCATCTATCACGAATCGAAAAAAAATGTTTCAGATAAAAGTTACTTATTTTTCATGGGGAATCCGAATCTGCAATAAAAAATAGGGGTTCCCATTTACGATTTCAAAGTTGCCCCCACCCCCACCCCAGGGGGTAGGGATGAGGGGTCGACTTTGGTATCATTGGATGACCCCCTTCCAGCTGAACAAATTTTATTCGGAACTTTTTTTGATCCGATGCGTAGTTATCGAAATATTTCAATGTCTTCAGATAAATCGGCCACCCTGTATATATATATATATATATATATATGTGTGTGTGAGAATGCGTACGTTTATGAATACAGTTTTGTAAATTATGTTTATTTTTTATGAATATTATTGCAGTTTGTATATATGTATGTGTGTAAAAACGATAAAAATATGCGGATTTATTTATATAATTTTGTAAAATAATAATAAAAACACGTATATACAAACGTGTACAGAACGATTTGGAATTACTATGAATAAATTCCAAGTCTTGTATTTTCTGTCTTGATATTATTCGAAAGTTCCCTTACCATGTTACACGCATTTTTATATTCAGCTATGACAGGTATCAAAGAGACGTCAGATATATATATAATCGTAACAGCTGCGGAAAGGTTAGTTAAAAAGGAAACTGCCTGATGAAAGCATTTTTGCCTCTCTTTCCAACCATAATGAATTGCCGGTATACTTGTGATCGACTGCTACAAGGATTCTTGGAATCTCACCAAAGCAGTGTACTATTACATTACAACGAATCGGGTATGAAAACACGTATTAATAGTTCACTACCATTTCGCCGTAACTGCAGTTTCTTATACAAAAATGTCAAAATAAAACAGCTTTTTATGGAGCTGAAAAATAACGAGCGTTTTCATTTACCGTTGTTAGAAATAGTAGTTTCAACTCATCAATTTTTTTCATTAACAAAAATTTTTTAAAACCCATGGAGGGGTTTTTCTCGGTTATCGGCGGTTGGGCATGTTTAACCGGTTGATGGGGTACACAATATTATTTACCGTAAGACCCAATCTACTTATCTTCCGTAATCCCAAATTTGCTCTAGCGATGGTCGGCTACATAACGACGGTTGACAATCGATCTACTTTACCGATCGCCGATACATTTTCTACTGACTAGCTGTCAACATTCGATCTACTTTACCGACCGTCGGTGACGCGATTACAAATAGTGGATGGCGTATTGGCAATTAATTTTCTACTCGATCGCCTGCCAACATTCGATATACTTTGACCGACTGTCGGTAACACGATTACCAATAGTAGATGGCGCATCGGCATTTAAGAATGGGTGAAAATCCGTCAGATGGCGCGGCGACGCTGCACCAATCAGAACACTGGGATAGGTGGTTTGGGGGGTGGGGACTGCTGTGGCTCAATCAGAGTTGGGGGTAGAGGTGGCGGGAGTTGTGGGGGACCAATCAGAAACGAAAGTGGGGTGGTGGGGGCAAACACGCCCACTTCACACCTAAGGACCCACCAATGAGAAAGCAGCATAGTTGGAGAGGGGGCGGGGCTAGTCTAGACACGCCCTGGCGCCAGGAGGCTACGGCCTGTCTCTCTATAAAGGGCCTCTTCTACTAAGATTCATGTTCGTAAAGGAGATGGGCAAGCCCCAGTTATCATTACCGAGGAAACTGACTTACAAAAATTTGTTTGACTACCATAGTCAAATCCGGTTCTATCGCTTCCATCACCATCTTCGTCGCTTTTAAAGGTTGCCCAATTCAATGCAAATTCTGTTCATGGTCACATTGAACTTATTTAATCGACCATAATTGAACATAGTTACCACATAGTTTCGATAAGCGAAACATGGCTTCATTCTTATGTTGCTGATGACCTAGTAAGCATCAACGAATATTTTCTAATTCGCAACGATCGAGAAGGCAAAGAAGTGGGGTTGCTTGCTACATCCATAATTTCCTTAAAGCAAAAGTATTAGCGTCTTCTCCAAATCAGTTTTCCAATGCGCCAGAATATTTGATCGTTGTAATTACCAACTCTAATGCAAAGAAGCTTCTTTTTGCTTCAGTATATAGGCGACCAAAACGACTTATGTTTGACGACTTCATTCACGTATTATCTAATTTTTCACATGTTTATGAGAATATAATTATTGCAGGAGATCTTAATCGCAACCTAAGTAGCATTAATTATCAATCGTCATACTTGCGCCAATTAGCTTTCTCTCTCTCATTTCATATTATTGATTCTGCACCTACTCATCACCTAGCCGACTCAGATTCATGAATTCATGTTTTCATTCATGTTTCATGTTTGACAATGAGGAAAAAGAACATTCCTTTGTCAAATCAGAAGCCCCATTCATAGCGGGTCATGATCTTCTCGAACTCGCTTACCGGCTCGACGTTGAGCCTCCTGAAGACTGTATTATTTCACGGCGAGCGTACCGTAATTTTAATGAAACTAGCTTTTGCGAATCTTTATCTCATATATTTAATATTACTGAATTATTCGATTTTAGTACTAGATTTAGTTGTAACTCCGGTTTCATAGATAATATGCCATTAGATATTAACTCGATCGTTGAAACAGTATCCAAAGCGTATCTCACGTCATTAGATTATCATGCTCCATTCCGTTCATTTCGTATATGTCGGCCGCCAGTACCGTGGCTCACACTGGAATTGAAAAATTGTATGGCTCAGCGTAATGCCTTATATACGATTGCTGAAAGATATAGTAATGTACTCGACATGGCGATATTTAGGGAGTATAGAGATACGCTTAAGAAAGATCTCAGACACGCAAAAAATGATTTCCACTTTCAGAGGCTATCTAACATCACAGATCCTAGTAGATTATGGAAGGAATTAATGAAACTCGGCCTTGTCAAGTCATCTTTTCCATCTCTCATTCAATTTTTTAACCGCACGAACTCAAAACATTCTATTCGGAAATATCGAGTCAACGGCCACCGTGTTCGCATGATGAGTTTTGTAGGCTGAGTTCCAATATCCAGCCAATTCGTCCAACGTTTAGTTTTTCCGAAATTACATGCTGTCAAGTGCATCTTGTTATCTCTGGCAACTCCAATTCAACATCGTATGCAGCTGGTCCCGATGGTATTTCCATGTTTTCTTTATTTAAATCGCTTACGGTATCTTGCCCTATCCTGACGGCTATGTTTAACCTCTCTCTTGTATCTTCAGAGTTACCTCAGTACTGGAAACTGGAGTTTCCTCAGTACTGGAGAGCCTTTCTTCGGCCTTTGTCTAAAACAGGGGTCTCCAAACTTTCCAGCCTTAGGGCCATACTGATTACTCCAGTAAGTTCCGAGGGCCAAAACCATATTATCATTGTTGCCGGTGGTAAAAAGTGAAATAGTCCAAAATCTGTCCGCGGGCCGAATGTGGCCCGCGGGCCGTAGTTTGGAGACCCCTGGTCTAAAATATAAAAGCCTCTTTCACCATCACACACGCGACCAATAGCTAATCTGTCCAAAGTGTCAAAAGTACTTGAGCTGCTTGTTCATAGACAATTGACTGATTGAATTGATAGCAATAAGATATATGATTCACGTCAATCAGGATACCGTAGCGGGTTCAGCACTCAGTCCGCCCTTCTGCGTATTTGCGAAGATGTTAGGCGTAATATAGATAGTAGACGCATGACCATCCTAATTTTGTTTGATTTTAGTAAAGCATTTGATACAGTTCCGCACCTGCAACTTCTTTTGAAACTAAAGAAGATCGGACTTTCTCATTCGGTTCTTGACTGGATTTTCTCATATCTGACAGGAAGGACTCAAGCAGTTATCGATGATCACGGTTGCTGTTCTACCTGGCTATCTTCGACGTCAGGAGTTCCGCAGGGTCCTGTCCTTGGACCTCTCTTGTTCTCGTTGTACATCAATGATATCGGTTCTGTACTACAAAATTCACAGCATATGATATTTGCCGATGACACCCAAATTTATCTTGATTGTTGTCCGTCACAACTCACCCAACGCATTAGGTTGATATCTGAAGATGTCTATGCTATAGCTAACTTTGCGGTAACAAATGGTCTTAAGCTCAATATTTCTAAGTCTAAGGTTCTTATACTAGGTAGTAATTCTTACACCCGTCAGCTGGATTTCTCTGAAATATTACCGATCTCATAAAATGGTGTTATTCTTCCATTCGTTAATGAAGCCCGCAATCGGGGTGTCACTATGGAATGTAATTTGTCGTGGAAATCTTATGGACAGCATATATCACAAAAAGTGCATTTTATTATTCACAAGTTGAAATTTCATCGCAATGCTCTTTCCATGGAAGTAAGGAAGTTACTCATCACTTCTCTTATTTTCCCTCAACTAGATTATTTCTCCCTAGTGTACCACAACTTATCGGATGTGCTAAATACAAAATTGAACGCCTTGCTAACTGTTTTATTCGTTTTATTCTTGACTTGCGACGGGACACTCATATCTCAACCTTTAGGCGTCAACTTGGCTGGATCACTGTGAAAGCAAGACGTCTTTACTTTCTCGGGATTGTTATGTTTAGGGTTGTCCATCAAAGTACACAAACTTACATTCAAGAATTATTTATTCGAGTAACAACTCCAGTTGAACGACCCTCAAGGCAGCCTCGATCAAGCTCTGTCATCCCTACACACCGTACTGTAACTTACCATGAAGGCTTTTCGCTATCTGGCATTTATTTCTGGAACTCTTTACCATCCCATATTACTACTTCACCGAGTTTAGATGTTTTTAAGAATCGTCTCTATGCTCATTTATTCAACCATGTAGATACATGTGAGCGTTAAAAAAATATTTCGTTAGTTCAATGTATTTTATGTTGCCACTAAAGAGCAAAATTGCTATTCACCTGAACTTATTTTAGTTTTTACTTTTATTTTTTCTTTTTTGGTACATCCGTAGTTTAGATTGTTTTTATTGCGTATTCTTAGTTTATATTTTCATTTTATTTTGTATTATAGTAATTTTATATTATATATTTAATCTTACTTCATTCTTAATTTACTTTTGTATGTATCGTTTTGCCAAAGGCTTGCCAAGACATAAGAAACCAATCAATCAATCAGTCAATCTCTCTCTCACTGACACTATATCAGTATACACTGACCTCAGTGTATTCTTTACAATATTTCGAGTGAAATGGACACTATATACAATTATTTACAACTGTATCTTTATCACAAATAAAGGGTGGTTAAATTTTAAGGGCCGATGTTGATTTTGAATAAAACACAAATTATTTAGGAAATTATTGTGAATTCTTTTTATTATGATAATATGGTATGGTTCAATTATGTATGGAACAAAATATCGGTCAAATGGCCGCCGCGACCTCGGCGGCACACCTCCATCCGATGGTCCAAATTTTCGATGACGCTTAGGCATAATTGAGGTTCTATGCCGTTAATGTGCCGAATTATCTCATCCTTTAGCTCTTGAATTGTTGCTGGCTTATCGACGTACACCTTTTCTTTCAAATAACCCCAAAGAAAGAAGTCCAACGGTGTCAAATCACATGATCTTGGTGGCCAATTGACATCGCCACCACGTGAGATAATACGGCCATTGAAAATTGATCATCCACTGTTGTCATTTCTTGCCACCATTCTGACCATTGACGACGTTTGGAATGGTCAAGAGGCTTTAGTTCTTGAGTCAATTGCACCTTATAGCGTGTAAATGCAAGTCTTTATGCATAATGTTCATCAACGACGAGCGTGAGAGGTGCAATTGTTGGGCACGACGACGAGTTGAGGTGGACGGCTTTTCAGCCACACTATCGCGAACAGCAGCAATATTTTCTGGAGTACGAGCTGTACGAGCATGCACTGGTGTTTTAATATCTCCTACAGACCCGGTTTGCTCAAATTTTTGCACGATTTTTCCGATTGTACGCACATTTGGACGATTAAATTGACCGAAAAAATCACGAAGTGCCACGATATGCATTTTGATTTGAACGCCCATTTTCATAATAAGCCTGAATAACTTTAACGCGTTGCTCGATTGTGTATCTTTCCATGGTTCAAATTGAGTTAGTCTGAAATTGAGAAATGTCAAATGAAATGCAGAAAAAAACTTGACGTTTAGGTGTGGTTCACATTCAACATCGGCCCTCACAATTTAACCACCCTTTAGCTGCACATACGGAGAATTATTGCGTTCGCAACGCAACACCCGATGCATGATCAGCGATATGACCACGAAACAGCACAATTATTTCGGACAAAATAATTTTCATAATCTCCGTATCCTCCGGCGCTAGCAAGATCTTTATGTGTTTGAGCGCTTCTTCAAAGAATTCCTTGGAACCGATGATCTCATACGCTGCTGCACGAGGCGTTTCACTGACAACTATAATTCACCGACATATGATACCACCTCGTTCATACACCGCTGAATCGTTTCACTTTTGCTCTCTAGAGTCTGCATATGAATATCAATTCTTCTACTTATTTCGACGAACATATCAAATGAAGGCCGCTGAAGAACAATGTTTGGAGAGTATTTTCGGAAGCGTTTCCGTTTCGATTCTTAAGATTCCTCTTGATTCTCGTATTCCTCATTAGCGCTATCGCTTATTTTGCCAAATGAGACAGCTCTGTGCTGGTAACACGAGGTTAAAAGTGTTTAATGCGCTGTGTGCTCTATGCGGGTATTACACATTTTCTCGGCATCAGCCCCATGAGCTTCGAAATATCGTTGTACGTGAGAAAAATCACTTATAAACACTCACCACTCGTCCGCACTAAGTATAATTCCGGTAAAAGTATTCGACCATCTCGAAGTTAAATCTCGCCTCAATGACACACTTATTATCGATAGCGTACCAAAAAAATGTTTATCTAAAACAATATCGTTGCTTCGCAATTTGCATCGTAGCACCGTTGGTAAAAAAATGACATGGGATCGTTACGGCGTTGTTTCCATAGACGGCAGAAGAATTTCAAATTCGAATATCATTGATGTTGTTAACGATGCTATGCGAGCTAGAAAACGCGAGAAACCCATCGGTCGATCTCACTTTGCCAAACTCCTGCGAGCGATACAGATGCCACGCGAATTTATCGTCAATCCCGAGTTACTACACGAGCCTACACCTACATCATCCTCGACACCGCAGCGGCGTCTTATTTTACTACGCGATAGTGATAGTAGCAGCAGCAACAGCAGCAATAGTAGCAACAACAACAACGAGGCCGAGACCGCACACTCAAACAGAGATTTAATGCTCACGGCGGAAAACGACGTCATCGAGGGGAAGGAGGGGGATGAAGAAGAGGACGAACAATTGCAAAACATCGCACAAGTAGAGAGCCAACGACACCTCAGTGAATATCGATCCCCTACACAGTTAGAAAAGAAAAAGAATACATTTAACTGGTCATCGTTAAAATTATGAAAATTCTTCAAAAAATGTATTATGACACCGCTCATCCTGCCTCCTATTCTCGAGCAAAAAAATTGGCCCAGGTGGATCGAAGAGTAGCGCGAAAAAATGTTTTACCATGGCTCGAGGCACAGGATTCATATAACATGCATCGTCTCGTGCGTCGACGATTTCCCCGTTGTACGTACAACGTGAGTAATATAGACGATGTATGGGATGCTGATTTAGCTGATCTTCACTCGATAAGCCACGTACAACGATGGGTACGCATAACTGCTTGTTGTTATCGACGTGTTGAGCAAATACGCGTGGGTCGAGGCTTTGCGTGACAAAACGAGCGCGAACGTGACCCGCGGTCTCACACGCATATTCGCACGCAGTAACAATCGCTGCCCATAGCAATTGCAAACTGATCGAGGCAAAGAATTTATCGGCACTCCATTTCAGCAAATTCTCAAGAAAAAGAATATCGATTTTCGCGCTGCTCGTAACCCGGATATCCTCGATTGCCTCGATTGCCGAACGCTTTATTCGCACAATAAAAGAGCGAATGTGGCGTTGCTTTACATACACGCGAAATAAGCGTTACATCGATGTTTTATAAATTTTTTTATATGCTTATAATCACACTAGATAAAGCGGAACGTGTATTCCTCCGAGCGAGGTAACTCTCGAAAATGCCTCTATAGCCCGAGAAAATTTAGCACGGCGTTACGAGCGTAACGCGAGAAATATTATAAAGCCTAAATACAGCGTCGGTGAGTTGGTACGTATCAGTACAGCTTAAGCAGCATTCGTGAAAGGATATGAGCGTAGTTGGAGTAACAAATTATTCAAGATTCAACGAATATCAGTGAATCGAGAACTATTCGTGTATATTTTACACGATCTGAATAACGAGACTATCGACGGTATTTTCTACGAGGCAGAATTATCACGAGTACGAGTGCCTCCGTCATCTGACAAGACGAAAGAGAAGAAGAGGACAAAGAGGAAGAACGCTTGGAATCACCGTTCCTGATAAATATGAGCTCCAAGGATAGCTCTTCCTTTGTCGTACTACCGAGCAACAGTAGTATGCAGTATTTTTCAAATAATACGACGACAAAATTTATTACAAAACTACCGCGTCAGATACGTTTGCACGGAGAATGGTCTGTTTCTCTTGTGCAAATTGCTTATCCGATGACTTTTTTACATGTTCCTACTGTAGGAAATCTCGTAACTTTTGAGGATGGTGATTATGATTTATCGGGTTTAAATCTTTTAACACGGAGACGTGCTGATAGAGACCAAGTTCCACCTGGTGTGTATCGCTCTATAGACGCTCTTTTGGAGAGTATAAATAAGTTACCTCACGTGGCCGGTCATTTGCGCTTTAAATCGCTTCCGAGCGGGCAGGTTGAAGTGACGCGCGTATGCGCGTATCGCCCGCTATCGCAAGGCTACTAGGATTCTCGGTAGAGGCCTGTAGGTCTGTAATGATAGAACCGCTATGCGAATACACAGGGACGAGGCCTGCATCTCTCACCAGTGCTATACCGGGAAGCATGTTTCTATACGCAGATATCTGCGAGAGCTATATTACAGGCGATGTACAAATACCCACGAGTTGTTCCCATTGATACTGATGACTGTCAGTATGGTTCCATAAAAATTAAATCGTTTTCAACGCCACGATATATACCTCTCTTGCGCAACAATTTACACACTATCGAGATCGATATTAGAGACGAATTTGGAGATCCTATACCATTCGTACAGGGAACGTTGACTGTTACACTACATTTCAAAAGGTCCCACTTTTAAAGAAGGGCGCTAAAGCACTTGGAAAAGAGGCATCGCGCGCTGGTGTAAACGTAGCCGGTGATATCCTTGATAGAAATGTAACTGTGAAAGATGATATTCGCGAGAGAGCGCGAGAATCAGGCAGTAATCTCAAACGCAAAGCCCCTGAAAAAATTGACACTCTCATGCGGGGGTGTGGTTACAAAAAGCGCAAAATTTCGCGAACTCCTCATTCATCGAACGAACGTAAACCACGACGTATCTCCCGTAAAAATAAAAGTGTAATAAAGATAAAAGTAATAAAGAAGAAGAAGAAGAAGAAATAGAACAATAAGAAGAAGAAGAAGACTCGTCAACGAACGGTTGCAGATATTTTTGGATAGCTGAAACAAGATGGCTTTTCTACATGCGCATTCGTGCGAGTGTCTTAAATCGGAACTTGAATTATTTCCACTCCCACCGACGCAAACTACTATCGAAGGCTCCAATTGGGTGTATTATAAGCCAATTTCTTCGCTAACAGATGATTCACATATTGAATTTGTTATTCCTGGACAGGGTGATAAATATATCGATCTCGCGCATACTATGCTTAGTCTGAGAGTGAGAATAACATCCCCTACTACGGAAATTGCCGCGGGTACAGCGTCAAAAGTAAGTACCGGCTCTGTAAAGAATTTCTTGCCTTCTATGTTTAATCAGATGGATGTATACCTGAATCAGAAATTAGTTTACCTCCAAATAATGGCTACGCTTTTCGAGCGTACATAGAAACACTTTTGGATTACGGTCCAGCAGCCAAAAACTCACATCTCACGAGCGTTCTCTGGTACGATGATACCCCTGAAAAAATGGATGATATAACATCGGGTAATGCGGGTCTTGTAAAGAGAAAACATTTTTTAAATATCGAAAAACTGTAGACTTGCTCGGCCATCTGCATTGCGATATATTCAATCAGGAGCGGTTCCTATTAAACGGTGTCGAAATGCGACTATAGCTGGTGCGGTCTAGAGATTCATTTTGTCTCGTGGGCGATACAAACAATGGTCAATGCGGCATAAAGATTCTCGAAGCATTGTTCTCGTTCGTAGAACAAAAATAGCTCCTGTTGTGCTGCTCTCGCATGCTAGAACTCGGGCAAAATCTACGGCTAAATATCCTCTTACGAGACTATCGATAATATCGTGCTAGGTCAATTGCCGAAGCGTATAATTATCGGTTTTGTCGATAACAAAGCGTTTAACGGCGACTTCAGTATGAATCCATTCAATTTCCAAAATTACAAGATAAATGATCTCTTGTTGTATGTAGATGGTGCTCAAATACCTTCGAAACCGTTACAACCTGATTTCACGAAAAATCATCTATATGTGGATGCTTTTTAAACGTTGTTTTCTGGAACTGGAATACATTTCTTGAACGATGGTAATTCGATCGATCGCGATAATTATCCCGATAGATACTGTCTGTTTGCTCTTGATTTGACACCCGATCTTTCGGCGAACAGCAATTCACATTGGAATTTAATAAAGCACGGTAGTGCGAGAATAGAGGTACGATTTGAGGATGCGCTTGCTTCAACGATAAATTGTGTAGTCTACGCGGAATGTGATAATGTCCTTGAAATCGATGCCTCTCGGCAAGTAATAGTGGATTTTACCGGATAAGCGAAAATTGTACTGACGTAGGAATAAAATCATTTCGTGTTAAGAGACGTAGAAGCGTCTCTGTGAGTAACTAATCAGTCGAACTCGAGCATCTGTACGGATTAGACGTGAAAGTGGATAACGTCGTGGATATACAGGAAATGCGTTGTAAAAACCCGAAATTTATTCCGAAAGAAATTGACGCCGTAGCAGTGGATGGACCGTACTGTGCTCATTGGATCGTCGCACCGCTGTGTCACTTTGCCGAATTACCACAGCATTTGAGAAGCCAGAATAATTTTCTTTCGAAATATTTTCACGGTCTTGAATGGTACGAGGGCGATGTGAGCTGTAAAGAAGCATACGCTAATTTGCGTGAAATTTCGCGAAAATCAAGACGTATCTATACACGCGGTCACGAGAAGGCCTCTTTGCGATATCACGAGTCGTGAAATGTCCAACCTGGAGGATGAGGAGGGCGCCCCATCGTACACATTTATGCCGAAATCTTTGCGAAAATGCTTCAGACACGCTATGATAAACGATACAGCGTCATCGCATTGTGCAATGCACCAGGCTTTACAAATAAAAAATTGGCTTCCCGAGCACCCATTTAAAGGAGAATCATAAAGGGTGGTTAAATTTTAAGGGCCGATGTTGAATGTGAACCACACCTAAACGTCAAGTTTTTTTCTGCATTTCATTTGACATTTCTCAATTTCAGACTAACTCAATTTTAACCATGGAAAGATACACAATCGAGCAACGCGTTAAAGTTATTCAGGCTTATTATGAAAATGGGCGTTCAAATCAAAATGCATATCGTGCACTTCGTGATTTTTTCGGTCAATTTAATCGTCCAAATGTGCGTACAATCGGAAAAATCGTGCAAAAATTTGAGCAAACCGGGTCTGTAGGAGATATCAAAACACCAGTGCATGCTCGTACAGCTCGTACTGCAGAAAATATTGCTGCTGTTCGCGATAGTGTGGCTGAAGAGCCGTCCACCTCAACTCGTCGTCGTGCCCAACAATTGCACCTCTCACGCTCGTCGTTGATGAACATTATGCATAAAGACTTGCATTTACACGCTTATAAGGTGCAATTGACTCAAGAACTAAAGCCTCTTGACCATTCCAAACGTCATCAATGGTCAGAATGGTGGCAAGAAATGGCAACAGTGGATGATCAATTTTCGAAGAAAATCATCTTCAGTGATGAGGCACATTTTCACCTCAGTGGATTCGTCAATAAGCAGAATTGCCGCATTTGGGCGAATCATAATCCAAGAGTGATTGTCGAAAAACCAATGCACCCACAAAGAGTGACTGTTTGGTGCGGTTTATGGGCTGGCGGCATCATCGGGCCGTATTTTTTCCAAAATGAGGCCGGTCAGGCAGTTACTGTGAATGGTGTTCGCTATCGTGAGATGATAACGAACTTTTTATGGCCCGAATTGGAAGATATGGATGTGGGCGATATGTGGTTTCAACAGGACGGTGCCACTTGCCACACAGCTAACGAAACAATGGCTCTTTTGCGCGACAAATTCAAAGGCCGTGTTACCTCACGTGGTGGCGATGTCAACTGGCCGCCAAGATCATGTGATTTGACACCGTTGGACTTGTTTCTTTGGGATTATTTGAAAGAAAAGGTGTACGTCGATAAGCCAGCAACAATTCAAGAGCTAAAGGATGAGATAATTCGGCACATTATCGGCATAGAACCTCAATTATGCCTAAGCGTCATCGAAAATTTGGACCATCGGATGGAGGTGTGCCGCCGAGGTCGCGGCGGCCATTTGGCCGATATTTTGTTCCATACATAATTGAACCATACCATATTATCATAATAAAAAGAATTGACAATAATTTCCTAAATAATTTGTGTTTTATTCAAAATCAACATCGGCCCTTAAAATTTAACCACCCTTTACTTGGATGTTTGGTCAGCAGACGAAGAGGAAGAGAATAAGAAAGAGGAGAAATCTTCATCATGTAGTCGTGAGACGATCGACGATGCTGTGACATAAATTTTGCATATATACGTCTGTATGGTAATGAGTGTGAGTAATTTATATCCGGCTCGGAGGACCAAAAAATGTTATGATAGTGAGTGTGAGTCTAAGTTTGAGTTTGAAATTATTTTTAATCTGTCGACAGGTAGCAAGTCGATACATTCACACGTAGCATGTCGAGTGACAGATGCGAATAGTAAGATTAAGGATCCTGGTGACAAGTATAAATAATTAAATGCACTCAGTAATGAACAATAATAAATTCAATGTTTATTTAAATTATATAACAGTGATTGCATAAAAAATACCTGGTGATTATAACAAATATATACTGTGATTTGTCTGGCCTGCGTGTTGATGTACTGTTGGTGAGTAGGTTCTCAGGCCTCTGAGTTGACTTGTTGATTCCGTGTGGTTGATCCTGATGACACGGTCTGGTTGTAGAGCTCGAGTAAAGCCATATGGCAGGCTGTTGAGTGTCCGGACGCCGATGATCGGTGCGAGGCAGAATGGCGTCTCTGCTGCCAACGAGCAAACCACGCCGTGGACGGTTATGTGAGTGCTGCACTAGTCCTGTTGAGTTGCTGTGATTCGCACTGACACTGAATTTACACACGGGTGATTTGATCAAGAATGTACTACACTATAATACTGAATACGCACAAAAGTGATTGGAACGAATGAATATCTCTGTGAGTTTACGCGGGAACGTGTACTGCGAGCGACTCGAGTGAGAACAATGGCCACATCCGTCGACCACGAGGCAGAGAATCAAGAAGACGGACGTGCGTCACTGCTTGCTTGTGATTCGCTGTCAGCGATGGAAGGCGAGCCTTGTGAGTGGTCTTGCCGATGGGGCCACGCTAACAGCGTTGGCCGCTTGAGTGAGCTTCGATCGAGGATGTGAGCAGATGGACAATATGCTTGAGTGCGCGGTCGATAAATCGATATAGCATACCTGCGAGCTATACCATATGACGCGAGGCGTCAGATGATTATGAGCGTAGCGTGTGCATGAGTTGAGTGTGTGCTTGGTAGGCGTGAAAACTGAACAACGTCTTTCAAAGCGTATCGGTCATCATTTAATCATTGACTATGTGTTCAGCATGGACATAGACGAATCTACGAGAGTCTGCAGTATCTACCACTTTCAATCGTTGGCGTATACCCTGCTGACAGAATTCCTCGCGTATGGTCGTTACCGGCTGGACTCGTAGTTAACACGGATAACCACGACGGACCTGGAGAGCATTGGATTGCCATGTACGTTAACCATAATGGAAAAGAATGTACTTTGATAGCTACGGGCTACCACCGGTTATACCGCAACATCTCGCACGACTACGAAGAAACTGCAAGTTCTATCGGTACGGCCTCAAGCAGCTTCAGAGTAATACGTCGGATGTGTGTGGACAATTTTGTATTGTATTCCTGCATCTTATGTCGTGCGGCTTCACCATGTCACGATTTAATAATCTCTTTAGCGATAATATAATAATTAAACAACAGATTAGTACGTGAATATTACAACACTTTTGCCTCTCGACGATCAGACAGTGATAAAAATTAATTTAACGGTGGAGGAGTCTCCGAGCGAAGATTACCGTGTTTTCAGGGATGTTGTATACGACGGTAAATATGTGTAAAGTGATTTAAATGAAATATTGATTAATTAAAAACAAATGCATCGTCTTATTGTGTCTCTTATTTTATAATTATATATAAATTATAATCGAGGTCTCTCGCTGTACGGTATCATATTCTGCGTCTTTTACTGCAGAGCAATCGCTTTACGAGGAGCACAGCGCAAAGCGGTACCCACGTGCAAAACCGCTGACGTTGCATTCAAAGCGCTGCACACCTAGTTATGATTCAGAGGGGCGTTTGTTATCTTTAAGCTCTCTAATACCCGCCAGCAGCATCCGGAGCATTCAGTCTATCTTCAGCAGTGCACAACGAAAGTCTAAATCGAGAAAACAAAATGTATCCGCGGTACGACAACTTTGCGCTAGCCGTGGCTTTTGTGTGTCGGGTGGTTTATGGTGCGGGGGATAACTCGATATTTCTGCGTACGGGATTAATATTTGCTCCGTGGCAAAAACTAGAGGACGATTTGGAGAAATGATATATTAATGGACTTGCTTAGAGGACGGCATTTAAATTTGAGGACTTGTGTGCGGGAGCCTCATGTGTCGTTGTGCGGCATCAAAGGGCTATGCGCGGGGAGATCATCGACGATGACGTCATCATGGATAATGACGGGTGCTGCGAGGTGCTGCTTGTCGATATCGATGAATCGATATACGTCGATTGGCAGCAGCTATTTCATCCCGCGCCGCCGATTAGCACGCTACCTGTGTTGCTTGTGAAGTGTACGGTATTCGGTCTCGAACATTTAATTGACGAGGAAGGGTATCATGACCTGAACGAAGAAACATTCGGTAGCGATACGCTAATCCGTATACGGATGCCCACGCCTGACGGTGCCCGCTGTCCACGGGTGCGGGTAATTCACATTACTCGGGTGCGTAGCTGCGGATTTTGATGTGTGGGTAAGTGAGTGCGTGAGTGAGTGAGAGAGAGAAAGAGGGAGTGCGCGCGCGCGCGTGTGTGTTTGTGTGTATGCATGCATGCATATGTGTGTACCGCGGACTAATTATTGTGACCGTCACCCTGGAGAGCCGCCGTAGATGCCGCCAACACAAGGGTGAGTTATAAATTGTATTCCAAGCAACCTTTGCTCCATCCTGCTCTTATCTCTACTCTTTATTGTTCACCAGAGTACCCACACCACCTCACTTTACCATCTCCATGTTGCGGTGGAAATGTGAGGTGGTGGAGGTAGCCGCGTGGTGGGGGAAGGAGTGGGATGGAGCAAAGGTGTACACATACTACTAACGTAGGAATCTGGACGGCACTATACTCAGATCCCACGTGGTAACTAGCCAAAATTCTATGTAATAAAAAATAGTTGCGAAGACGCAGCTTGAATAATTGTTAACCTATATGCGACCACAACATACAAACAAACTGGTTAGTTAATTGTCATAAAATTAGAAATCGAGAATAATTATCGCCAGAGCTGCGGCAGCGTAATAGGTAAAGCTCCAGCTAAAATACTTCAGTTATCGGTTCGATCTCGGGCTGTAAAGATATTTTTTGACATTTTTAGAATTACGAAATCATTCAGTCCGATTGTTCCATTAATTCTTGACAAATGAGAATAAAATGAGTCCTTCAGCGCGAGACAGGGCGTGTCCACCCCTTAACCTCTGCTGACTTCAGATTCGTCCACCACCCATCTATTCTTCAACTCACCCCCGCCGCTGATTGATCTTTTACTACCTAACTCTCACTCCACCAAAGCAGTTGCTTAATCTCTACCCTATTCTCCTACCTGATTGATCCTCTCGACGACCTCTCTTGCGCCACCCTAAACCACCTGACTAACACGCCATCTAGACGATACGTGCGCCATCTGTTGGATGCTGGACCGTTCTTTGTTGCCGATGCGCCATACATTAACATTTAGCAACCATCGGTATGTTACCAGCAGTCGGTAGAGTTCGATAGTATATGGCATTCTGTGAACTAGGTTCTTCACCGGTGGTCCGTGAAATGGATTGGACACCTACCGTCGATAAAGTATATTATACCTATAGCCGGAAAGGTGGATTTGTGTCTTACATCGATAAACAGATTGGGCCCATATCCGGTAAAATAAATTTGGGCCCTACAGTCAATAAACTGAAACTAAACTAAAATAAAAAGAAGATTATCTCCTGCTATCGGTAAAAAAAAATCTTGCCGTCGATAAACAGATTAGGCCTTACTAACTGGAATCAAAATACAAAACTATTCAAAATTGAAAAAATACATCCGAGCTAATAAACCCACCAGCCTCTCATTTTTCCATGCTGCTGAATTTTATATGATTTTAGACATTGAAAAGGACACACTAGTAGAAGAAATTGCTACATCTATATACAGAGTGTTATAATACTATCAAAAGAACAACTAGGTGTATTGTAATTTTATTACCCCGCACACATTAATTAAATTTTTTTAGAGGTCTAGAACTCAGACTCGAATAGTGAGGAAAATAGTTTCAGACTGTTTCAATAGTTGAAAGTAGGATTTAAAAGCATATAAATCTGCGAAAAATGGACGTGGTTGCGCCATCTGCCAATATAATACATTTTTCTGTTTGTGAAATGATTTTTGGACAGAATTTTCCTTATCCCCTGATGCAGTGGACTTTTCACCTATGCATTTTTCTGTGCCATTGTGGGCCTTGGAACTCACCTTGACTCGGTTTCTCACCTAGATGTTCTTACTCCTGGGCCGCTGTAAGCACCTGCATCCACCATGCGGTCGGAGATCTGGAGTTGCCTCCCAGGCTAGTCGTCGTCCGATATGTCGGCTGCCTCGTGCGAAGTGTCTTATACCGTGGCCCGCGCGTCACGGAATTTTCAAAAATTCGTTTGTTTTTCCGTCGATCTTCATCGGTTATGAAGTGCTCGTAGTTTGCCGTCCACAATTCCAATTTTTGCTCCTCAAGTGTGGCCGGGAGTAAATATGCGCTATCCAGTTACGCGGGATAAAACCTCGGGGTCCTGAGAAGTAAAAAATTAAGAAAATTGCAGAGACCAGCAATCGAGCCGATCGGACAATCAAAGAAAGTCTGAGGAGTTTTTAATTTGGTTCGATTAATACATGTGAACATCTAAACGGGTAATGAGAGCTCCACCAGCCTAAGATAGCGCATTGTCTTTAACAGGTGTGCGAGTAAGCGAAAGCGCAAACAGCGACGCGACGGCTAGCGCAACGACACGCATAGTAAGGGAAATACTGGCGACCTAGTTAATGAGGATATGTATCTTCCTACTCCCCGCGTTTTCCTCTTCCCGCATTTTTCGAGAGTCCAGTTAGCGCCGTTAGTCAATCGACACTTGTTGGCTAGACACGACACAAGTCAGTCGCAAATTATATTAGTAATTTTGGTATCTCAGCAACTCGAGTCTATCTCGACTATAAAGGAACGGGCTACATTTTTGTATAAAAATATTGTGCTATCGCTCATACATAATGTTTTGGCGCTCTCTCTCTCACCTCTCTCTCTCTCTCTCTCTCAGACGAGGCAGACGTGTTTGTCAGAAAGCAATCAAAAGCCAGGTAGTACGATGCAAAATTTGTCCGAAACTTTGTTACCACCCAGGGGGTGTGAATAAGCATAGAATAATGAATAGGAATCGTGGGCTAGTACAGTGCAAGGGTCCATTTGATACATTCAATGCTGAAGATGAACTTCTGAAGACAGTGACGCCGACAAAAGGTGGTAGTAGAGATCGATTGGCCTCGACTGGAGCAATGGGAGGAACCAGAGGTATGAGTTCATCGATAACGGATGACGCAAAAATAGACTGGCTGATAAGATAATTGGTGCAGAAATGGAAGGTGTGAAACAACAGATAGAGGAACTGAAAATAATGATACAGCGAGAAGGTTCGAGCACCACAAGGGTTACCTACAGCGATGTAGTGAAAAAAAAAGAAAAGGTGATCATCATCAAACCAAAAGTTCAACAGGAAAGCGAAAAAACTAAAAGAGAGATAAAAGAGAAGGTGGATATAAAGAGTATGGCGGTGGGAATAACAAAACTGAAAAAAGGCAGTAATGGAACTGTAATCCTGGGATATGAATCGGGAGAAGAAAGTGAAATACTGAAAGCTGCAGTACAGGATAGAATGGGTGAGGATTTTAAAGTTACTGATGAGTCGACACAGATGAATCCGAAGATAAAAATAGTAAATGTGGATGAAGATGATTTTAAATTGGTGATGAAGAAATAGTTGACACAATTAAAAAGCAGAATGGGATAGAGGAAACCGAAGGAAGGGAGATGAAGCGTGAAGCGGAAAATATTGTAATTCAATCTAGAAGAACGAGAAGTGCGCAAAAGAGTATTACGACGGAGTGAAAATGTATAATGCGTTGCCAGCAGAGGTTAAAGGCTGTGTCAAAATAGTTCAATACAAGAGTATGTTAAAAGCATTTATTAAAAGCGAAATTAAATAAGTTCAATATAAACGTAAGATAAACATGTAAATTATGTACATCAATCTCTCTCTCTCTCTCTCTCTCTCTCTCTCTCTCTCTCTCTCTCTCTCTCTCTCTCTCTCTCTCTCTCTCTCTCTCTCTCTCTCTCTCCCTCTCCCTCTCTGTCTAGAGACGTTGAGACGTGTGTCAAATGTGCTCCGTCTTTGAGCCAATTTTTTGTGAAATATAAGTCTATAATAAGGATAAGACTATTATGAAATGTGCGGTTTTGTGTAATGAGCATTTAGAACGATAGATGATTCTGATAGCTATCGAGATCGTGGTATTGTGAACAATTTTAGATATTAAAGTTCGTGTGAAAGTGGTGACGGCGACGATTCGCGCTGCCACGGTGACACGACAATAGCGCATACCACGGCATTTGTGCGAACACGGACGAAATGGATAGCACGACTGAGTACGATGAATATCGTTGTTCAGCGTGCAAAAAAGCTATAAAAAGTCAGGTAGTGCGATGCAAGACGTGCCCGAAACTGTTTTATCATCCGGGATGTGTGTGTAAACATAAGGTGTATGATAAAAACAGAGAACTAGTGCCATGTAATGGTCCATTCGATAAATTCGTAGTTGACGAAAGCCAAAAGACGTTGACACCTGGTGCAGGTAACAGCAGAGATCGATCGGGTTCGACTGGATCATTTACTGGAAGCAGAGGTATTAGCATGACGGCAAATATCGAAGGAAAAATAGACTGGTTGGTGAAAAATGTGAAAGAAATAAAGGACGAAGTCGCATGCAAGAATGAAGTTAGGGTGATAATTAAGGAAATCGTACAAGAAGAATTGAAGGGCATGAAGATCGAAATGGAAGAAATAAAAAAGATGATACAAGGAGGAGTTCTAGGTACAACAAGGGAAGTAAAAAGAACCTATAGTGGAGTAGTCAAAGAAAAGAAAAAGGAGACGGTTATAGTTATTAAGCCTAACGAACAACAAGAAAGTGAGGCCACGAAAAAGAAGATCAAAGAAAAGATAGACATAAAAAACATGGCTGTGGGAGTAACAAGGTTTAAGAAAGGCAGTAATGGAACTGTGATTTTGGGCTGTGAAACGACTGAAGAAATACAAAAGCTAAAGACCATAGTACAAGAGAAAATGGGCGAGGGATTTAAAGTTATGGAAACAAAGCAACAAAAACCAAAAATTAAGATCGTTAACATGGAAGTGGACGAACTAGAGCTGGCGGATGATGAGCTGGTTGAAACAATAAAGAAACAGAATGCAATGGAAGAAAAGGAAGGAAGGGAGATGAAAATTGTCAAAAGAATAAACAAAGAAGAGAGACACGAAGGATCAGTAATAATGATAATGGATGAAGGAACCCACCAAGAGATACTGAACAAAGGTAAGATCAGCGTAGGATGGAGAAAATGTCCGGTTTACAACCACGTCAATGTGAAGCGATGCTACAAATGTTGGGGCTACTATCATATAGCCAAGAACTGCACAAGAGAGGAAACATGCCATAAATGTGCGGGAAATCACGAAACGAGTAAATGTACAGCGACGAAAAACAAGTGCATAAACTGCATGTTTAAAAACCAAGCATACAACTTAGAGATAAACATGGAACATGATGCATTAGATCGGGAATGCCCAACGTACAAAAGAGCAATCCAAGAAGAGAAGAGGAGAGCAGGATGGGACGATTAGCAATTACTGAAGGAGGAAATGCTATGGTATACAAATGCACAAAGTCTGATAGCACATAAGGATGAAATACGATACCAAATAGTGGATAAAATGAAACCCGCATTCATAGCGTTATCAGAGACCAGAGTGACAGCTGAAATTGGTGACAGAGAAGTGTATATGCCGGGCTATAGTGCAGTCAGATGTGATGCGGAGAATAGAAATACAGGTGGTGCAATCTTATACATAAGAGATAATATTAAATATGATATGATACCAATAAATAAAATAGAATCAAACTGCTGGTGTGCTGGAATAGAGGTCAAGGACGAACATTATAAAGGAGTGATAGTAATTGTGTATCATTCGCCAAGTGCGTCGGATGCTGAATTTATAAGACACATAGAAAACATAACTGAGGAACTAACAATAAAAGGAGACTGTTTGATAATAGGTGATTTTAATATAGATGTCACGGTAGAAACGTTCTACAAAAAGAGGTTGATAACAGGAATGCTGAGTCTAGGAATGAAGCAATACGTTAATAAACCAACAAGAATAACGCAAGACAGTCGAACTACTATCGATTTATTATTTGCTAATAGGTGTGCACAAGTGCAGGTGGAACATGAGCCAAAGATAACGGATCATGCATGGATAAAAGTCATATTAGGTAACAGGAAGGAAAGGAATGAGTATAGAGAATATAAAACAAGAGACTATAGTAAAATTGATGTGAAGGAATTTACACGGATGTTAAGCATTACCACAAGACAAGTTCAAGAGGTAGAAGTAAGCCAAAGAGCAAGGATGCT